>JAHTLZ010003307.1:54557-116868 GCA_023846285.1 Phrynocephalus versicolor
GAAAGAAAGAAAGAAAGAAAGAAAGAAAGAAAGAAAGAAAGAAAGAACTGCACATTACATCATAAATATAGTGTTTCATTGAGCCCTATGAATGATCATAGCTACAATAACTTTTCCTCTTTGGCTCCCCAGGGTGTGGGCATGGATCCTCAGGGACTGAAAAGTGGTATATAAATACTTTTAAATATATTAATTGCTTGAAGGCAAATAATGTCACAGGTAACCTGAGCTATGATGAATGTATGTGTGTAACAGCTCATTCTTTCCCTTCATTGTATAACCCCCTTTATCCCACATCAATGGTTGACTGTATAATTCAAAAAAGCCATGGGTGGCTACTGAGAAAGAGAGCAGATGTCATCACTTTTATTATGTGTTGAAATGTACGCATTAAAACATTGTCACCTAGAGGAGATATATCGACTTCCAATGTCTATTGTTGCAAATGACGCAGAATGGCCATTTCGTGGGTTGCATTGAAGCCTCTCTGGTCCAGTTGCTGTAATACCTTGGTTTAAGAGCATTTTGTAAGACAAGCAAACATTTCTTCTAAATTTTGCATCGATCAACAAGCAATGCCTTGCAATACAAGCATTGAAGCATGTCGCATGATCACAAGTGAGCCAAAAGTAGCCCCCCCCCCCTTTGCTGGATTGCGGTTGATTGACTGGAACATTCTGTCTCAGGCAGCTTCCAAAGCAGAGGGAGGAGAGAGGAGGTTTCTCTTGCACTAGCCAGGAACATTTTCAAAGGGGAGTGCATGCATTTTAGGGTGTTTTTTTAATATTTATATTTTTATTTAATTTGTTTTTAACTTTCTTATTTTTTAAACCACTTCTAGTCATTGGGCAGCTAGTAAAGTGTGTATATGGCTACAAATTGCATTTGATTATTATCACATTAAAAACACAGAGTAAAATCCAGTTGTTAGTTCCAAGCAGAGGAGATTCTGCAGCCAGGTGCCTAAACCATGGTGTGGACGTGGACTTCTAGCCAACTTCTTTTGTGAGTTTTGGCATTTTGTGTGCATGGTCTGTGATCTATGGGACCCCAGAACAAATCATCTGAGTTTCCATTATTTCTTATGGAGAAATTTGCTTTGATATAAGAGTGTTTTGGTTTACAAGCATGTTTCTGGAACAAATTATGCTCGTAAACCAAGGTATTACTGTACCAAGACAGGGTATAGGGCTTTGACCATGCCTAAGAGGAAAGACAATTTGCACAATTTATCTGAGGATCCTCCCTGCAATCGTGCCAGAAAACATAATCTGTTATGTCCCAGATGTTCTTATGTGCCCTCAGCCCTAGGTAAGCCTCTACAGCCCTTCAGATGCTTATGGCGTAGCCAGAAGACCCTACAGTGAAGCAGCTGCAGGTTAAAAACATCTGGAGTGGACTTCCGGTTCTGGCTACACAATGGCAAGACAAGTTGATAAGTGCTCCAGCTTATCAAGTTGAATTCCTCCAGATAAAGGGGCCCTAATAAGGATAAAGTTTCCTTGGAGGGAAAATGAAAAAGAGGCAGCAACTTTAGACCACGAAGGGAGTGGTGGCAAACTTTGTGGAAGCAGGAAAATGCTTTATCTCCCACTGGTGGAAGACTTTTACTATGGTGAAAGCAGAGCTGTTGGTGCTGGACATTAAAGCTGTAAATATTTGGTGTGTCGTGATTAGAATGCTTCTATCTCTTTCTATGCGAAGCTTCACCTTGGTATCTGAAAAATACTGCCTTCAAATGAGCACTAAAGCCCCCTGATGAAAATGTTAAACAAAGAGCAGAATCTACCACACCCCCTTCTGAGGAAGTGGCTTTTAGCAAAGAAGGGGTGAATGTTTTCAAAAGTCAAGAACAGAAGTGATTGTTTTCACATTATTTCATGAACTTGCCTTTCTGCCTATTGCTCTCTTCTTATGGAAAAATATTTTATGCCTTTGCTGCTCTTTATATGTGGTGGATTTAAAGACAAAAATTAAAGGAAACTACCTTATGCCTCTGTTCTTTTAGATGTTGAATTTAAAGATCCAACTGTAAGAGCAGCGTTGGGAAAGTTGTTTTTTCAAAAACATCATCTGACCTTGGAGTAACTGCATGTTTTGAAAACAACGCTTGAAGACTGTTCCTCGCTGCTTTGGCTTCAATCTAGTCTAGTTACTCCCCTCTGTACCTCTCTTTTTTGGAAACTAAGTGGCCGAAACTATTACAAGCAATAGTAACCCTTTCTTGTGAGCTATAAAACACAATGGATTGGGAGAACATCTCAGAAGAAGATTTTGCCAACATAATTCTATCCGGTTTGCAAAAAATTATAAATATCTACAGACTCAACCTCTGAAGATACAGAGATATTCTGATAAAGTTACAGAAGCAAAACAGATAATTCAAGATGGAGTGGAATTATAACACTGGGTCTCTAGAAAAAAACCTGAAATTAGTTCTGACCAGGAGATTGTGCTAAAACAGACATCTTATCTTAATCTACTGACAAACACAACAAATTTGATGTAGGATAAATCTTTGGATATGCCAGATTCACAAAATCTGATAAACGCATCTACTGAAATCAACTGAAATCAAGAGATTAAACCAGAACAAAGGGAGGATCTCAACACGAAGACAAACATGACAAGAATGGTGCAGGCTAAACCAAGTCCATGGAATATAATAAGCATATCTATCTTACTTAATATGGGTGCCAAAAAGAAGAAAATTTGGGACATTTTCAGTAGCAGAGTAGCTATCAAGATTACTATATAATAATACAACAACCTATGAAGAGAAAGGATTTGACAAGGGGGGAACAACCTGTGAAGATAAGGGGCTTGGCAGGAAAATGGAAAATTAAAATAAAAAGAATTTCTGGCTTAGTGAATCTATTACATAAAAATGTTTTCTGTATTCTGATTGTCTAAGGCCACAAGTTAATTGGTGTGATATGGGAAATGGAAAATGGAAATGTGAAGATAAACCTGACATATAAATGAATGTTAAACATCTGTTAGATTTTTAAAAGAATAGAGGAAGTTAGGTATAGGCAAAAACATTTATGCATAAAGTGAAGCATATAGCCCATAAAGTATTAACTTGAATTAGTGATGATTGCTGAAATTAGGCATTCTTTGGAAGAATGGGTAAATATACAGTGGATGATATATAGAATATATATAGTTAGCCAAATCTATCCTAAATTGCTTAGTACTGAAGAGCTAAACAGCAAGTTTGAATAGATTGTTGAGATTAGATAGGCTGTATTACTTGCATTAATAATAGATGTAAGTAAATATAGAATAGGGAAAAGATAATAAGGAAACTAAGTATGGACATATGCTCATTTAAGCTGGGAAGGGAGATATGAATTATCTTGGGCTCAAATGTTGGGAAAATCTGTGATTGAAGTGATAACATGACAGGAGACTAGCAATATATTTGCTTTATGTAATTTAAAGTGTTCTGCTTCTGCTTATATACCGCCCATACCACTTTAAGTAGTCTCTGGGCGGTTTACAATTTTTAATTACAGTGTGCAGGCTACACATTGCCCCCTCCCAGCAAGCTGGGTACTCATTTTACCGACTTCGGAAGGATGGAAGGCTGAGTGAACCTTGAGCCTGCTACCTGGGATTGAACCCCAGGTCATGAACACAGTTTTACCTGCAGTACAGGCATTTAACCACTGCGCCATGAGGCTCATTTAGTGTAGAAAATAAATACAAATGTAAAACAAAGGGCCTTTTTACACAACCCCTACGATCCGCTGGTCCCTTAAATTCGGACGAGAGATCTTGGGGGTTTGTCGCTCTCTCTGCGTTCCCACCCCCTCCGCACTTCCTTGTTCTGTCTGTGTGAGGGGAGGGAGAAAAAAAGGGAGAAAAGAATGCACTCTTACCTCCGGAGTGCCGTGGAAGTTGCTCCGACTCCCCCCCCTGTTACTTCCTGGTTCCTCTTAAAGGGGCGGGAGGAAAAAAAACGACAACAAAAAGAAGTGAGGAGAGCCCGGCACTCTCCGCATCAAAATTTTTCACCATCAAAGAGCAGGTACTTGAAAGGTGCGCTGGGTCGCGCTTAGGTGGGCGGGGTCGCACTTAATTTTCTGTTAGTTCCGGAGCTGGTGGGGAAACATTTTTAAGCTCTGGAGCTGGGAGCCATTTGCAGTGGAGCTTAGGGGTCGTGTATAAACGCCCAAAAACATCTGGAGTGCTACAATTATCCATTCTGTTGTAAGCAACTGGCCTTTAATCTGCAGCCTGCAATCCTCGGTTCAACAGATAAACAGCAGCAGCTTGAGACACATCTTTGGGTTGCTTTTTTTCTTGTGTGATTTAGGGCCCTATCACACGGGTGAAAGAGGCGATTAATAATGAAAGCCATGTTTCTTTCTGCAGTCATCACATGACTGAAAACGCGGTTCCCGTGTTCCCATGGACCTGATATAAGTAACCTCATTTTTTATGTCCCCACATCCTTAATCTGCATCTAGAAGCTCTGAGAAGGAGCTCCGGCGGCATGGAGCTTAGAAACTCTGGTGGTCCGGGAGCTCCAGCCGTGGCGGGGTGGCAATGAAATAAAGATTGGGGCTGCAATGCCATGCAAATATGTCAACATGAGGTGGGGGAGGAAGGGGGAGGGCGAGTGGAGGGAGGGAGGAAGAGCAAGCGAGTGAGTTTTCCAACAGCCAGCACAGCCGCTGCCACTGGGAAGGGCAGGTGGGCATGAGATGCCTCGGGGGGGGGGGCTCTGCAGAGTAGACATGGGCACGACTTGACGAAATTCTCATTTCCGTTTCCGTTACGCAACGGAAACTGTAACGACAATTACTCCCCCAGAACTCGAACTCGAACCGACAAAAGAAAACTTGGGTCTGATTTGTCGTTGTTGTTCCTGGCATCGCAGCGATCGCGCGATGCCAAGCGGCACAGAAAAATAAGTTTTAAAAATTAAAAAAAAATGATTCCTGGCCAAAAAAGCAGGCGAAAATATGCCTGCCTGAGGGCACCTACCAGAGGGTGGTTTCTGGGGGGGGGTCCCCACTCCAGCCTCCCCCCCCTGTCCTGGGCTGCTGGTACCAGGCTGGGAGGGGGCATCCTCGGCGTCTCCATTTGCCATGCGGTGCGGGGGGATCCAAAATGGCGACCGCAATATTTTTTTTTGAAATCGTGGTCCAAAAACCCACCAAAGCACCACAGAAAAATGCGAAAATTAGGTATTTTAAATGCTTGAATTTTTAAGGTAGCAGCAGTGGTTTTTTCTTGCAATAAAACGTCTCCATTGATTTTATTTTATTTTATTATTATTTTTTTTTTTTACACCTGCGCACGCGCAATGATGGGCTGGCCATGGGATGGGACCATGCAAATTTTTGGAGCCATTCCACCAATCGCATGTCCAGGTTTTGCTGATGCTGAGACTTGCTGGTACCAGGCTGGGAGGGGGTATCCTCGGCGTCTCCATTTGCCATGCGGTGCGGGGGGATCCAAAATGGTGACCGCAATATTTTTTTTGAAATCGTGGTCCAAAAACCCACCAAAGCACCACAGAAACAAGTGAAAATTAGGTATTTTAACTGCCTGATTTTTATAGTAGCAGCAGTGGGTTTTTCTTGCAACAAAACATCTCCATTGATTTTATTTTATTTTATTTTTATTTTTTTACACCTGCACATGCACAATGATGGGCTAGCCATGGGACGGGACCATGCAAATTTTTGGAGCCATTCCACCAATCGCATGGCCAGGTTTTGCTGAGACTTCTGGATGTGCCAGAGAGGGCATTAAAAGCCCACCAACCCTAATCCTAATCCTAATCCTAACCCTAACCCTAACCCATACGCCAGTACACTGTGTTCTTAGTGGGCCAGAGGCACCCAGAGGTACAGCCCACTAACCCACCCTAACCTTAACCATTACCCTAAGCCTAGCCCTTACCCCCTAACCCCATGCTCTGGGAACTGGAAGTCAAGTCGCGTTAAATCGCGGTGGTAACGACAAACGACAAACGACACGACGAAACGACAAATTTTTGAAAAATTTCGCGGAAAACGGAAACGAGCCAAAACGGACCCGTCCCGAAAAACGACAACTCGAGAAAAAAAATTTTCCTGGTCGTGCCCATCTCTACTGCAGAGACATCCTTCCCCACAATGCCGCCAGCACCAATGAGCCAGGAAACTCAAGGGGGAGTGGGGAAGTTTCTTTTCCTCCCCCATTCCCAATCCGCTTAGCTGACCAAGCTCTGGGACATTTTCCATGGGCAGCAATGAGAAGTTCCCCTCTGGCGGCGTGGAGCTTAGAAGCTCTGTGGTAAGCAGCAACTGAGACAGGGAGCTCCGGCAGCAAGCCGCCCCGTCTTGGCTGGCTGTCTCCCAAGCACCAATAAGAAAATATTGGAGAGACAGCAGTTGGGGGGAAGTGAGATAGAATGTTGCTGACCCACATAACCAGTAAACCATCATGAAAGGTTTAGAAAAAGAAAAAGAAATTAGTGTAGCACAGGGACAAAAAAAGGGGAAAAAACTGGGGTTTTTTTGCGCCCCCCCCCACACTAATGTTTGCCTCTTGTAAAAACACACATGTTGTACCAGCCTCCACCTTGGGTTTTGGAAAACTCACGGGAACTCAGTAGAGTGGGTGTTACCATTTTTTAAAAGCCCGCTGACCATGGGGGCACAATTTTTGGAGGTGGTTTATCGGTAAATTAGGTTCCGGATTTTAAAGAACATGGGATAGAGCCCTTAGATGACACAAAAAAGATCTGCTGGCTCTTCTTCATTCCAAGCACCTTCTCCTTACAGTGATCCAGGTTTTCAGATCACAAAGATCTAACTTTCTGCACTGGGCAATGCCAGTGCTATTCTCTAGGCATCTTATTCAAAGTAAACCCCATTAAGTTCAAAGGAGCTTGCTTCCAGGAAACCCTGTATTCTGTATCAAGTTGCCAGATCTATTATCAGATATTGCACAGCTTTTTAAAAATTATCTAGAAATCTCTCTGCATGCTTATGATGACTAATGACCCAGCTAAATGTTTGTGCTACTACCTGAGAACATGGCTGAAGCTAGGAAGAATTTTGCCCCCCCCCCCCTCTCTCTGTTTGTGGGTGTTTGTGCATGGCATACCAGAACAGCACCACCATATTGTCCAGTTCTGCACAGCTACTAATGTGTCGTATGACTAATTCTGCAGCATGGCTGGAGTCGGGAACAACATCTAAACCATTCTGTTTATTGTCTCCTAGGTAGTCAGTTCTCAAGGAGAGCCTGCTGAAGAGAAAGGCCATCACCTGCTTGTGAAAAGACAACATCGATGGGACAACCTTGGTCTCCCATGGGAGGAAGTTCAAAAGTCTAGGAACAGCAACAGAGAAGGCCTTCTTCCATGTTCCCACCAAGCACACCTCTGGAGGTTGTGGGGCCTCAAATGGTTAGCTTAGCACCCAAGCAGGTTCATAAATGGAGATACAGTTTTTGTGATAGTTTGGACCTAAACTGTTTAGGGCTCTATAGTTTAAAACCAGGACTTTGAATTGAGCCCGGAAATCAATTGGCAGCCAAGGGGCTGCTGAAAAGGGGATGGGGGCTCATGTGATTGCTGTAACCAGACCCAGTTAACAATCTGGCTGCAGTATTTTGAGCCTGGCAAGGTTTCGGAGCACTTTTTAATGCCAGATATAGACTAGCAGGGATGGGAAAACCTCTCTCCCCTACATAT
Organism: Phrynocephalus versicolor; assembly: GCA_023846285.1. Classification (NCBI taxonomy): domain Eukaryota; kingdom Metazoa; phylum Chordata; class Lepidosauria; order Squamata; family Agamidae; genus Phrynocephalus; species Phrynocephalus versicolor. The sequence goes on from JAHTLZ010003307.1 coordinate 62,263, forward strand.
GGCTGGATGATGGGGATGGTGTTCTCCATCTGGCCTTTAAGCTACTTTTACAGTTACCTCCCATCAGTGGCATAAAGGTAAAGGTAAAGGTTATCCCCTGCACATGTGTGCTAGTTGTGTCCGACTTTCAGGGTGGTGCTCATCTCTGTATTCAAGCCAAAGAGCCAGTGTTGGGCAAGTCTGTGGCCATCAGTGGCATATAGCTTTCTAATCCCAACCTCATGTTAATGGGACAGAAATCAGAGATTCACACGGGATGGCATGTTTCAGTGGAAACCCAAGAGCCCTTCTAGTTGTGGTCTATGATGGAAAAAGAAGGAAGAGAGATGGCCCCATTTGGTGCCTCTCTGGTCTTACAGACACCCCTGTCCATTCCTGTGCAAGTGCATGGCATCTTACTGGATTGCCATCCTCACATACAGAAGAGCCTGTGCTTGTATGAATTATATGGTTATGATCAGAGATGGACACGAACCAAGCAACAACAACAACAACAACAACAACCCCACTGGTTTGTGGTTTGGTTTGTGCTTTGGCTTGGGGATCTCATTTTGCCAAAACAGAACAAAGCACCAAATGTTTTCCCACCTGATGCTTCGTTTTCAGCCAAATGGATGCTCTTCCCACGTTGCCTCCCTACCTGCTGCTGCCACCACCTTCCCTTCATCCTTCACCTCCACCATCTTTAGAGACAGTGGCCCAGCTTTCCTTCTGCGAGTGAATGCCAATCAGCTGAGGGAAGGAGGTGATGGAGTCAGTGGGAAAGAGGCAGGCAAGTGGCAAAGAGGGTGGAGGCATTCGTTTTCTCTCCCCCAGGCATGAACTGGGGAAAAAACTGAACCACTAACTGGTTTGTTTTCCCTGGTTTGTGGTTTGTGGGTAGCCACGAACCACTCTGATTCACCATTTTCTTGGCTCATGCCCATCTCTAGTTATGCTCTATCTTACATATGCTGCTTGAGACAATTTCCTCTTTCTGCCTACAGGTGGGACTGGCACCAGTAGTGATCATAAATACAGAACTATTTTGTCACTAGCTGCTGCCACCGTTAGTACAACACATTTAACAGCCAGAATGACAGCTTAGATTCCATGGACATGGAAACCCGAAAAGTCACTGAGTGACATTTTCTCAGGTTGTTTTTCAGTGTTCTCTCCAGTCTGAAAATATCATCTTTCGGGAACGGTACTACAAACTCCAGGCTTTATCAGCTAACTTCATTAGGTAAACAAGTATTTTATAATGAAATGGGGCATGCAGCATATAAAGAAATTCACAGCGGTGAATTTAACAGCTCATTCAAGCCGGTGTATGGCTTTGAGATGCACTCATGTGAAACAGATCTCAGCCATTCCCTAGCCACAGGCTCATTTCTGTTTGTTCTAGACTGCTATTTCACAAGATATAAACAACATTTTCCCCAGTCAAATAAAGGTCAATAGAAGGATTAAGCACATGCTAAAATCCCTCCCCTTGTTAATCAATGAGACTTCAAGTGTCCTTTGGCTTTATCATGGCCATTCTTACTTACTGCCAGACTTTTAATTTGAATTGAGCAGGAAAATTACTTTTGCTTGCCCACCAGGCTTTTACTTTTAAATTTAATTAAGCAGGAAAATTACTGTTGCTTGCCCACCAGCTTTTCAGATCACAAAGATCTACCTTTCCTCTTTCTGCCTACAGAAAGAGGAAAAAATAATTCATTATTTCTAAAATAACAAATAGATTTATCAAGGGTTTGATGATGCCTAATTATTTTATATTTTATTAATAAAGAAAAACTATTATTCCCTTCTAAAAGGATGATTATATTGATTCAACAGCACATATTGATACAATGATTTACATCTTTAGTTACATTTGGTTGTAGCTTGAGGAGAGACCTCTGAGCAAATGGGAGAGTAGAAAACTTATGTCATTTGTTGTTATTTCGTTAGGTCCCACTAAATTTTATAAACTTTCTTAGCCTGAATCAATTCATTTGAAAAACTAGCATATTGGTATTGATTATGCCATTTTTAATTTACTCAAAGTTGTTTTACAAAAGAATAAATTAGAAAGCAAGGAAAGTAGTTCAGGACTGTGGGATAAATTTCTAAAACATTCAACAACTTCTTTAAGCTTCACACACCAACATTTGGAGAAAATTATGAAAATATCACTAAATGGTCTGTTCTAGAAGTGCTCTTGGTTTCACTGTTATACTCACTAGTCATTAGTGATGTGATCCTCTGATTTTGAAAGGCTGAACAATGGAACGCAGCTCCCTGTCCTAAAGACCTCCAGTGAAGCTGAATTTGGCCCTTGGTTACAAAAAGATTCCTCACCTTTATTAATTCCACCACCGCTACCGCCACCACCTTTTTAGGGACATTTTAGTACTTTTGTACGTTTTCATGCTGCATTTCCCAATATGAGGCTCTGTTTGACAATTCATATGAGTTAATACAGGGGAGTTTTTGAGGAAGTCTAGAAATGCTGTACAGACCACTTGTATACACAGAACAAGGATTCAGAGTTATGATTGTATTAATGTGTACATTATAAGACAGAGAGCACACTCCAAGTGGCTAAACTTAACAGCAAGATGATAAATCAGTGAAGCCTTTATTCACTTGACATTTTCAACCATAAAACCTATGCATGACTATAAACACAGGCATATGGAGTTGGCAATACTTCTTCTGATGAAAGAGAAAGCTCGTCCAGACCCATTCCATATTTCTTATTGTTCCATTAATTTACAGCCCCTTGTTCACATCACAAAGTAATGGTTACATCCAAATAATTATCTTAAGTTTCAAAGGGATAGGGAAACATTTCCTGTCAACATTTCTGGATTTCTATTAAACTTGGAAATGCACCAATGTTTTAAAAGCAATCTAAGCAATTATATTAGGGACAAAATGGAGATATGGAGATATAAGACAACTTACAGAAGGTTGAACAACATGCATGGGTGGTAAGGCCAGGTTTTATGAGGATGAAACCATGGGAATGGGCATTGCCTCGGTTTCCGGCTGGTCTATAATGTCATCCACACAATTTATAAGGCCCAAACAGAGATATTCAGACCTTGGGCAAATAGCAAGAACACTTCCCTCTGTGTCTGTGAAGATTCTCTGTCATCCAGGTGAAGTTGTCTGGAAGCTGAGTCATGGCAACTGGCCTTCTTTTCTTGAGAGATCGAAACGTTTCACAACTCATCCAAGCAGCTTCGTCAGTCTTCATCAGATTGACAAAACTCCTTGGATGAGTAGCGAAACATTTTGATCTCACAAGAAAAGAAGGCCAGTTGCCATCTCCTACCTTACAGACACTTCCCTCTGTTTTCTTTTGCATGCAGATGTTGCGTAAGTTTTCTGAGAAGCACAGTGTAAAGAATAGAAGAGAGCTAACCACTTCATGCTGTTTTATGACTGCATGGAACATCAAAGACAAGGAAAGGAAAGGGCAAAGTAGTAATATCAACAACAATAATATTATAACCAAATGGATCTGCAAAATACCCAATATTCATACACTGTATGCCTAAATTGGTGATGTTAGAATGCTACCTTGGTATTATCTACAACTTGTTTCAGCAAACTGAGGTGTCTGGTCTCCAAAGTTCCTTCTACAGTATTTCCCAAGATAAGAACAAACATTTGTTTCAAGTCAAGTAATTGTGCATGAAATTGCCTTGGATGGTATCTACAAAAAGATGAGTCTAATTATGGTCACCAGGGGCTTCTCCTTCGAAAGTGTGCACAGGATAGTAGCAAGAAGTCTGAACATTACTCATTTCTGACTAGACACAGACAGAGCAAAGTTTGATATAACAGGACTGAGATGTAGCATCTAGTCGGGATTAAGAGCTGGGACCACCAATGCGGTTAGGGATAAATAGCTCAACTTTCACAAACTGATCACAAAGCAAAAACAGAAGCTCTAAGCATTCCAGGAGAAGGCACTGATTTGTTCACGGTTGTTTTGACAGTAATTGCACACCATCAAATTGATTCTGATTAATGCTGACTTTTTCCAGAGTTTTCCAGGTAGAGAAAACACACAGAAGTGGTTCACCATTCCCTTCTTCTGTGGGGAAACTCTGGAATGTGTAGCTTTCCCACACACAGGATGGCTCTATTCACAGGAGGCACAGTGGGGAATTGAACTCCCATCCTCTGGCTCTGCAGCCAGAGGCCTCAACCACAGAGCTATCCAGCTGGCTGGTATTACCCATTGTATTGCTCCTCTTGAACCCATGTGTCTTCCTTGGGATGCGGTGAGAACTTGGAGGGATGAGCTGTGTTTACTTATCACATATATTGCTTTCTTTTGCATGTCCAGGTCCACATGACCAGTTGTGTGATATGAACAAGAATTTAGAGGGGAACAGAGGAAATTGTCTTTTTTTAGATTGTTTCTCCTTCTAAACCAGCATTGTCTCTTCCAGGGCTGGGAATCCTCAGACCTTGGGATGAAATGTAGGCCTTATAAGATCCCAAACTTTAGAGTAGAGTCCCCGAACATTATTCTGAGGTTAAATTTGGCCACGGGCTGAAAGCAATTCCCCATCTTTGTCTACTGTGATTTGCACCCTCCTTCCACTGTATCCAGAGTTTTTACCCCTTATTGCTACCTGATCATTGAAGCCACAGGTGTCAGGGATTGAATATAGGATCTTTTTTCATGAAAACCACGGGCTGTGCACCCTTCACTCCAGTGTGGTTGAGCAGATTCCACCTGCACCTACCTGTCTCTGCACTTGGAAGCTTATGTGGTAACTGAAAGACTTGGGCAATTGGAAATAGTAGAAACTGGTGAGTATTTGTTCTCTGTCAATGTTTGAACCCCTTACCCCAAAAGAATAGTCACATGTTCTGCTTGTCTTGAATTTGTTTCCATTGTCATGGCCAACAAAGTCCTTTATCATAGATCCTAGCCGTATCTGTCATTAGGACTAAGAACTAATACAAGTTGTCTTCCCATCTCTTACAATGTTTTTTTCAGGCAAAAATCAAAGAAAAACAAAACAAAACAAAACAAAACAAAAGACACAAACATGTGGCACCTTAAAGACTAACTTTCATATTTTAATGTAATGTTTCGTGCACATGTGCACTTCTTCAGACATATATAGCAGCAGAATGAGGCGTGAGATATAATATGAGATGAGATATACATTTCATACCAGATATTCATTGACTCCCTGCTACAGACGGAGGTAACAATCTACACATTCTCTGTGAATGTATAGCAGGAAAAGATGTGAACACTGATTAGTCTCACAGCCAATCTCAATACATGTGAAATGGATATTTTCATACAGAAATGAAAGCAAATGAATTTCCCATTCCTAATAACAAGTTTATTCATCATTTAATATGGTATCCCTTATCATAATGAAATTCCATATGCACTATTAAAAATCAGTGCCTGGAAGCTGAAAAAAGATTTTGTCAAAAGTTTTTCTTTCTTTCATTAAGCAGTTCCTGTCAAAATCCTTGTTAAGACTCAGAGACCAATTTAACCCCACTGTTGATTTGGCCAGTTTTCCTATTAAGTTCCTAGCCAATTCTGTTTGGTCTCATGCCACTTGATGTAACTGCTGGAAATGGGGGAATTGTTTGTTTGTTGTTTTTTCTTCCCTACAATTCCCAATTTGCCTCAGCAAGCATGGCCATTGGCTATGCTGGTAGGATGATTTAGTAGTTGTAGTCCAAAAAAGTAACCTTTCCAAGCCTTGGTAACATCATATGTGGATTTTCATGGCTGCTTTTTACTCAAGAAGGAATGCATCAGCTAAATTAATAATTTTGGTGTGGTTCTTTTAGATTTTCAAAATTAAATATTCAAATAGAGAAATAAAGGAGGATGCGCCTTCCCATAATATGTCTCAGGTTCTACCCACAGTTTTTGTGGGAGCAGAAGTTTGCATTATGAATGATTTCTAGGCAGCTTTCTTGCAACTGATAAATATCCCTAAGGTTTATTTGTTTTCATGGCATTCCATCTGAATCTGAGAGTTGTAGAATAATATAATACTCACAGTTGTACAATAATATAATTTTGTTTGAATCTACCATCAGCCATTTGCTTTCCACACTGAAATAACTGATATAATCACCTCAGAATGAAATCCACAAGAACTGCCAAAACTGAAGAGAAGAAAACTGTTAGTTGCTTCATCCCACAGTGTAGTGATTTAATTGAGTGAGGTCCAAATTTCCTGGACCAAGGCAAAAAAGTTGCTATAGTAACCACTAGTTCACAGAGCAATTTGAAGCAAATGTAATAAGAAACTGTAATGGGTGAGCAAGAAGTAAAAGATGCTTATCCTTGATGATGAAGTATTGTTTCTGGCATCTGTGCAGACCAGCGAATAATAAAATGGCACTCTTGTAGCAATCTACAGGTATATACAAGTAGCATTAAAGCATTATAGCATTAAAGACAATACTACATTAATACTACAAGAGAAAACGAGCAGTTAAAAAGAGCAAAATTCCATGTAAAAGTTATGAGTGATGGAAACTAACATTGAAAACATAGTGTCAGTGCAATCACACATGGTTATAAGTGGTTATAAACACAAAGTCTATGTGATCATACAGGTTCATATAAAAGGCACATAATAGGTAGTGCATCGTTCAGGGGAAGCTTGCCTGAAGAGAAAAGTTTTATCTCGTTGTGGAGGCAGGGCTTGGGAGTTTGCCTTCGGGGGAAAGAGCCAGCCCATGTAGTCAATCACAAGCTGCGCAGTCCTAGAACATTCCCAGAAGAAGAGAATGGAAAACCACCTCTGAGTACTCTTTATTTAAAAGGGTTGCCATAAGTCAGAATTTATTTGGCAGCATGTTGCTGCTGCTACTGCTGCTGCTGCTGTTAGTCTAAGATTCAGACTAACATTCCCCACCTCTGATACGTGTGAATAAATCTTATACTTAACAATTGCAACTGATTTTCAGCATATATTTAGCATCCTGATCTAACTGCATATGTTCCAATAAAAGTCCCAGAACAAAATCTATAAAGATTCATTTTCCTCCCTCTCTTCTTCTAGCATTATTTTTTAACTCCAAATAGCATATTTTAAAAAAACACAATGACAATAGCATCCTTTGATGTTATCTTTGAATTACGAATCTTGAGTGACTGCAAACCCTTGGAGTATCCTTAAGCCAAGGCCGTAACTGGTGGAGGGTGGGTGACATTTGCCCCTCGGTGCTTTGTGGGCAGGGGCATGCCAAAAAGAAAATATAGCATCTGTACTATTGCTGTAGCACAAATAGTATTTATGTACTTTATACTGTTCTGTGCCACCCCTAGTAGAGAGGCGCAGGCAGAATTCTTGTTTGCCCCAGGTGACACACGTCCTCCCGGAATCAATGGGAAAAACATAATAAGCTATTGGGAAGTATGATTGATCATGGAACATTATTGTTTTCCTTGTTGAGCAATAACCCCTGTGAAGAGAAATTTCACAGAAGACTAAACAAAAGCCATAAGAACAGGTGAGATTTCTCCTGGGCATTCACATGACTTATGACTTGCTTGCCATCTCTCTCTCTCTCTCTCTCTCTCTCTCTCTCTCTCCAGTCCATTAAAGAGGCAGGCCTATGGACAGAAAATCTCTATAGAGTCCTGAACAATAGTCACATAGAAGCAACTTCATTTGACACAGAATCTTCTCACAACAACATGTTAAGCCCCATGATTAATCTAGCCTCAAATCAAAACTCTGTGATGTGAGCTAATAAGCACATCAGTTGCTCTCCACACGATTCACAAATAAGTCATCTGTCAAAATTGACAATACAGTCTTATCCTGAATTCCTATCCACCTCAAGAACCTCCTGCTGCAGATATAGATGCCCTTAGACAAAGCTTGCTTCAACTTTTAAAAATGCTTAATTTCCTAAATAAATCAAGAACCACTGCTTACATTAAATATAATTATTTAATTAGCTGTGAAATATAAGTAAATGATACATTTATGGAACTGGGGCACTTCATGGGAGGAGGATTAGGAGTGTGGTAAAGAAAGCAAGAGCTTATAGCTTGTGCTGTAAATAGAACATAAATGAATGAATGAATGAATGAATTCTTTGAACCGGGAATGGATATACTGTAGTGACAAATTTATTTTTCTGAGTTAATGTTCACCTGAAAAGATGGCTGTACAGTTCATCGAGTTAGGTATCTGGCTTTGGAAGGAAATATTGGGGGCCCAATCTCCCTTGTCCCGCAGTAGAAAAACCATTCTATGTAGTCTTGGGCAAGCAACAGAGTTCCAGAGCAACCACAGAAGGACAGAACAGTAAGCCTCTTCTGAGTACTAGAAAACCATGGAAGTCAGAACATAAGAACATTAGAAGAGCCATGCTAGATCAGGCCAAAGGCCCATCTAGTCCAGCTTCCTGCATCTCACAGTGGCCCCACCAGATGCCTCTGGGAGCGCACGAGACTAGATATCTGTCTCCTGATACCACTCCCCTGCATCTGGCCGTTGAAGTACTCTGGTTTTAAGCCTGGAGATTACACATCTCCATAATGGTTTGTAACCTGTGATGGACTTCCCCTTCAGGAATCTGTCCAATCCCCTTTTGAAGGCATTCAGGCTAGATGCCACCAACACATACAATTATTATTAACTTAAAGTATCTGGCAAGGACTGCAATAGATGGCTCTGAAATTTAGAACAAGACAAGGAGACAGGTAGAAAGTCCAGGAATTTAGAAGTATTCAAATTAGCCTTCCTTTTTAGATAGAATAGTCATTTTTCCATGTTGAGCATTTAAAGGAATGCATAGGGATAGCCAGTCCTTCTCATGAACACAGACAGGTGGAGATGCTCAACCTATTCACTGATTTCATCTTGTTTGATAGATGCCCAGGAAGGACCAAAGGAAGCACAGGGAGCTGTGGCCACAGGTCGCCCCTTGGAAGAGGCGATCTGTGTGACCTTGCACGCCCCCAAGCTCCCCAGCGGTGGCGACGGCTCACTCGCCAGTCCACCCCAAAGCTCCTTGGTGGTGGCAGAGGCCCACTGGCCTGCCCACACCCACACTTTCCCCTGCTGTGCTGGTGGCGGCGGCCTCTCCGCGCGCCGAGTTTCACAAGGTTCCTGGTGTTGCCAGTGCCAGCAGCCCGCCCACGTGCCACCCCCTGCACACTTCCAGCCTCACATGGTTGCTGGTGGTGCCGGTGGCAGCAGCCCGCGCAATGGCTGGCCAGCTGTCCCGCCCAGCCCCACAAGCTTCCCAGCGGTGTCAGTGTTGGCGGAAGCTTTTTTTTTTTAAACATGGGGCAAAGGAGGGGGAGGGAGGGGCAGGCCAGCCAGCCGCGGGCCACTCAGAATGGCCTGACGGGCCGGCCTGACTTAAAGCACTTGCTAGGTGGTGAACAAGTTAATTATGCAGACTACACATTGCCACCTTCCACACACACACCTTCCAGCATGCTGAGTGCTCATTTTATGACCTGGGAAGAATGGAAGGCAGAGTCAACCTTCAGCCAGCTACCTAGGATTGAATCTGGATTGTGAGTGGAGTTCGGCTTCAATATAACAGTTCAACCATGGTGGCATGAGGTTGAAATAAATAACTACATGATTCACTGAATCACTTGTCAAATTGAATGAAATCTGCTGTCTGCAGCAATCAATGAAAGTAAAAATAAAATATTCAGAAAATTTCATTAAGAGGGAAATTTCATTTAGAGCAGGCATGTCCAAACTTCAGCCCTCCAGATGTTTTGGAAAACAACTCCCACAGTCCTTTGTCATTGGAAACACAGGCTTGGAATTCTGTTGTGGTCCAAAACATCAGGAGGGCCGAAGTTTGGACGTGCCTGATTTAGAGGCACTGTTTGTGCCATGCTCTTCGCTGTTCCTTTTGATATTTATTCCATCAATTACACATTGTTAACACATTGGCAAGTTAAGGATCTTTCCTAGTTCCTTCATAGCTGCCCGTCTGAGTTGCAGTCTAAGTCTTAGAACAGACAACAAATATATGATTTTATGCACTGATGAATTCATCATACTTTGCAATTCATTTTTAAATTTGCACCCATCTCAAGTGAATTATTTTCAACCCATCATTGGTCTGACTAGCAACTTTTATGGATCTATTTGCAAGGCTATTTTTAAACATCACATTTGCTTCAGGAAACAACCACATGGATAAGAGTTCTGGCAACTTCTATGTAGGAGAAATTGTGTGTACAAAGGGTAGAAGATATGGAGTGAGTGTGTGTGTGTGTGGGGGGGGAATATTAAGATACACATATCTGCTCTCTTAACAATGATACTTACACGCTCTATTTCAGCTATTATGCAGTGCAGTTTTAAAAAAACATAAATCCTGTGCTATTAAGATCTGTGCCAATAAAAGGGAAGCAGCAGCATTTAGGAAGGCTTTAAAATGAAAGAAGATAAGAAGAATTACACATACACACGCAGAGAGAGAACCACATTTTAAAACTACATATATCTGAATGACACTTGAAAAAGTTGAGAAGGAACTCACACTTATAGCATTCCCCGGAAATTATGGGTGAAAAAGCAGTGTCAGGGTCTGTTTTGCATCATGTGGAAGAAACCATCCAAAATGTAGCTATAAGATGCTGGAAACCTAATGGACTTCTACAATAGCAACTATCATAATTTCTTATACAGACAGAAGTTACGTTCTTCCTTGAAGGTGATCAAGAGATGGCTAGTAGAGAGGTATAGATGTAATTGCTAAAGAGAGCAAAATTCAGATCAAGGGATCTCTTCTACCAATCTTGGGGGAAATTATTATTATTTATATTATAATCATGGGTTGTTCTGCTGGATTGTTTAACTTGTAATGTGGGCAAGAATGTACCATTGGGACAGAATATGGAGAGACAGGATGGTTTCAAAGGCAAAATGGTCAGACTAGGGTGCATTTTACCCCCATATCTGTTCAATCTGTATGCAAAACATATCCTATAGAAAGCCAGACTAGATTCAGATGAATGAGGAGTGAAAAATTGGTGGAAGAAACACCAATCATTGAGGATATACAGATGACACCATCAGACTGGAATGAAACAGCAATGCCTTGAAATGAACTTTAGTGAAAGTAAACAAAGAAAATGCCAGAGCAGGACGGCACATGAACATGAAGAAGACCCCAATCATGACTACAGAAGACCTGCACATCTTTTGCACAGACACAGAAGAAACTGAAATAGTTAAAGCTTTTGTACACTTTGGTCCAGTCATCAATCCACAAGGACACTGCAGCCAAGAAGTCAGAACAAGCTTTGAAACCAAGAAGGCCAGCAATAAAGGTGTTAGAAAAGATGGCTAGGTGTGAGGATGTGCTACTGGAAACCTGATCATCAAAGCTGGACAGTAAAGAAAACTAACAAGAAAAAGAAAAAAGATTCATCTAAAATATTGTGGTGGATGAGAGCTTCACAGATATCTCGGAGTGCCAGAAAGATAAAGAAGCGGGTTTTTAATGAAATCAATCTTGAACTGTCTCTAGAGGCAAAAGTGTTGAAATTAAGATTGCCTTACCATGGGTACATCATGGGAGTGTAGAGGCAATTAGGGAGTTAATACCATTGAGTACGGCAGCTCTCAACGATAACTTGAAATAGATTAGGATAGTAGATTTGACTGTCCAGGATGATTAATAACACACTAACTGATTGATGAGGGCTGCCCCAACCATTTAACTTGCAAGTGCAAGTTCATTTTCAAGTTCACATTCAAGTTGGAGGAGCTAAACTCCCTGATTGCCTCCACAGTCCCTGCACAGTTGCCAATACTATCCCCAGCCCCTTTAGAGCTACATAACTAAGTCCCCTTACCCCTAAATCTTTCCAGATTTCAGGGGTTTCCCTAAAATTGCTTTCCAAAGGTACCCCTGCTACTTTGGAGTCCCAAGGTAAGTAAATTCTGATTGCATATTTTAAAAATAATTTTAAGTGCATATTTTTAAAAAAAATGCTCTCAAAAATTACTTATTTTTAGGGCACCAAAGTAGGAGGGGTACCTTAAGAAAGCAATTTTAGGGAACCCCCTGAACTTTGGAAACATTGGGGGAAAGGGGACTGAGTTATGAAGCTCCAAAGGGCGGGTCCCTAAAACTTCTCATTGGAATCATGTGGAAAGTGGAGGCACTGCTATTGCTCGCCCGATCAGCTTTGGAGTAGAAGTTTTTTCCCCTAGGGGTACGCCCTTTGGAGTTTTATAACTCAGCCGTCTTACCCCCAAATGTTTCCAAATTTCAGGGGGTTCCCCGAAATCCCTTTCTGAAGGTACCAATGCTACTTTGGAGTCCCAAGGTAAGTAAATTTTGATGGCATACTTTTAAATAATTTTGAGTGCATATTATTTTTAAAACATGCACTCAAAATTGCTTACCTTGGAGGCACCAAAGTAGAAGGGATACCTTCAGAAAGCGATTCTAGGCTATCCCTGGAAATTTGGAAACATTTGGGGGTAAGTGGGCTGAGTTATGAAGCTCCAAAGGGAATGCCCCTAAACGTTCTCATTGGAATCATATGGGAAGCGGAGGCACCACTATTGCTTGCCAGATCAGGATTTGCCCTCCGCTGCCCTCCCCAAGCTGTCCGAGCACCTAATTTTACCCTCCAAAACTGGGAAACTTATTGACTCGAGTATAAGCCAAGAGTGTTTTTTTTCCAGCCAAAAATAAGGGCTGAAAAACTCGGCTTTTGTTCGTAACAATTTATATTCAGACAGCCTTTTCTTTTCTTTTTCTTTTTTCATCTTTAAATGTTTATCCTTTCTAGTTCAGGGCAATCACAGCAGCTTTTGGGTTAAACATCTATAAATACAGATTGTGTGGTGTTCGATCGGCATGTTATTCGTAATGGCTCCTTTGCGCTTGAACCATCTGCTCTTTCTTGGAAGCAAATTCACAAGCGCTCCAGGTGTTTGCACTGTGTCTCTGGGTGCAAATAGGAGACACATAATAAGAGAGAGATGAAGAAATGTACACTGAAAACGTGGATGGCCTCAAATAGTATTGACACAGTGGCAAGTGACACAGGCTCTAAGTTCTTGAAAATCAATTGTATCTAGCAGTAGGCACAGTATACAATTTGAGAAGCAATCAGCAGGAAGCAACTTTTTGGAGGCAAGTCTAGCTGCCTTTATGTTATTGGGGGGACATTTGTCTTCTTTTTGTAGTCAGAAATGATTGATCAATTTCAGCACATATGAAAGACTCAAGTTATATGATGTGTTATAAAAGAAAATGCTTCTATAGCTCCTGCTATGTACTGACTATTATTTATAGTCTTTATATTACTACTGTGCAGCTTTTCCTCAAAGATATCTAGAGGGTACACACTAGTTATCTCCCATGTCTATTGTTGAACAACCTTATAGTAATCCCGAGGCTGTCTACATAGAAGTTTATCCTGCTTTGGAATGATTGGGATCACTCTTAAAAATGTTGGCATTGGAAACACCATGTTTTTGTTAGAGCATTCCAACCCCTCCGTAATGGAGACCCAACCCAACCCATCTCAGACTAGGGTTGGAGCCTACTGTTCACTTGGAAGAATTAGGATCACTCCTAATAAACAAGATTTTCTTTCTGTGTGATCACCTAGGTTGCTCCAGTGTGGGACTGGGAGTATCTGCTCTTCCCACATATCAGTGGCGATGTCTAGAAGTGGGTGTGAGTGCAAGGCACTCTCCAACACACTGAAAAAGGCATGTTTTTTAAAAATTTATTTTTTGAAATACTTTTCAGTACTCTTGCACTGCATCACTTAAGTGCTATAAAGTAGAGGGCTGAAAATGGTATTCTGGCTTCACTTGCATTTTTGCAAAGTTGATGTTACTCAACATCCGTCAGTGAAAATCACATAACACAGTAGTATAGTAAGCAGAAATGTGTTGTTATTTTAGAGATGGGAATGTATTTTGGAAGTGATGAGTGCCAAGGGTCAATGATTCTTAATAGTGGTTCAGCAGCAGCCAGTCATCCGAACTGGGATAACTCAAGAGAGGAAGGAGAACAAGGTATAGCTACCCCATCCCTGAGCAAGTCCAACACAGCCTTGCCTTAGTGCAGAGATAGGGTTGCTGAGCAGACTCAGTATATAAGAGCAGACTGAATATATAGTCTGTTCTTCTCTGTATCTACTACCTGGATATGGGGAGAGTGAAGAAGAGTGCACAGATGATGGGTGGCTGGCAGTTTTACAGCAGGGACTTTAAAAGCTCTTGTGTGGCATTTTTCAAATTAATAGCCAAGTAATGCAGTATAGAAACAGGAAGTCATTGGGTTGGTATAAACCTAAGAAGGCAAACTCATCCACATTTTTACAGCTTCACAATATTGATTCTGTATAATGTGTCAACCACTAGACAGATGGTCCCTTACATGAGCTCCATAATGATTACCTTACCTGTACAGAAGAGGATGGAGTGGTTGGTTCTGGGTATTCTTATTTCCTCCTAAAGAGGAAATCACTGCATGATTCTTGCTTTTTAGAATGTTCACTACCCAGACTACTCCGCCCTCATGAGTTTGGATACCATTCTAAATAATGTCCTTTTAGGCTTAACGCTGTTTTAAAAACATTGGCCATCACCATTTCAGTTCAGATATTTGCAAAACTAATGTATCTCTCTTCCACACACAACCTTCCCCAATCTTGATAAATTGATTACTCAGCACATCATAGCATATGGGTGGTTTGGGGGGCAGGGGAACCCTTGATATTGGATGACTTAAAATATTTCTTAAATCATACAAAATGCTTTGCTGAGGCAATTTTGTGCCTTGTCTATCCCGGGATTGGATGGCTTCCAGTCCTAAAATGTTTTGAATGAAGTATGTATATAAGGCCTTGACAGAATATTCCAAATGGAGGAACTGTGTTAGTATGTCAAAACAGGGACAATAAAAAACCCTGTGGTATCTTGAAGACTAGCAAACATATCATGAACTTTCATGCACTCATCTCACTGAGTATAGGACACATTATCCAGAATTACAGGTACCGTATCCAGTATGTCTGTGGATGCGTATTTGTACAGATTTCTGTCTATCTGAAATTCTGGATAACACTTAATCCAGGGGTGCCCAAACTTTTTGTAAGGAGGGCCAGATTTGGTGGCTGAGAATGTGTCAGGGGCCGGTTGCTCCCCGACCTTGCCATCCCACTGCAAGCCCCACACACTGACCCATAAGCAAAGGAGGGGGAGGGAGGGGCAGGCTAGCCAGCTGCGGGCCACTCAGAATGGCCTGACGGGCCAGATTTCCCACACCCCCCAGGCCGGACTTTGCGCAGGCCTGCCTTAATCCATCTAAAACACCTCAAGCGTTTGTAAGCTGCAGCCGACTTTGACATTTAGAAATAAAAGAACATGAAAGATCGGGATTCTTCTGGGTTTAATAAAAGAGTATATACCTGAAATATCTTGAAACTGAAAGAGGAACCCCACAAAATATCCCAAACTGAAATAAATGGTAAAGTCTTCCACCCCACCCCCAACTGCACATACATATTAACAGCCTAGTTTACACCTGGTTGGGCTGCAGCCCACATAGTAAAGAAATCCCTGTTGCTTTGCTGTCAGTTTTCTGGCAACACTAATCCGTTTACAGGGATGGTGAGCTCAAAAAGGATCATTTCAATGAAAACAGGAGCAATTATATTTTGTTTGCTGGAGAAATACTTTCCATAGCGTGCTAGGTACACCACTATGTGCAGAAACCAGAATGGATAAAAATCAGTGATTTCTTTATATCAAATTGATTTAAGCAATGATTTAAATTAAAAATGATTTTTTAATTTAAATAATCAAACAAATCTGATTAAAAAAAAAACCCAAATCCACCCTGAGAGATGTGCAGGGGCCTGATCTGTTTTTTTTCCTTGTTATTGTTTCCAATTTGTTTTTGCATTAAAAGCAAACTACTACTAGAGACATTAATTACAAAACATACTGTACACCATGGATTTTTAAAATGTTAGTTCTGTCATTGAAAGAGCCCGATGGGACTGGAAGGTATTCATGGCAGCACATCATCGTTTCAATAAATAAAACAGATAACTGAGCTCCTGTAGCCCACAATTTCTCCACTATAAGTCCACTCTGACCTCCTGCGGTACGTGTACACTAATGCCAGGCTTCTGCTACATGAATTGGCAGGGCAATATTTTAAATGTATGCAAAATCAGAGGAGGGGGGATTATTTTTTTAAAAAAGGCGAGAAACACTGAACGTTTCTTTATTTACTGCCACCATTTGTTTCAGGGTGGATAGCACAACTGCCTAACAAAAATAAACCAAGTATTCTTGTCACCTAGATAGGTTATAAAGTGAGTCAACCCAGACCACAGACAGAACTCTTAGTTCCCTGAGCTCCTTGCCCTCTGAAGATGCCAGCCACAGACTCTGGCGAAACATCAGAAAGAAAAACTTGCAGAACAAGGCCAAACAGCCCGAAAAAAATCACAGCAACTATCAGATCCCAGCCATGAAAGCCTTTGAAAATACATTCCTTTTAGATAATTATCATGCACTACAAAAGTCATTTCTAGATATTCTGATCAATGGTTCTGGTATGTAAAACTAGCTAGCCTGCTGGTGATAGAGACACATATGGCACATAGGTTTTTCTTAACAAACTAATTATATGTGTGCTCCAAAGAGCTCAGTTATCTCTTTCTCTCACACAGACATAAGTAAGAAAGGTGAGCCATTTATCTTACATGGTAAATAGATATCCAGTGAGTGGATTAATTTCTATCATTTTTGTTCATTCAGTGAATTCTCCTTGCTTGTACAAGGAATGCCTTAACTATACAACTGTTATCTGTCCAAATCTATCTGTAGAGTGTTGGGAACTGGTCCCACACCCATTCACCACCATAAACTGCAAGTGTATGTAGAAATTACTACAGCAGCAACAACATTTATTAAAAGTATGAAAGGAGATCTGTACATCAAACTTGTTGCCTTTCTCTTCACACCATTCATTCTGAATATTTTTAGGAACAGGGTTCAAGAATGTGCAGAAACTTATACTTACTTTCTTTGGAAATATTTATTTTGTTAGGCAGCTGCTTTTGTCAGAATAACAGCTGCAATGCTTCTAAATGCTGCCTTCTCAGCTTATCGCAGCAGGTGGGCAAAGGGAATTCCAAAACATTGGAACTGAAATAGATCTCAAGGTAGATATAATGTAGACAGAAACCTCACTTCTTCTAACATAATTTCCTTGGAACTAAATGTTCATGGACTTCATAGCTTCAGGATTGTCCTAAAGTTCCCCTATTATTCTTAAATGTTCTTTTGGCTATTTCGAAAAGGAACTTAAAAGCAAAATTAAGGGCTGCAATTCTATTCACACTTCTATGGGCACTATGTGTCATGAAGATGGTTAAATAAGCAGGCACATGGGTGCACCGCAACAGTAGGTAAACAGGTAATCGATTGTGAAAGCTATAAGAAATGCCCACCTAGGAAAATATATGTATCATGTCATGTCTTACATTTAGTTTTTAGATGCTGATTTTTGGCAATGTCGTGATTATTTTGTTTCTTCCAACAAAGTGCTCATAAATACAAAAGATAAAGGTACTGATCTTTATAGAGATGGAGAGAAAAAAACCTACAAAAGTGTAGTTCAAAAACAATTGTGATTTGCAAAGAACTCTCTTTATATTAGACCATCCTGTAGTTTATGAAGACTGTTAGAAAAGGGGCTTACCTGTCTGCAGAAAGAGCCATGAGTGTGAAGACAGATACCCCCACTGAAGTGAGCTGTATGAAAGGGATAAGTTTACATCCAACTCGGCCAAAGAGCCATTCAGAAGACAGGTACTTGCTGGCATCCACAGGAACACAGGTGAGCAAAAGAAGCAGGTCTCCGAAAGCCAAACTGGAGATGAACAAATTGGGGACGTTTCTCATGGATTTCACAGTACAGAAGATTTTGATCAGGGTGATGTTGCCCACAAGTCCGATTAAAATGATGAGCCCATAAATAGTTGGAATTGCATATATGAATTTGTCAGAAATCATGTCCTCCTCCAACAGAGAGATATTTGCATGCTGAGCGGAAGAGATATTGCAAAGAATAATGTCCTCCAACTCCACATCTAGCAAAATGCACTCATCAGAAGCCATTGTCAAGTTTTGGATTCCTCGGAGGTCACTGCTTGATTTAAAAAACTCACACACCCCGCACAAACTCTTTTGAGTCAGTTTTGTTCCTCCTTGGTGTGTTTCAGTGGAGGTGGAATACAAGGTGTGATGTATTGTAAAACAAATCATACACATAATAAATGCAGTCCATGCAAACAAGGAAGCATCAAGATCATTTTAGTTGCACAACTCGTTGGTATCCCCTGGTGCCACCCCGCTTGCTAGACTTGTGAACAAAGTATCTTTCCAGTTTGTCAAGACCAAGAGATAGAGCCTGTACAAAACCACACAGACTAGAGAGCAGCACCAACGGTCTGGTGACATTTCACTGCAGAAGCAAGTAGATCACATTTGGCACAAGGCACTGCTGGCTGCTGCTCCTTCCCCCGTCCTTTCAGCTTCTGTGCATGCTGTCAGTGTCTGCAGTCAAGGTGAAGAACCAGTCTTTCAAGCACACACAAATCCTAGAGGCAGGATCTTTGGAATGCAGCTGTCTCTCTCTCTCTCTCTCTCTCTGCTTCACACCATCTACCAAGCCTCTTCCTGTAGTTGTAAGAAAATGCTGCCTTGTTTTTTGGGGAATGCCAGCCACCTGCTGGACAATTTCATCACTGCCCATATCAAGTGCATTTATAAATAGGATTTATTATAGTAATAAGTGGTTGCATTTCTTTTTTAAATAAACAACAAGCGAATTTATTGGCGATTCACTCTGGTTTCGTTATAAATATTTATAAGCAAATCTGACCATGTTTGAGATCATTTTAACGGAGTCCATGAGCAATACTGCAGAGATCAAAATCTTCTTTATAATGCAGTCAATGGGAAACATCCCGAGGTTGAGCATTTCTGAGTTTTGTTGTAGGGAAGCAATTGATGCCCAACTATACAAATGTATTTATACCAGGGGTGTAGACGTTCTCATTTATTTCCCCAAATAATACCTTCTAAATTCTGAGTGAAATTGTGTTAAATTATGAGAATCATGTTAAAATGCATCTATAGGAGAAATAAAGAATGTGACCTTTTTCAAGATGTTGCCTGAATCAAATGCCCACCAGCCCCATGGGAGGTCCCCTGGCCGAAAACACGATTGCCCATCTATAGACTGCAGTCCTTGGGCTTACCCAAGGGAAAGTCCCACTGAATAGTGAACACATGTGGGATCAGCCGTGTATCCATGTAACCTGTCTACTATTAGTTTCCTTTTAAGAAACACTGAATATATTTTCTAAAGGATGGCTAAGTTCATTTGCATTTAAGGCTGCTTCTCAAATTACTCTTTTCAGGATTTCTCTCTGGATTTTGGAAGACTGACAGGGCACACTTGAATATGTTATATTCAGAAGTACAGTAATAATAATAAAAAAGACTAAGATCATGGCCACTGGTCCCATCACCTCCTGGCAAATAGAAGGGGAAGAAATGGAGGCAATGAGAGAGTTTATTTTCTTGGGCTCCGTGATCACTGCAGACGGCGACTACAGCAATGAAATTAAAAGATGTCTGCTTCTTGGGAGGAAAGCGATGACAAACCCAGACAGCATCTTAAACAGCAGAAACATCACTTTGCCAACTAAGGTCCGGATGGTCAAAGCTATGGTTTTTCCAGTAGTGATGTATGGAAGTGAGAGCTGAACTATAAAGAAGGCTGATCACCGCAGAATCAATGCTTTTGAGCTGTGGTGCTGGAGGAGAGTCCCCTGGATTGGAAGGATATCAAACCTATCCATCCTGAAAGAAATCAACCCTGAATGTTCATTGGAAGGACAGATTTTGAAGCTGAGGCTCCAGTACTTTGGCCACCTCATGAGGAGAGAGGAGTCCTTGGAAAAGTCCCTGATGTTGGGAAAGATGGAAGGCAAAAGGTAAAGGGGATGGCAGAGAATGAGATGGTTGGATGGTGTCATCAATGTAACCAATATGGATTTGACCAAACACCAGGAGGCAGTGGAAGACAGGAAGGCCTGGTGAGCGATGGTCCATGGGGTCACGAAGAGTCGGACATGACTGAACGACTGGACAGCAACAACAGTAATCCATAATGAATTTATCTGAACTTGAATGGCTAAGGTGTATACTTTTAAAAATACACCCAAGCAGACTTTAGTAAACAGCAAAAATATGTTCATTGTTACTAGGGCTTATTCTGGTACTCCATGTTAATTTCCATCATCATACTCACTGGTACAACCATCCTGGTAAGCAGGAGGCCTGGGCATGTTGCTTCTGCTCATGCAGCCACCTCTCAGCTGACAGGAAGGTGCCTGCACAGAAGGAGCAGGGCGGGGTCCCTGCAATGCGCTTGGGTGGCTGTGCTTAGCTGAGAGGCAGGTGCATACGCCCATGCAGAAAGACTGGCTTAAGGACCCAGGCCTGCTATCTGTCAGGATGGTGATGGTGGTGGAGGAAGAGCCAGTGGAGAAGGTGGTTGCAGTAGCTTGAAGCAAAGGTAAGTAGCCAGTGAGGACAGTGGGAGGGGGATTGGGCGGGCATCCCCTTTTGCAGAACTAAATAAAGCACAAAGGAGGGAAAAGTTTGGTGCTTCATTTTGTTTCGTCAAAACAGGATCCCCAAACCAAACCACAAAAAAACTGAATTGGGTTTTTCTGGTTCATGGTTCAGTTTGTGCTTTTCTCCGTCCTGATTACATTTTTGTTTAGAATCGATAGTCTCGTGTTAGATACCAAAAATGAATCTGATACAAACGAACAGACAAAATTCAGCACTGATCCAAATTCACCCAACTCCAGTTTTGAATTTAATACAAAATAAGACATCATAGAACATCAAACATGTTTAAACCCCAAACTTCCAAAAGCCAAAATGCTGCTCAAGCCTACAGAATGAAAATATAATTATTGCTATATACTGTATAGGAATTTAGCTGCCATATTGTTATGGTTGATGCGAGACCATTTTATTTCCTGTGGTTTATTTCCTTCATAAATCCAAACTCCCTTTCCTCTGTGGATGAGTATGGTTTTCTTAGAGATGGAGCTAGAACTGCTAGCAAGACGTTATTGAGTCCAAGGTGTTAAATTACTATTGACTCTTACCATTGTTTATTTACACTGTGACTTTAAAATAAATTATCTTGAGTTTTTCAATAAAAATGATATTGACATCCATGTGATCCCATGTTTAGAAAAACAAGGAAGCTCCTTGTTTTATATAGTTAACAACTGTTGTACACTCGCAGTCTCCAACTGTATATATCAGTGTTGGTGAACCTATGGCACGGGTGCCAAAGGTGGCACTCGGAGCCCTTTCAGTGACATCGCCCCTTCACAGCCACCTGTATATAGGTTAAATAGCTGTATTGGTGCTTTGCAAAAAAAAAAGTGGGTTTTAAATTGCAGTTTGGGCACTCAGCCTCTAAAAGGTTCGCCATCACTGGTATATATAGTCTTTCAATGTTGTAAGCCGTCTAGGTTAAAAATATCTTAATAAATAGATTCCTGAAAAAGAATTTAGACCACATTTCTGATCAATTACTGTATTTTTTCAATCTATAAGACACCCCTATGTATAAGATGACCCCCACTTTCCCAACCCAAAATTACAGCTTCACAACCTTATGGTTCTGCCCTTGTCTTACTTCTGTGCATAAGACAACCCTCAGTTTTTTGTCTAACAATTTTAAAGAACAATATAGTCTTATACATGGAAAAATACTGCCTCTCTCTCTCTAAACGTGAACTTTCTCTATCCTTGTACCTTCATTTCCACTAGGGTAGATCTTAAATTGTAAGCTCTCTAAGGACCCCGTATGCTGTTGGGTGTGTTATACTGCTGGCACTGACATCTTGAATTGAAATACAGGATTTTAAAGTGTAAACTTGTACAAGCAGTAGTCTAGCAATGTGGTCTTCTCTGAAAGCTACGCAGCATCACATATACTGCTGGAAAGGCAATGCTGTAGTTTGACATGGCCAGTTGTTACTAATCAATGAGTCACTGCATGAGTTCCTCATTGTGTTCCCCTCAAAAGGGTCGGTGCAAGACAAAGTAATCAAGCATTGGCCCATTAATTAATGGCAGCGTGCTGATGTAAGTTACACCATAGCATTTGTACCCATGTTACTATGAAAGAGGATTTTGCTCATCACCCTTTCTAGTGAATGGAGTTGAATATTGTTTGGGTGAAGGAATTCACACTGTGTTTCCTGAGCTTAATACAGTAATGCCTTGAATTACGAAATAAATCTGTTCCAATGGGATTTTCTTAACTCAAGATTTTCATATCTCAAAACACGATTTTCCATAGGAATGCATTTGAAATGGATTAATTTGTTTCAGAGGCTAGAAAAAAGACAAAAACACCTGGTTTTGTGTCTGCAAAACTATTTCTAAAGTGCACTTTAAAGGCATGCAGAGCAGGGACACCCTCCCCCACCCCACAATGGCAAAGATCAGCTCCCCCCCCCCACTTCACAATCAAAATAAATGCAAGGCAAACACTTAGGGGAAAAGTAGGTTAATGGTGAAGATCAGCTCCCTATCTTTCCATCACTTGAGAAATGCACAAAAAACTCTCCAAAAGGACTTTCGAAAATGTCTCCAAATCTCTCTCAAGAAGGGCCTGGCCTTAGAATCTTTCCAGGTGCAATGCATTATGGGAGGATTTTTTTCATATCTCAAAAAACCAGGGTTAAATTTTCATAATGCAAAATGTTCCTATACCTGCAGATTTCCTTTCATAATTCAAGTTTTTCATTTTTCAAGGCATTCATAATTCAAGGCATTACTGTATTAGATAGGCAATAGTGTTTTTTTTCCTTAAGAGAGTCAAAGAGGTGAGCTCAACTCTTGTGTTTTGAGTGAAGAGTGTGGGAGCTGACTTCCTTTGATTTTGGGAGGAGGTATAGATAACCTGGAGTTTTATGTACAACCTTTGATGCTGTTTGTAATTTGTGTGACTTGGAGAAGCTTTTCTGTGTTGGAGTGATCATCCAGCAGGAATCAGTCCTTCCCTCCAGCCTTTAAATTCAAAAACAGCCCCGTCTCTCTGCTGAGTGTTCAGCCCCTCTCTTTCCTCTGCTGGTGGCATTTTTATTTGCTCTTGATGCCTTTGATTTTTAAAGTATTCATGCAATAAAGAAACCAACAGATGCAAGTTTGTACTTTCAAGCAACTGCAAGCAAACAAATGTGTGTTTTCCCCCTCTCCTACAAGTACCTCAGAGTGGGTTATTGATACTTTAATTTCCATTTAATGAGAAAGGGATGGACTCGGGGGAACTTATAACAATTCTCCTCCCTGGGTCTCTGTACTTCTACAATACAGTTTACAACTTTGCAACAGTATATGTAACTGTCTGGAAGCTGAGTCATGGCTACTGGACTTCTTTTTTGAGAGACAGAAACGTTTCGCTGTTCATCCAAACAGCTTCATCGGTCTGAATACAGCTAGTGCAAATCCTCCATAGGCACTAGCTGTATTCAGACCGATGAAGCTGTTTGGATGAACAGCAAAACGTTTCTATCTCTCAAAAAAGAAGTCCAGTAGCCATGACTCAACTTCCAGATAAACTCACCTGGATGACTGAGAATCTTCACAGATATATATGATCTCTCCAGCAAGCTGTCACCATTCTCAGCAATTTTGTCTCACGTCCCGTAGTAAGCTTTGTAAAGATTGGGAGTTGAGTCATGGGAACTTTAGTCTTTAGTCTAAAGAAGCTACTTGGATAAGTAGGGAAACATTTCAATCCCACAAGAAAAGAGGTCCAGTAGCCATGACTCAACTTCCAGATAAACTCACCTGGATGACTGAGAATCTTCACAGATATATGTAACTGTACAATTTTGTTTCAGTTTTCAGAAAGTGAATGTGTAGGTCTTTTGCAAACAAAAAAAGAAAAAGAATTAGGAATTGTTGATACCTTAAAGACTAAGAAGATATATTTGGCACAGGCTTTTGTGAACTGTAGCCCAATTCCTTGGATACAAGAAGTGAGCTACAGCTTTTTGTTTCAACCTAAATGGTTTTATCCAGTTTTTGAAGCAGAAGAATGTAATAGAAGTAGAGATGGGCAAAAATAATTTTTCATTTTTCATTTGTCGTTTTGGGGTCCGTTTCGGTTCATTTTCGTTTTTCGGGGGGGCTTGCGCATTTTTCATTTTCGTTTTCGTTACGAAACGAAACAAAAAAACAAAACGGAAACAAAAATTTTTCGTTTTTGTTAGCATTCTTTTCGTTGGAATGTGCCTGCCATAACAAAAACGAAAAGCAGGGCAAATTTTTTCATTTCGTTTTCATTTTCGTTTTGTTTTCTGGAAAATTTTTGTTTTCGTTTTCGTTGCGTAACGGAAACGAAAAACAAAAACGAAAACGAAAATTTCGCTGAGTCGTGCCCATCTCTAAATAGAAGCATCATGTTCATCCAGTACTATCTGTTTTACAAATCCTGGTATTGAATAATTCATTCTGTATTTTATAGACTTAAGACCAGTTATATGCACAAAACTACTGCTCTATCCATAGACAACAAGACATATGTATCTGCAACACATAGCAGTTAACTACCTTAAGTAGAGAGTTTTAGAAAAATTCTGTTCACAAGCACATGCTTCATTTCGGGCCTCATGTTAGAGTCAGTCAGACAGACGTCCCAAGGAGGTACCACAATGTTCTTGTTATTCACTGCCCCAGTATTATTCAAGTTCTGCTGCTGTAACTCAACTCTGCTGCCATAGCGGGGTGTCTGCCATATTCTATAGCTTTTTGGCCAGTGTATCAGCAGTATAAGATTTCTCACATAATATAATGAAAATAAGGGCTAGCACCCTGCTCACTAGTGCAATCACAAACTCTAGCCCTCAACTCTGCAGGCTCACCCTCACACAACCAGTTGCACTACGATTGTAAAATTAGGCACACAGACGGCGGCAAGGCCAACTCCGCAAACAACATTTCAACCACGGGGGGGGGGGGACCTACTGCATGATTGCCCTTGTGCAGGATTTTGTTCTATACGAAAAGCGAAAATAAAAATATCAAAGGCATGAAAATTCTCTAGGAAGAACATGAAGCCATGATTAACAGATATTTTACATTGATTTTACCATACTGGGTTAATGAAGAGTCCCCAGAAAAGCAATTAAGGCTGCAATTCTGCATCCAGATGCTCGCAAGTAAGCCTCATTGAACTCAAGACTGATTTTTCTGTAAACCTGCAAGGATGAAGTGGTTAATATTTTAATCTGATTCTGAACGACTTTCAGAAACAAGGATAGCTTCATCGGCAGAAAGATACTACCCAAGACCGGCTGAGAACATATGGTCTTGTGCCCGAAAAACAATTTAAAAGGTGCCTATAGTCTTTGTCACTCTGATATCACAACTTCTCATCCTAGTTACATAGAGAGCACGATTACTCCTTAATGAAAGGTGACTGTTCAATACCAAGCGATATGTGTTCTGTTCTTAATTACACTTTACAGAAGCCTCAGTGGGATGCTCAGAGGGATTAAAAGATCCAGAGGTGAACAGAAGTCAAATGTGGTAATTAGTTTCCTCTGGTTATAGATAGATAGATAGATAGATAGATAGATAGATAGATAGATAGATAGATGTGAATAGATTTAATCAATATTGGGACAACAGAAAAAAGAAATAATAGAAATTAAAAAAAATCTGTAACTACAAAATATATTGCTACTGCCGCCGTCCTTAAAAGGGATCTTAAAGCATATACAGGTATGTCAAAAAATGATTAAAATATGAAAATAAAACATAAAAACTTTGTTGCACCCTAAAGACTGTCATATTTTAATTGGAACTTTTGTTGATGCCCACTTATTTTTCATCCTTGCATGCTGCCTCTGGGATGTGGTGGCTCAGCAGGCTAGAGTGCTGAAACTGTCGGCTGCAAAGTCAGCAGCTCGGCAGTTCAAATCCCGGGTGCCACACAACGGAGTGAGCTCCCGCTGTTAACCCCAGCTCCTGCCAACCTTGCAGTTCGAAAGCAAGTAGGTAAATGGGTACCACCGTAAAAAGCAGGAAGGTAAACAGTGCTCCATGCACATAAATACATATAACCATGCTGGCCACATGGCCATGGACTTGCACAACACTGACTCTTTGGCTTAAAAAATGGATAGTCAGACACGAGTAGAATGCAAGCACCGTTACCTTTTTATGCTGCCTCTCCTAGGGGTGGCTGGGAGGGATTTTTCTCAACTGGGGTGACTGCTAATCTATTGAGCACTAACTAATCATACCCTTCTGTCTCTGAATGCAAAGAGAGTCCACCTCTCTAGTCAGCCATTTTCTTCCTCTTTAATCTGCTGACATCTCTTTGCTGAAATCAGTCATGTTTGTCAATTTGCTGTTTGATCTGTTCTAGAATCACGAATTCCCCTACCTATGAACCGATGAACCGATGAATTGGTTTGTTGCTTCCAGGGTTTTGCTTTGTTTTATTTTGTTTTTTGGACCGCACCTTCTTTATTTAAAAATAAGGACCAGTTGCTTGTCTTAATTGGTCTCCTTTTAAATCTGTTCAGTAAAATTTCCTTCAGAGGGGAAAGGAATTGCTAGTAGCTGAAAGCAAACCTGTGAAAAGTTATAGCTGTGACTTGATTTTTCTCATTGTAACCAACCAGGAAAACATCCAATGGAGAGCCTAATGTCCATTGGTGTAGGTTGAAATTGCTGAAGCAATATGTCACCCGAAGTACTGAAGCTCTTTCAAAAGTGATGTGTCTTCCTGCCCACATCTCTAGCTCAAAGAACAAAATGTTCATGTACCCATTTGCAGCCAGAGATATTCCATTAGAACCTTCCTGGCAAAATGTTCACTTGGTGCAGTTCACCCGGTAATCGTTTTTATTGACATCTTGTTGTTAATTGTGTTTGAATTGCCTCATCTCTCCAAACATTTCCACATACAATGATTATATGTGAGGCAGATTTTTCTCAGCAAGGTTAGAGTATATTTGCTGTGAACAATTATCTTGATTGCAGTCAGCATTCAACCCTCTATGCTTCCTTATCTCTTAATTTTGTAGTCTGTGTTGTTTCTAATCTTTCATATGAGTTTTGACCTATACCATATCAATTTATTCAGACTTATAAAATAACTTTGTTGACACCATGAGTGGAAGTCAACATATGATCAAATGGAACTGAGAGTGACATTTTAGCATTTTTAAGCTGACATGGTACTTATTTCTCTTAATAATGCCTTTTCTCTGGATTTTCTAATGGATTTTTTTAAAATATTCATTTCGTTAGTTCGTTTTGATTCGTTATTTGTTTTATCTTCTCAAGCACCAACTGTGCGGCCCCTGGGGCTGGCTCGACACTTCTGTCCCCCCCCTTTATTTTAGAGCACTGATCTGGCCACCCCTGGGGCCGGGTCGGCGCTCCTTTATTATTATTATTATTATTATTATTATTATTATTATTATTATTATTATTATTATTATTATTATTATTATTATTATTATTGAGTTTTAAAAGTCCCCAGCGGGGGCTTTTTGAGGCACTGGCCCCAAGCCAGCATTCATCGTTAAAACCAGCAACAAGCAAGATTGATATAAGAAAGGCTACATATTGCAGGTTTGACCTTTGTTGCTGCCTTACATTAGATTGAACAGACAGAAACGCAGTCAGTTATAGAAAAAAGTAGCGTTCTTCATCCAATATCTGTAAAAGCCAAGAGGTAAAATTTCTCTGCGCTTTCTATAGGGACAAAGACTGGACATGGAATGAAATGACAAGTCAAATTGGCTATCTGTTCTTTTCTGGCATAATACTGAAATTGTGTTAACCTACAGCAGTAAATTCCTGTATGTTTTCATCATAGCAGTGTATGACAAATTTTATTTATCACACCTGTTTTGCAGCTGCTTGTGACAACAGACATGATAATTAAGCACAAAACGTGCATTAATTTGTAAACATTAATCTGTATGATCTGAGCTTAATGCATATTTTGCTCTAACTAGGGAAGTGTAATGTACATGAATTTATAAAAGCTTTTTTATTTGTTCTTACATTTTTGGTATAAAAGATGAAGGTCAAAAATGTTTTAAATAAATCTTGCATTCTTCATTTACACAGATGATGTTTCTTCCCAGGAACACTGTAATCTGATCATATCTAACCCGACATTGATATATACTCTCGGAAGCAGAGGCTTATCAGGATTATAAAGTGTGTTTAGGTGTTAGACCATCCTTCCAGTGAAGCATAGAGATATCACAGTGGCACGTGAATATTGAATGGAGGTTAAGCAACTCAACTAGGGCACGAAACGAAAAATGAAATGCTGTTTTGTCATTTCATTACATAAAAAGTGAAATGAAACGAAACAAAAAGATGAAGCAGCATGTCGTTACAGACAAAACGAAACGGCCGTTTTTCCGTTGAAATGAACCATTTTGTTCTGTCTGCAAAATGGTGGGTTACCTGCGGGTTTTCCGCTACCGCCACTGCCGCCAAGACCGCCCAGCCAGGCCAGAGAGGGTGAGTGGCTGGCAGGCCAGCCTAGGCCCGCTGCCGGAGCCTCTACTTCTGCCACAGGAGCTGCCACCACTGAAGAAGGAGAAGGTGAGCGGCCAGCAAACAGGCCTAGGGCCCCCCGCCACTGGAGTTGCCGTGGCCACTGGTAAAGGCAGAGTTGCCACCAGCCAGCTGGGCAGGCCGGTCTAGGGCCTCCCGCCCTGGCCGCCGGAGTTGCCACTGCCAGCCAACTGGGCAGGCTGTCCTAGCCCCCCCCCAGCCCCCTTGGCGGGCCAGTCTAGCCCCCCCCCACACACACACACCGTCAGAGTTGCCACAGGTGCCATCCAAGGCAGAGTCACCACCAGCCAGCTGGGCAGGCCGGCCTAGGGCCCCCCGCCCCCGCTGCTGGAGTCGCCACCACCAGCCAGCTGGGCAGGCCGGCCTAGGCCCCCCTCACCAGGCCAGCCACCAGAGTCGCTGCCAGCCAGCCACCAGAGCCTTTAGAGCTGCTGGCACAGGTAACAAAACGTTTCATTTTGAAATGAAATGTAATTTGCCCCCCCCCGAAACAGAATGAAATGAAACACTGTTTTTCTGTTTCATGCCCATCCGTAAACCATTAAAACCTCAGTTCTAGATCAGTCAAAATACTTAGTACTAAGGGCACACCATTCCTTATCTGGAGGTAAGGTAGGGTTCTAATAATTTCTCACGTAGAATTCTGGAAGTTCCAGTTTACAAACATGCATCTACGGATTCTTCATTTCCACCATTGGCCAAGGCCAGGCCTCCTTCACAGCCTTCTTCTAAGCCTTCATTTCCTGAGAAGAAGCTGCCCCAATGCTTCCTTGAGTGGAGGTTCTTCAAGAGGTGTCCTCTATAGGACATTAAGACTTAGAGTACTGTGACATCGGTCTATAGCTTTCACCGCCTCACATCTCACTGACTGTTTTGGTGCTACCTTGCACTTCATACTCTTGACATTCTCACTCAGTTTCCACACCCCTTTGTGAGCCATCAACTGAATATTTAAAAATGTTCTGCCAGTTTATTTGATCACATGGATTATTTGCAGTTCACTCTCATTACTATATAGCTAGTTCACTTTCTTTATATTCTATAATGGTTGTAGGTTTCATCCTTTTTGCATTTATTTACAGCCCTCCATCGCATTTGTATTTTGTACAGATTGTTGTAAATTTATTTCAGTGAATGAGTTGCAGTGCAGTCTAAACATCTTCCTTAACCTTGACAATTCCCATGCAGCCTCGACCCTGTCTTTGCCTGAACACTGGTTGCTCTGTGCTATCATGAATGGAAAGCTTCATCTGCTTGGTAGATACACAATCAAGGCCTTAATACCATATGTAATCACATTGTCCAATGCATTTTCTGTTCACATTTTCCTCTTTACCAACATAAACAGTATACGAAAAGCCTAAACTAAAAGATCTGGCAGTGTCTACTCTGACAATATATTTGCATCACAGTTGACATATACTATTGAAAAAGAAGGGACTCGTCAACACTTATGAATTATTACCACCAAGAACATACAGTAGCATTTCTAAAACAGCTGGATCTGAGGAAAAAGAGATCCGGAAGATGCGTTGGCCACAAAACAGTACATTTTGCCTTGTGTCTCTGGAAAGATTCGGAAATCTACTAAGAGAAATCAAGCATGGAGAGAGCCAGCTGTTGCAGGTGGCTGTTTTTGTTCAAGACCTCTGAACCACCCCGTCAAGTTCCTCGGAGCCTGTCTGCAGCTTTCATCTCCACTGCTGTTAAAAAATTGGCAACAATAATGTTCTGTGGCATACAGACTGGTATTTCACATCTTTGCTGCTTCCCTGGACACAGTCCAGCCTGTTTTATCCTCAGCTGACTTTTCACAAACTACTGTGCTGCTGAAGACTTCATAGCACCGATAGCCGATGACTCAAAAATGCTGTGAATTCACAGCAAGATTTAATCTGCGGTTTACTGGAACTATCAAAGGCCCTGAACTTGCACCTCTGAAAATGCACTTCACAGGGAAAGTTGGACTACAACATAGCCTCCTGTGCCTGGTTGGGGGATTTGGGGCGATGTAATCCAAAAAGGGATCCCCCCTCCACCCACACCAAAGCTCTAAGGCTGCAGAAACACCAAGCCAAGCCAAGATAAAAGTGGCTTTGCTACAGCAAGGTAAACAAGTTCTGTAATAGTTCCCTTTCTTTTAAAGTTCACTTTAAAAAAAAACACAGACACTGTAAAATGTTGTTCTAAAGCATTTGCCTGGTCACTGTATAATTCTATTTTGCTGTTTAGTTGCACATCTGGTAGAAAAAATCAATATAAAGTTTCACAAATTAACATTTCAAAAAATTGAATTTGTTTGGTTACCACTTAAGAGGAGACCAGAAGCTGCTGCAGTAAGAGATCTTTGAGTATTATAATCTGCCATTTAAAAAAACCAAAGAAAGAATCATCAACTTTATTTTCACAAACTTCCCCGAAGGATCCATGAAGTTAGGCTGTTGTTACTCTTTTTCAGAGCAGGTCATATCAGAAACACTGTCATCCCTTGAGACTTCAGGCAGCACCCTGAGTCGTGGCAGCTCTAATGGACAGAGTAGCCACGGAGACAGTTTCCATATGCCACGGAAAATCTCCTTTGCAGCCCCATTTACAATATCTGAGGAAGGTATTTTGAACTTGGAAGGCTAAGAGCTTGTCTACACGGGCTCATTTGGAGTGGGCCAGTGTGGACTAAATGAGATTGCTAAAGTCCTGGGAGAGGCCCAATACTCCATTGGGTGCGGTCCTTGCATCCATCTCAAGCAACCCTACGTGGTCCACCTGTCTGTTGAAAACAAACTAGAACAAACCCTACTTTGCCCTACGCCTAACTCCTCCCACATCCCGGAGGAAGTTTTCAATTAAAAAATAAACTAAAACAATTTTAAAGTAATACAGCACTCACCCTTATTTTTATTTTTTTTAAATCCCTCCTCCCTCTTCTCAATGGAGTTACCAGTACTTGGTGGTAGGGAATCTGCAGGTTCTCTACCTAAACTTTTATAAACATTGAAGAAAAAGTGTGTGTGTGTGTGTGGAAGGGTCTACCTCCTTCCCCCTTCCTCTCTCCTTCCAAGAGGAAAATTTCAATTTCCAATTTTTTAGCCTATCAATTTGTTCTGCTTATATATCACCCCATCATGCTTAAAGCACTCTCTGGGTGGTTTACAATTTAATTATGCAGACTGCACATTCCCCACCCCCAGCAAGTTGGGTACTCATTTTACCGACCTCGGAAGGATGGATGGCTAAGTTAACCATGAGCCTGCTACCTGGGATTGAACTCCAGCACTGCGCCATGAGGCTCAGTCCTCCTCCTCCTCCTCCTCCTCCTTACTGTGAAATGGTTGTGTTCTTAAGCGACTTAAACACACAGTATAAGAAATTGACTGCTGAAGGCAAATTTATCCACAGGTACCCCTTTTCCATTTCTAGAGACTGCAAATGCTGCAAACAAAACTAAACAGAGTGATCCTATTCACACCAAAAAGTAGATGCCCCTGAAAGGAACCCAGAAAGGTGCATTTATGGGTGCTTTGGGAACAAGCTGGTTTGCTGCAATATCACTTGGTGACTTTGAGAAGTTTGTTCATATGTTCAGTTGCTTCCAGTTATCAAGTGTACAACCTTCAAGTACAAAGAACTCATCTGGTGTATATGCACGTGTGAGGCTTCTGATGACTGGATTCAAGATCCCAAAAACCTTGCCATCTTCTATTATATTTGTTACAAAGCTAAGAATATCACGGGCTATGTGTTAATATTCCCATTTACTTCCATGGTTAACTTCGATTACACAGGCAAAACCTCATTGAAATTTCAGTTAAATGAAATTTACAGTACACCAGATTGACAGTAATATAAATAACTGACTGGAGTTGGAATCTGATCAGGATAAACTGATCCCTAGGACACCAATCTTGTTTTTCCAATCCAAGCACAAGCTGAAGGGTGAGGTGAATTAATTTGAAAGATGTTTATGACTTCTGTAAAAGACAATTGTTTTTTGAAAAGTTCAAATAATGCACATCATCAGCTGGTTATTGATTCTTGCCATCTGGACTGCTCTGTGGGCTGACATCACAAACGCAGAAGGAAACACTTCCATTTCCTAAACCAGATTTGCTTCCCTAACAGTATTATGTCTTGTCATTTCAAAGCTAGGAGGGAAGCCTCAGATTGATATTGTCTGTAACATTTACAATTCTCTTTTATTAAATTTGTTGTACCCTATGGCAATCACACATACCAAAAGGTTGGTTTCCCTTTTTCCATTATATGTCCACATTTTTGGAGCTAACTGAAATAAAGCTTGTGGGGAAAAAACATTTTAGGGCAGCAGGTTATCTAGGAAGTTTAAGCACAAAAACCAAATTTCAAAAGCTGGATATAAGTTGGGTTTCAACGCTGCATATATTATTAATCTTGTACACAGAATCTCTGAGAAATGTCATTTTTATCACAGTTGTCTTGAGTGCCATCATTAGCAGAAAGGTAAGATACATTTCTCCCCCTGCACAAAGTAGTAACAATATAGGCAGGCATGAAATTTAAAAGGCACATAAAACTGCCTTGTGTAAGGTGTGATCCTAACCAAGTTATAGCAATTTCACAATTATAAGTTCGAAGCGATGTACAAACTGCTTGGGCCTTTGTGTGTGTTGTGGACGTTCTATTCCAACGTGTGCCTCTGATATCAAGCATTCAGAGAACTGTTCAAGGTTTTCCTGGGAAAGTGTTGCATAAGCAAGAACTAGTATTGTGACTGGGAGGCTTTATTGTTCATAGGTCAACCCCTGAACTGTTTAATCCTTGATGCCATTCAGTCATGGCTGCTAGGGCTTCTAATTATGGGATAGACACTATAGGTGCACAGTTGAAGAAGGAAAATATCAAGAAGTCAACATGAAGAGGGTCGTAAACATTTTTTGCACAACATGTTCTGTCAGCTGTTGGGAAAAGACTGTATTGAGTTGAGTTGGGTGTTTTATTTGGGTTGAAGAAGAGTTGAAAGAGAAACGTGGCAAGGCCAATCAAATTGTCCCAAATTGAGACCTTTCATAACAGTGGAGTGGAATAAGCAGGGCATCATATTGTTAGTCAATCAGATTGCTTTTCTTCTATGTACAAAATGAAAGATGGGCCAGAAACATAAAATGTGACAGTTGCTTGTTTATTTCACCTCCATTGCCTGTCACCACATACGTTACTGGAAGATGAAATAGATGTATTTGTATTTCTCAGTACTATAACTGCATTTACACAAGAGCAATTCCATTTGCCATGTCTAATTCAACAATAACTATGTGAAATCCGTGATAAAGAGATGGGCCAAGAATTCTGAAAGAGTTCATCTGGTTTTGTTCTCTAAGAGTACGCAGTGAATTTTTCTTGACAAAAGGCTTTGTACTACAAGGCACGCATGCATGTGCCAGAGGAATTGGAGTCCATGTTTGTATGAATCACCAAAGGGTTGTAAAAATGAAGGAGCATGTCTGAGGCCAGTTCAGTATTTGAAAACAGGCTTTCACGCTGAAACAGTTATTTATGTTTATGATGTTTGTCAGTTTCTGTGACAGAACAAAACCCAACACAACTGATTTTATTTCCAAACTCTAGCTCCACATATTAGACAGAGATATTAGATTAAATCTTGTTAGCATAAATTTCCACTGATGAATATATTTAGTTTAATTAAATAATGTAAAAAATGCCCTATCCATTCCACTTTAGGTTCTGAGGCTCCCTAGGATTTTCTAGGTAGAGAGTACTCAGAGGTCGTTTACCATTTCCTTCTACAGGGGGCAACCCTGGGATGGTGCAGCTTGCCCAAGGCCACACAGGCTAGCTGTACTCAGAGGAGGCACAGTAGGGATTAGGGAATCAACCCCACCCCCATGCTCTGGCTCTGCAGGGAGACACCTAAATCACTGAGCTATCTAGTCAGCTAACTGATACTATGTCAAGAAGCTAACTGATAATAAGGTGCCTTTTAACTGAATAAGGCACCTGAGGTAGCCTTCTCATTCAGCTTAATGAAGGACCAGCTCAGACTGCTGCCAGACCATTTTTAAAACTGTATTAACAAAGTGAACCTAACTTTTCAAATAGCAAAGATTATTGGTGGCGGGTCTAATTTGGGGGAAAATACAAGCTCACATTCCAGTAACATTGTGAGGGAGGACAATGGACCATGACAGAAAGGGAAACTTGTAGGTTTTGAGAGATCAATGTACCAAAGTGTTATCATACCTAGGTTTTGTTATGCGTGTTTCCATCATGCCGTGGTATTCACTCTTCTTAAAAATAACTTCCCAAGCATTCATTCCAATAAGAAAGACATTTTTATGTAGAGGTTGCAGTACAAAAAAAAGGACTATAAAGAACATTGAAGACAATGCCTATACCAGCCTATGGTAGGATAGTGCTGAAAACGGACAAAAAGAATGAAAGTGGGAAGGGAAATACAGACACAAATGTTGCCGCTACAAACTGAAGGCCATTCAGTCATTGCTGGTATTTAAGTGGTTTTCATGCATATTTTTGGTATGCAGAGAATTGGCAGAGATAATGACCAAACCCCTGGAGAGCAGGAAATAAAGTAAAAGAAGATAAATTGCTATCCCCATAATGACCAGTCACAGGGAGAAAAAGTCTCTAGAGCAGCAAACTGAGTAATGAATGAAGTACGTATCATTAACAGCTTGCTATATAGCGGGCTGTTGTTCCTCTCCACTCCTACGTAAATATTTGAAATAAAGTGTTTTCCAACTACTTCACCAAAATTAAGTCACATTACCTTGGTGGTGTAACTGATGGAAGTACTCACATCTGAGGAAGTGACTCATCTCTTGGATGCTTCCTTTCCATAAATGCATTTTAAAAGATCACCTTCAAATGAGCCCAGAACAGATTTGTGTTTGTTCTTAATCTTTCCCTTTCTGCACCTTCCTTGCTAAATAGTTGTGAACTTATATTGATTTAGCATCTGGACTTAGTTGCTTTGCTTTTTAGAACTATAACACCATGACTACTACTCCCTACCTTAGTGTTAGTTATTTTGTTTTATATTGTACTGTAATTTTTAATACAGTGGTACCTTGTATAAAAGAATTAATTTGTTCCAAATGAAATTATGTTAAGCAAATTTTCCTTTGTACAAATTTCCCATAGGAATGCAGTGAAAATAGATTAATCCCTAATCACAACTGTTTTTCTGTTGTGCAGATTAATCCCATAGGCAATTTCCTCCTACCTCCAGAAATTCTTGGAAGATAATGGCTTAGTTTTAAAAGTAGGTTCACAGGTCTTGTTTTACCTTGTCAAATAGCTTATGGTTATTTTACAGGAGACATGTCCAAACCTCAGTCCTCCAGATGTTTTGGACCACAACTCCCACAGTCCTTTGCCATTGGCAATACAGGCTTGGAAATCTGGGAGTTGTGGTCCAAAACATCAGATTGTTTTGAGGTGATATCATTGATGATACCATGCCCTAAGACCTGCTGGATGTAGAATGGGTTAGATACTAACTAACTAACTAACTACAGTCACCCCCTGCCATTTCACGGTTCATATACTCTGGTCCCAGTATATTGCAGGACCACAGTATATGAAGGCAAACTGTGTGGGTCTTTTGGAGTCCTCCTGCACTTACCCCAGGCCTGGCTCTGCTTTGAGTGGGTCTCCAATGGGCTTCCCAGGCCTGTTAAAGGCCCCATAAGTGGTTTCCAGTGAACTAGAAGTCATTTCCAAAGAAAAATGGAAGTGCCTTCCGGATCACCTGAAACCACTTCTAGAGCCTCCAATGAGTTTTCCGGGCCTGTTGGAGGCCCCAGAAATGGTTTCCAGCAAACCAGAAATGCCTTCAGGATAACCAGAAACCACTTCTGGGCCTCCTGACAGGCCCGGGAAGCCCATTGGAGGCCTGTTCAGGGAAGTACCAGGCCTCAGGTTATTGTAGGAGGCCCTAGACAGATCCCCATTCCTGACCGTACACAGCATCCACATATCATGGATTTTCCTTTATCACAGGTTGGGTTGGGTCCCTAACCCCCGTGATAAGTGGGGGGTTACTGTAATATAATCTGCCATCAGACCAGTCATCACCATAGTGTTATAGGTCTCTGTCCCTACGGTCAGTGACTGAGCTGTGAAAAGAGGACTGGGTGAAAGTTTGGGACAAAGTACATCAATGGCTGCTTTTGCCATAAAAATCCTGTTTTCCCAATCTATAGTGAGGGCAGGGGGGGCATTGTTGTATTATAGTCTATGAAGTTGTTAGGGGAAAGTTAATTCATTAAATTAGCTAGCCTGATTAATTATAATATTTAGTTAAAGTGTTGGCATTTTAATCATTTCAACTGGCACTGCTTCGGTAAAGTTGATTCATTATACTAATTTTCTATAGTTTGGAGGTCACTCATTTACTGGGTTACCATAATTGAACGAAAGGTGACAGCACATAAACAGCAAGAAGTGATTTCCAGCATTTTAAGTGACATTCTAAAGGTTAATGCATTGAGTGACAGATCAAGTTATGAATTAAATTTCTTAATAGTTTGAGATCTGTGAATTAAATGGGTATAATGATTCAGTTATTATCACAATGGCACTGCCATTATTTTTCTAAGCTGTTCACTATCAGCACCTTTCCTTTCTCAAGTGCCTTTCTTCCTGATCAAAATGTAAGAATAAGTATTTTTAAACAAATTTATTTATTTATTTTTCTGGGTAAGGGACAAGTATTGATACAAGACCAGGGGGGTGTACTGTAGCTAAAGAGGGTAGATGAAATTCAGTCCAGCAATTTCAAAGTTTCTTTCTTCCAATAATTGTTTCCTAGTTCTCAGCAACTTTATTCAGCACTATGTAGTAACAAATGCAATGAAGAAACAGGTCCAACCTGAGATCCTGTTCTTCTGCTACCACTCCCCTGCACCTGGCCCTTGATGTACCCTTTTTTAAAGCCTGGAGATTACACATCTCCATCGTGGTAACCTGTGATGGACTTTTCCTCCAGGAATCCGTCCAATCCCCTTTGAAGGCATCCAGCCTAGATGCCATCACCACACCCTGTGGCAGGGAGTTCCACAGACTAATACATTGCTGGGTAAAAAAAAAATCTTTTGTCTGTTCTCACTTTCCCAATTCTCAATTTGAGTGGATGCCCCCTAGTTTTGGGGTTGTGTGAGAGGGAGAAGAGCATCCTCCTATCCACTTTACTCATGCCCTGCATAATTTTGTATGTCTCAATCATATCCCCCCTCACATGCCTTTTTTCCAGACTAAAAAGCCCCAAATGCTGTAGCCTTTCCTCATAAGGGAGGTGCCCCAGCCCATAATCATTTTAGTCTCTCTCTTCTGTGCCTTTTCCAGTTCCACTATGTCTTTTTTGAGATGCAGTGACCAGAACTGTATGCAATACTCATGCCATTATAATGTTAGCTGTTTTATTTTCAATCTTCTTTGTCATGATCCCTAGCATGGAATTGGCCTTCTTCACTGCTGCCACACACTGGGTAGACACTTCCATTGAGCTGTCCTCCAGCACACCAAGATCTCTTTCCTGATTGGTCACGGATAGCTTAGAACCATGAGTTGATAGATAAAGTTTTGTTTTTTGCCACAATATACATTACTTTACATTTTCCTACACATTTGCCATTTTGCAGCCCATTCTCTCAGTTTGGAGAGATCCATGTGGAGCTCTTCACAATCTTCTCTGGTCTTCACCACCAAGAAAAATATCGTGTCATCCACAAACATGGCCCCCTCACTGCTTATCCCTGTCTCCAGGTCATTTATGAACAGATTGAAAAGCACCAGTGCCAGGACAGATCCCTGGAGAACATTGCTTTTCATCTCTCCATTCTAAAAAGAAAAAGAAAAAGCTCTGACCAACCTCCCCGCGGGGCCAGCTGGTCAGCGCTAGGATAAAAGAAAAGTGCTGACCAGCTCATAGGACAGCTGGCCTGTGCTAGGGTAAAAAAAGAACAACATCCTGCCAACTAGCTGGCTGGCCCCAACAGTGTAAAGAAAATGTAAAGAATGTAAGATGAAACAAAATGAAATACAAAATGATTTTTATAAAAAAAAATCATTTCATAATTAACTAGATGAAAAAAATGAAAAACAAAATGAAACACAATTTTGCCATTTCGAGCCCATCTCTAAGGGTGTACCATCCATTATCCTCCAGTCCTTCAGCATTGTGTCCGTTTTAAGAGACAAGTTGCATATTTCTGTTAAGAGATCCACAATTTCACTTTTCAGTTCCTTAATAACCCATGGGTGGATGTCACCTGGACCCAATTACTTGTTGATCTTCAATTTATCAATTAAACCTAAAACATCCTCTCTTTTAACCTGTATTTGATTTAATTCTTTAGTCAAGAGGGGCCGTTCGGGCAGCAGGATCTGCCCAAGGTCTTCTTCTGTGAAGACAGAGGCAAAGAAGTCATTTAATTTCTCTGCAATTCCCAAGTCCCCCTTCAGCTCCCCTTTACCTTCCTCAACATCCAGAGGGCCAACCGATTCTCTGGCAGGTTTTCTACTTCTAACATATGAAAAGAAGCTTTTATTATTTCCCTTTATATTGCTAGCCATACGTTCCTCAAAGTCTTTCTTTGCCTCTCTCATCATCTTGTTACATTTCTTTTGCCAGAGTTTGTGTTCCTTTTTATTTTTCTCATTTGGGAGGATTTCCATTTGCAGAAAGACCTCTCCTTGCCCTTTAGAGCCTAACTCCACTCGTTAACCATGCCAGCGAGCTCTTGAACTTAGAGGAGCTCTTCTTTCTTTGTGGTATGCACTCCCACTGGGCCTATACTACCACTGTTTTAACAGGCTCCATGCACTTTGGAGAGACTGGGTTCTTTTTACCTTCCCTTTCAATTTCTTTCTAACTAGTTTCCTCATCTGAGGGAAGTCTGCCTTTCGGAAATCAAGGGTTTTTGTGTCTGTTTTGCTTGACACTCTTCCCCTAACATGCATGGCAAAGGAGATTGCAGCATGATCACTGTTCCTCAGCATCCCAGTGACATTCACATCCGTGACCCGGTCCTGAGTATCAAACAGTATTAGATCCAGAGTTGCCTGTTCTCAGGTGGGCTCCATGATAAGTTGCTCTAAGGCACAGTCATTCAGCATGTCAAGAACCCCGGTTTCTCTTTCTTGCCCTGAGTTTGCATTGGCCCAGTCAATGTGGGGATGATTGAAGTCCCCCATGATTACTACCCTGTCCCTCTTAGACACCTCCATGATCTGTTTCCTCATTTCAAGGTCCCCCTCAAGTTTTTTATCTGGTGGATGATAGCATAGCCCCACTATCACATCACTCCTTGGACCTGGTAGTTTAACCCACAGTGAGTCTATGGTGGAGTCACACACCTGTCGACACCTGAAATCAGTCTGGGTTTCACAATCCGTGGCTGTTATAATTTTATCCACCATTTTTCATCGTAGAGGTAGCAGGGATGTCTGCTTTCACCTATGATATTTAATTGATCATATTGTATTTTATTTTTAAAAGCTGTATGAAATATTATTGCATAATGATCACACACACACACACACACACACACACAAAATTTGTATTCTCACAACTATGTCCATTATACTATACATATAATGCCATCATTGTGCCATGATTTGTTCATTGTGTCCATTCTCATGTGCATCTTCACCTGAGACTTTACAAAACTACATATTTTTTCCCACACTGAAGCAAAATTATCTCCTTCCAAAACCCACATATCCCTTTCTGATTGTTTAGCCTTGGATAATGGCTTTGTTACATCTGCTAATTTGTCATTCTTTCTTAGAAACACAATTCGGCTTCCCTCACTGAATTTGTTCTTTATGGAGCCATAACCCTTATGCCTTCTGACTCCTGTTCATCCTTCAGTACTGATGAATGGCTTAATTAACTAGTATTACCAGTGCATAAATGACCAATTTCCATTACAGAGAAGATCATGATCAGCATGCAAATCTAGGTCCCACTTTTATATCTCAGCTTTCACTTCCAAAGAGAAGGGTTTGTCTTCTTCCTCTCTCTCCCCTGCAAAAATAAGAAGTACCTCTGTGTGTGGAGTGCGATGGGGGCATATAAGAGAGTCTGTCCATTTGTCTGTGCAAAAGGGAAATTGTCAGCTCAAAAGTAGTCAACCCAAATGAAAACAGTTTTAGCACACACTTGAGAATACAAAGGCACTGTCATAGTTTCATAAGAACATAAGAACATAAGAAGAGCCATGCTGGATCAGGCCAAAGGCCCATCTAGTCCTGCTTCCTGTATCTTACAGTGGCCCCACCAGATGCATCTGGGAGCACACGAGACTAGATATCTGTCTCCTGATACCACTCCCTTGCATCTTGTCCTTGAAGTACCCTGGTTTTAAGCCTGAAGATTACACATCTCCATCATGGTTTGTAACCTGTGATGGACCTTTCCTCCAGGAATCTGTCCAATCCCCTTTTGAAGGCATCCAGGCCAGATGCCATCACTACATCCTGTGGCCGGGAGTTCCACAGACTAACAACGCGCTGGGTGAAAAAAATATTTTCTTTTGTCTGTTCTTACTCTTCCAGCCCTCAATTTGAGCGTATGTCCCCTAGTTCTGGTATTTTGTGAGAGGGAGAAGAGCGTCCCTCTATCCAGTTTCTTGGAATATGTCTTCTAAGCTATGGTATGAAGGTGTTCTGCATCCAATACAGGTCAACCGGAGAGTGTGGTCCAAATCTTCTTGCCTAGTCACATTGGTATAACACAAATAGAATAACTTTTGGAAAGCAAAGCACCCCAAATTAAGAATTTACCATAGACCTTATTTGTGACACATTGAGTTGTATGACTCTGCACACAACTGAAAATGTCTTGGAGATTTCTGAACTTGGGGCAATTTTCCTCTGAATATGATGTCATTTGTGTAGGTACACAAGAGAATTTTAGCCAGTGACTTTGGGACTCTCCCATATGTAATACCAGATATGCAGAGATGGAGAAATTTGGGCTCTATAAAATTCACAATTCCTTACCTTAGACCACAATGGTTTTGGGTTCTGAGAGCTGAAGTTCAAACTAGATGGAGAACCAATGGTTTGCTACACATAAACTGAAATCCAGTAGGAAGTCACAGTTAAAGTAGGTCCATTAAATTAAGGGAACTAATGGAGCAGTTGACTCACTGATACCATGAGAAATCAGACTCCAAAACATTTATTCTGGCTAGATAAATTATAAAAACTTGAATACATTAAGAATGTAAATTAAATGGAAATATACAAGGGCTCCAGGAAGTGACAGAGCACCTGGGACAAAGGATTATCCCTAGGGTAAACGGTGCCTGAGGGACTGGAAGTTAGAGTTCCCTCCCATTGTCTGGAATTCCACATTCCCCTGTCTCTGCCAACCTGGGCTTAGTTCAGACCTGCCCAAAGTCCAGCCCGGGGACCAAATCTGGCCCGTCAGGCCATTCTGAGTGGCCGGCGGCTGGTTGGCCCACCCGTCCCTCCCCCTCCTTCGCCCCATGTTTTTTTTAAAATCTTCCACCAACACTGACACCACCAGGAAGCTTGAGGGGCTGGGCGGGCCTGCCAGCTGGTGAGCAGAAGCTTGCGGGGCTGGGTGGGCGGGCAAGGGGGCAGGCCACCACCACCAGCACTGCCGGGAAGTTTGTGGGGCTGGGCGGGTGGCTGCAACTGGCATCACCAGCAACCATGTGAGGCTGGGCATCGTGCAGGGGTGGCACGCGGGCAGGCCGCAGCTGCCACTGGCATCACCAGGAACCTTGTGAAGCTAGGCGCATGCGCGGAGTGGCGTGCGTGTGGGCCGCTGCCACCGGCATAGCCAGGAACATTGTGAGGTTGGGCGCATGTGCGGGGCAGTGATAGGGTGGGCCGTGCCACCGGTACCGCTGGGAAGCTTGGGCAGCTGAGCAGTCGGGGGGTCTGCTGCCACCGGCACCGCAGGGGAATGTGTGGGGGTGGGCAGGCCAGAGGGCCTCTGCCACCGCCAATGAGCTTTGGGGTAGGCTGGCGGGCGAGCCGTTGCCACCAATGGGGAGCTGGGGGGGTGCAAGGTTGCACAGATCGCCTCTTCCAAGGGGCAACCTGTGGCCACGGCTCCCTGTGCTTTCTTTGGTCCCCACCTTCCTTCTTTTCTCCCTCCCTTGGTCCCCACCTCCCTCCCTCCCTCCCTCCCTTGGTCCTCACCTTCCTTCCTTCCTCTCTTGGTTTCCACCTCCCTCCCTCCCTCCCTTGGTCCCCGCCTTCCTTCCTGCAGGTGGGGTTACAAGGGGTCAGTGGGTGGAGCTTATGGGTCAGTGGGTGGGGCTTGCAGTGGGGTGGCAGGGTCGGGGAGCAACCGGCCCCTGACACATTCTCAGCCACCAAATCTGGCCCTCCTTAC
The DNA here is from genome assembly GCA_023846285.1 of Phrynocephalus versicolor. Taxonomy (NCBI): domain Eukaryota; kingdom Metazoa; phylum Chordata; class Lepidosauria; order Squamata; family Agamidae; genus Phrynocephalus; species Phrynocephalus versicolor. The sequence continues at coordinate 105,367 of JAHTLZ010003307.1, forward strand.
AAAAAGTTTGGGCACCCCTGGTCTTGTTGAACAAAAGGACACCAACATATGGAACATTTACACAAGTATTTAGACCATCAAGAGCTTAATGGGTCAGGAAACTGGATCATCAGGACAAACTGAACAATCACCCACAATGAAGATCCGAGGGAAACGTTGAACTGGTTTGTATGTATAAAAACTGATGTTGTATCAATGTTTACTGCTCAATCACACCAAGCAGGATGAGACCACTGACTATTATCTATTGGCTTGGCTTCAATAAAACAGACTTAAACAGTACAGTGTTTGCACTTCCTTAATTTATTTCAATTTAATCACTGGACACAGGTTCTGAGCCAAGCTCAGACTCAAAAATATTCTGTAAAAACCTGTAACATCACCAAATCTCCCACTTGAGTTGTGATTTATTACTCAGTTTCAGGTACAGTGTGGGTTACAACTGACAACAATGTTGTATTATTCTTCCGGAACTGTTTGCAATGAAAATAAAGTTATAATTACACATTTACCTGAATTTCATAGATTTATTAATTATGGTGGGGGTGGGGAAAGGAGGATGGGCCATTTTTGCCTATAACCTCATCCTATATGAGGTACTTGGGGTAGAGCTCTTAAAATCTTACTAACCCAATTGCTGAATCATTTTCCATTGTCCCAGCACTATGAGTTAGATGGGCGAACTGTCTGGATCTGAAAATCAAAACAGACACAGTCTGACAGATCTGTACATTATGTGCTCTTAGGGAAGGTTGCTCATATTGATGTTACTCTGCTAATCCAGCAGCCTGGAATTAGTTTTCTTGCATATTCTTCTGTTCTTTTCCAGCATGTTCCGCCACTTACATCCACCCTATGACAGGTCACTTGCCAGACAGAATTGCTTGTTGCACGTTGCTTTGTTTTCCATTCATTAATCTGTGGAGGAAAGAACTTTTGCAACTGCTGAATATCATTTATGCAAACTATTTCCCTTTTTAAGCACAGGTGGTATTCGTGAACATTCAAACATGAGGAGAGGCTACGAGAAAGAGGTTTGCTGAAACCAGTCAAGAGGAGCTGACATTGCAAATATACTTCACAGCTCATGATCATATGTTCTGCTATTTAAAATCCAGCTAGTAGTGAAATAATATGATCTTGTTCAGCAACATACTAATGGGTGTTCAGCCATGCTGGTTTCTCCTTGACTTCAAAAGTAAATAACACCACACAACTCATTGTTGCCTATAGACTGGGCAAGTACATAAGAATGGGGCAAGACCATCATAGTTTGGGTATAACAAGGCACAACTTTATTGAATACAGCAGACAGTACTCTGGCCAAGCAGTGAACCCAGTGCATCAAAGGAGCATGCCTGCCCCTTTTGATGTTCCCATGTACTTTATTTGTTTATGTAATCATTCTCCTGGGTTACTGGAACCCTGGGATGTCCACCCCATTGGTATTCCGTTCTCAGCGAAAATTATGTGTTCCCGAGGGGCATTGACACCATCGGGTTGAGCCATACATAAATCATTGTCAAGGGAGGGGGTCCCCACTTTCCCTCCCCCTGTTATTTACACTTGACCTTATCCGTCAGACTTCTTTTGCAGGTTTTTGAACCCAGAGGTTATTTTGAGATGCTTTAAATTTCTGGATCCGCCCCAATGCCTGTAAATTCCTGGATCCGCCCCAATGCCTGTAAAAATTGTGAGATGCATTCTACAATTAAATTTCTCTCTACTCATATGCTGTTTCCTACAAGAACAAACCGAACAAAAGTGGAGGGTGGGTCGGGGATGCTCCGTGCTCACTGGGGGAAAAGAGGGGGTTGTCATCCTGCTCCCCCCTTTTTAAACTTCTGGGACAGCCCATGGGGAAAGCATCATGTTTCCCAGGGACCACCCCACCCACCATCCCTTTTACATCTGGGCCTTCTTTCCTGCCCTTTAAATGTCCCTTTACTTGTTGCACCATCCCCTAAAGCTGGATGGTATGCATGAAGGTAAGACTCGCAATTGCAACAGCCATGAGGAGATATTAAAACTGTCATTTTCCTGTCTTTTTAACCAACAGACCTTTCAGAAAGGAGGGGCAAAAAAGAATGTTAGTATAGACAGATCAATAGTAGGTCAGATCAGGGTGACTGACATACTGCGTTCTGTGAGTATTGATCTGCATACTCTTAAAAAGCACCATGTGGGGCCCCTCCTGGGGAAAAAAACTTGGAAGGCCCCCCACGCTGCAATGAGGTTGTCATCCTGCTCCTCCTTTTTGAACTTCAAGGATGGCTCTCCGGGAAAGTATCATGTTTCTCAGGGACCACCCCCAACCATCATCCATTTTACATCTGGGTCTTCTTCCCCCCCTCTTTTTCCATGATGCCAGACCCCTAGACTCCCTTCGATTTCCACATGGGGGGTCAACATAGTTCTTTGTCCCCATGGTCCTCACACAATCCTGAAAAAGGCAGAATCCTGGATAAAGCACAATCCTGGATTAAACACAATCCTCAGACCCAGTAAGTCGTGTCTTCTCTTTTCTTTCACAGTCCTCTTTGTTCTGGTGCACATATCAAACCTCATTATTATTTTACCCTCTTGCATCTATCTTATAAATAAAAATTCAAAAGAAAAGTTGCAGTGTTTTTAAGCAGAGGCAAGGTTGTATTATTGACTGACTGACTGACTGATTGTATGATGTGTGTCCCCTATTCCATGTTTTAAAAATAGGCCAGAAAGTTGAAAACTTTCAAGAGCTATAGGTGCAGACTAGAGCAAAGGGAGTTACAGCACCTACTTAATACTTTTTTAAATAATGAAGCACATAAAGAACAAGCACAGTTTCTTTCTTTCTTTCTTTCTTTCTTTCTTTCTTTCTTTCTTTCTTTCTTTCTTTCTTTCTTTCTTTCTTTCTTTCTTTCTTTCTTTCTTTCTTTCTTGTCCCTATAATATTGTCCAAAAGACTAATAGAGCCAAGGCATTATTCACCTGACAAGCATATTTAGAGTCTGCGGGGGGGGGGGGGCACCTTGGCAAGGAAAAAGAAGCTAGTAGTGATCCACACAAGCAGCAAAGAGTTGGTGGCGTTGGTGACTCCCCCACTGTTCCCAGTATTCCACCATTTTGAGATGATTGCCTCAGTCTGGTAATGTCCAGCTTTGCCCTAGACCCAAAGCCACCTCATACAGCTCCAGTTTCCATCCAAACACAATGCACATCTTTAGGAAATATATTTGTTTCATATTTTGCATTCTTACCCTGCCTTTCATCCAGGAGTTCATGGTTCATGGTTCACCCATTTTATTATTGTTATAACCCAGTGAGGTTGGAGAAGCAGTGGCAGAGTGACTGGTCTTGGAACTATCCAATGGACATCTTCTTCCAAATATGACCGAAAACCTGAGTAAGGCTCTGAACCTGAGTCTTCCTCCTTTTAACTGAATATTATTTCTGTTACACTAGTCATGGTAAGATAATATGTATTAATAGAAACTTACCGGTATTTGTTTTTGGGTTATTATAGGAATCAGACTATTATGGGGAGACATTTATAATTTATTTCCGTTGAGGCTCCTCAGTTTCTGTCCAGAGTAATTCCAACACAACACAACTTGGTTTCTTAGTGTGCTAATAAAGTTAGGAATTTCCTTTATAGCTATGTCTGATACTGAGATTTTCAGTGTACGCTTTTCTAAAGAACACAGCTGGAGTTCCTTCCTTAATGTACTTAATGTGATCCTTATATAACTTTACACCATGGGAGGAAGTTGTGAGTCACTAAACAATCAGCTTTAATAATATACATTACCTACGGGGGCAGATTAAATAGCAGTAGTAGTACAGCTCTCTGTACTGTATGTTGTGTTTTTTCACAGCTGGCGGCTGTCAGACAAATTGATTAATTACATAAACATAGCTGGGACATTTCTCACCTAATGCAAAACTCTGACTGAGGCATAGGGGAAAGGGGAACATTATGGGTTGAACCATATTGGTCTGAAAAATTAAATGCACCTCTCCGCTGATTAAAACAGGTCCTATAATGAAGAATTTTAAATAGAGATTTTTTTGTCACATTTGGAAGAAAAAGAGCTAGCTCCTGATGTCTGAAGTTGTCCTAAGTGATTATGACATGACTCATTTAAACATTTGACTTCTAGGCTCCAAAGTGTGGGAGAACCAAAACCTACAAATAGACAGGGTCACCCTGTTTCTCTCCTTCTGCCACTCTTTTCCCCTTCTGCCATTCCTCTCTTCAACCCCAGCACTTACCAAGATACCCCTCCGTTCCCCTCTCCCTCTCCCCATACTCCTCCCAGACTCCAAGGGGAAATTATTCCTGCCAGAGGTCTAAACAGTTGACCGGCAGAGGAATTTTGTCACTGAACTGAAGGCTAAATATTGTGTGCACCCACACCCACACACAGAGAGACACCCCACACACCATAACAAATGAAAGCATGTGGCTGCCCACAAATTAACTTGAAGGGAACCAGGAACATATTGTTCCACCTTGGTTGCCCAGTGATGATTCATTGAATGTCAAAACTTTTGTGCCTGTCAGCAGAGGAGCAGTTATGTGGCTTTCTGGTGCCCCTGGGACAGCCTCAGCTAAGGTTAGGATCGTTACCTAAATCTGGCTGCAACAGTCAAAGCAAATGGAAGTGGAAGACAGGGTACAAACTGAACCACAGCAAAGCTGAATAATTGCTCTGATGTGGCTTGTCAGTGTTGTCATATCCTATGGCAGTGGTGACAAACCTTCAGCACTCCAGATGCTTTGGACCACAGCTCCCACAGTCCTTTGTCACTGGTAATACAGTGGTACCTTGTAGAGATGGGCATGAATTAAAAAAAATGGCATTTCGTTTGTCGTTTGTCGTTTGGAGAGTCCGTATCAGGTCGTTTCCGTTTTCGCAAATTTTCGCAAAAAAATCGTTTTCATTTTCATTCGTTTCATTACCATTTTGTTACCATTTATTTCTTTTTTTGTGATTTTTTAAGGATTTTAAGCAATTCACTCATATTGCAGTAACGGAAACGAAATGCATGACAAAATTTCCGGTGTTTCTGTTCGTTTCATTTCATTTTAGAGACAAAATTCGTTGTCATTTCATTACCTAACGAAACAAAAAAATGAAAACGGAAATGAAAAATTGTTCATTTCGTGCCCATCTCTAGTACCTTGTATAAAGGAATTAATTCGTTCCAAATGAAATTATGTTAAGCAAATTTTCCTTTATACAAACTCCCATAGGAATGCATTGAAAATGGAGTAATCCCATTTTTATGTTGTACGGATTCTCCCCATAGGCTGAAGGTTCTCCACCACTGTCCTATGAGAACTTTCAACAGTTGCCATTAGAATCACATTGGCTTACTGGATGCTTTCAGACACATGCAAATAGTCAGGAAGCACTTAAAGATCGTGGACCACTGTTTTTTCCTTCAGGTAAAGCTGTCTGGCCATAAAGCATGCAAACAAATAATATGGGTGGGCTGTTTCATGAACCCTGAGCCTAACAAAACCCGATACCCTGTAGACATACCTCTGCGGAACTGGGATAGAGGACGCAATTTGAAATACAGTGGTACCTCGGTTTAAGTAATTTAATTTGTTCTCTGGGCCATTTTGTAGTGCAAAAAAATAATAATCTTAACCTGAAAAGTGGATTCCCATAGGGATGTACTGAAAACCAATTAATTTGTTCCAAAGGTCAGAAAAAAGGAAAACCTGGGCATTCCATTTAAAACTTTCTTAAACCAAAGCATCCCCATTCTTTCCATCATGCGAACATCACAGATCAACTTTTAATGCCTTATGGAAAAAACTTAAGCCAGGGCATTCCGTTGAATTTTTTTCTTAAACCTAGCTTGTCTATAACTGAGGTGTTCTTAAACTGAGGTACCATTGTATACAAATGCATCCCAGAGGAGACAGTTAGGAAACAGAAATGCAGCAGACATGGCTGTGTATTAGCTTTGAGTTTGTCTGCATCTCTCTCAGAGTTCAGTTTTGCACTTTTACCATGAAAAACAGTAACAGCAAGCAGGACAAACAGGGCAATCATGACAAGGTTACTAAGTGGTTTGGAACAAAGAGAGGTTATGTGTTGCCTTCTTCCATACTCCTTTATTTATTTATTTTAAAGGCTGACTTTCAGAAAAAAACAGCTTTCAAGGTGGCCTGTGGGAAGGAAAATAGCTTGTTTGGGAAGATAGTAAACTGTCTTATTTTGAATTAGATTACAGTGGAACCTTGACGTACATCATTAATCCGTTCCAGTGGTCTAGACTTAAGTCAAACATGACTTAAGTCAAACGAACATTTCCCATAGAAAGTAATGGGAAAGTGGATTAATCCGTTCCAGATGATGAAAAAGACCCCCGAAAACAGCAATTTAACACAAATTTGACTGGGATAGGAGATTCCTTCTGGGGATGTAAATGAAATGTCTCTTCAAAGAGAGGAGGAGGGAGTGGAATTATAGTCCACAAGTTATATGCCTCCACTTTTTAATGTTCATAGCAACAATGTCTAACATTTAAGTTTTACTGATTTTTAACCTGAAGTTCCAAGTTCTGAACAACTCTATGCTTACCATTAGAGGCCCACAACTTTACAGCTCCCCAACTAAAATGCTTCCATTGTGGACCAGACGTCTGCAGCCAGATTTTTTACAAGACTGAGCCAACTGTCTAACCAGCGAGGCCAGCCCTGAGCTCCTGGCCCTTCTTCTCCTCCAGCAGCAGCAGCAGCTTTGGTGAGGCCGAGGACCAGCTACAGGTGCTCTGAGCTGGCCTCGCCGAAGCCGCCGCTGCCGGAGGAGGGGAAGAAGGCAGGAACAGTTTGGAGGCGGCAGCCGCGATGCTGGGTTGTGGCTGCCGCCCAATTCCGGTGCCTTGCGTCGGGGCTCCGAGATGTAAGTCAAAGCCTGCGACTCAAGTCAAACAGGCCCCTTCTTGCTGCAAGTCAAATATGATGCAAGTCAAGCAGTATGTAAGTCAAGGTTCCACTGTATTGGTCCAGCTTGACTTAACAGTGTTCCTATTGGCTAGCCATGGTGATCCAGGCCTTCATAGAGGCCTATTGCTCATCCTATCTTGAGACACTAACTACTGAAGCCGGCATCTCATGCATGCAAAGTACGCACTCGACCACAAACCCTTGCCAATTTAGATAGTCATGTTAGATAGCTAGCTACTGTCAAGTTGGAGCCCACTTATAGCTACCCCAATAGGGCTTTCAAGGTAAGTGAGATATGTACGGAGTGGTTCCATACTCCCAGTGAGTTTCCATGGCTGAGTAGGAAAACAACGGAAAGAGGAAGGAGGGTTTTGTTTTACAAACAGGAGGGTTTTTGTTGTTTGTTTGTCAACAACCCCTCCACCAGCCTGCCACACATTATTATACTCTTTTCTGAGAGTTTCCTAGCTTTTTGGATTGGCTCTGGTGACTTCAGCATAAAGGGTGTGAAGGGAAAATCCAGTGGTGCAATTATGGCATTTTAAACTCTAGATTGAAGGGCTTGAGGACATATTGGCTAGGAGTTTCCGGAAGTTATGGATGAAAAGGTAAGTTTTCCAAGTTCCCTTGTGAATTTTAGAGGAGCCATAGTGTTCTGGCTTTCTTTTTTTTAAGTAAGGAGAATAAAATCTTACTGCGTCTATTAACTTCTATCTAGCATGAATACGTTTGTGGATTGCAGCTCATAATGCATCTGATGAAAGCTTTAAAGTGCCACGAGATTTTAACTGTGACTACTGCTCTTGTTACTATTTCTTTCATACAGCCTGCATAGTAAAATTGTAAACTACCCAGAGAGTGCTTTAAGTGCTATGGGGCACACTTGGTTTTTGCTTTTTTTTTTTTTTGGTCCTTATTGCTAGTACTGTTCTTGCTCTAAATTTCCCAATTCAGAATGCATTTTCTGGGTAGCATCCGATTTTCAATGTATACATGCACCTTATGGCGTTTATACACGACCCCTAAGCTGCGCTGCAAATGGCTCCCAGCTCCGGAGCTTAGAAATGTTTCCCCACCAGCTCCGGAGTTTAGAGAAAATTAAGTGCGACCATGCCCCCATAAGCGTGACCCTGCGCACCTTTCATGTACCTGCTCTCAGCAGGTGAAAATTCCTTGATGCGGAAAAGAGTGCCGGGCTCTCCTCGCTTGTCTGTTGTTTTTTTGCCTCCCGCCCCTTTAAGAGCCCCTTGAGAAGGAACCAGGAAGTAACGGGGCTCGTGGCAACTTCGACCCGCACCGGCAGGTTAGTAAAGGCTTCTTTTGTCCTTTTCCCCCCTCCCTCCCCTCATGCAGACAGGAGCAGGAAGTGCTGAGGGGTGGGGACGCAGGAACAGAAATGAACCCCCAAGATCTCTGGTCCGAATTTAAGGGACCAGCGGATCTTAGGGGTCGTGTGAAAAGGCCCTTACTGTTTCAGAACTTTTTTAACTGACATAACATAGATTGTGGGTCCTGATGGCAATTTTAGTGTTTTGTATTTAAATGTTTTTATTGTTTTTAATTGTTTGTTGACATTTTAAGGTTTTAATTGTTTTAACTGTTCATTTTAACTGTAAGCTGCCCAGAGATCTTTGGCTAGTGGGTGGCATATAAGTTGTATAAATAAAATAAACAAACAATCAAATAAATAAAGTCAGGGCCGTTAATTGTACTAGACACTGCTCATATACCTGGTTCCTCACCCACTGGGCATGTGACCAGTAACTTGACAGCATCTGATTAATTCATATCAGTTTGCCACAGCAACTTAATGCAATTTCATTTACCTGTGCTTGAGTTATCAATGGGATTCCAGCCTTAGTGTTTTACACTTTTGATCTTTTAATCTGGGATTTTTCAAGCTATGAAGGATGAGACACAGAGCTATTGGCGTTTCTGAGGACCCATTGTGGGACAGTGTGTTATTGCCATAGAACTGTGCAGTGGGGAACACTGTTGAGCTGAAGCATGCATCAGAAGAGAAGTGCATGGATCACCGAGGTCAGTTCCCCGTAATGCGTGATGATTTCTTTATGCCATGACATATGCTTTGGGGCAAGTATTCAGAAAAACCTATGGAAGTTAACTGCTGGGAGACATCATTAAATAAATGTCATCCCCATTTCTCTCTTTTTAAAGGGCCTGTCTGAATCAGAGCTTTTGAAGCGGAGAGGAAAATGGCTGGAAGCCAGCCTGCTTCCAAATATTCAGATTTGTCCATTATGGTATACGTAACACACACACACACACACAGTGGTTCTGCTCATCTCCCCTTCGGCCACAACTGACTGGGACCCAATCAGTCAGAGGGACAGACCAGGCACCACAAAGAGATTGCCAGTCAAACTCAGCGGACACATAAACTGTAATCAGAGGTTGATCTCATTCTTTCACAAGCATGAGAACCCAGATCTTCCTCAATTGTTCCTTCCACAAAAGGGCGAGAGTCGCTGATCGCACTGCTTGTCTTGAAATTACCTTGAAATTAGTTGCATTCAGATTGCACTTTTGAGCCCACTGGGTAGCATTTGTCGGTGTGTGCGTTTAAGTTGGAGAAAACGTATAGTGACCCTAACAGGGCTTTCAAGGTTAGTGAGATATTTAAAGAATATGAATATACCTTGTTTAAATGGTCTGCGAGGGAAATGGGTGATAAGGGGCTTCTCACTTGTCTTCAAAGACATTTTATTCACATCTCTGATGTGGCCTTCTGTTCCAGGAAGGGAGGCAAGGTGTTAATTGCTGCTTCTCTTGAGTTTTCTTCCTCATTTTAAACAAGTAATAGTGAAATGGCCATTCATTTTTAACTATTAAAACAATAGTGAAATGTGACTATAGTGAGAGGAAAACTAGATGATTACAGTAGGACCCTGGTATCCACTGGGGATTGGTTCCAGGCTTTCCTATGGATAATGAAAACCATGGATAACAGAGAACATCTGCCCACCCACCCCAAACTGCTGTTTCCTGACAATAGCTTGCTTTATGACTGCTGTTTTGAGACAGTAGCTTGCTTTATGATCACTGTTTGTGACAGTACCTTGCTTTACAGATGCTATTTGTGACCATAGCTTGCTTTACAGCTGCTGTTTGTGACAACAGCTTGCTTTACAACTTGTTTTGTGGATGCTGAATTATTTAATTTTTCCTCTGCCAACTGTGGATAACTGAATCAGTGGATAATGAATCAGTGGATAGGAGGTCCTACTGTATATTATTCCAAAGTAACAACAGTCCAAGGAATGAAATAAGTGAAAGGGGCAAGGATGTCCCTCCCCCCCCCACATGCCTGTGTGTCACCATCTTTGTGCCCAACTAGAACCAGATCTTAAAGCTTTCTGAATGAAGAATCACAGTATTCAGATTGGCAAAATCCTGGGAAAGAAACAATATTTAACCACCACATTCTGGCCTGCTACTTCTCCACTTTCTTTCTGTGCACTGCGGGTTTGGGCACATTGATCCCAGTGGAGCTGAGGACCAGTGCTTACATTTGCTAGCGTCATGCAGATGGGGATCAGGGGCTGCTTCCCAGCATTGACCCTTCAATTAGTGGAGCTGAAGGAGGAAGATCATGACCAAAAAGTCTTATTTACCTTTATTTTAAAAAAATTCTTCAATGCAGTGATTATGGTAAAGGTGGCTACAATTGGAAAATAAATTGTTAACTGAAAAGGTGTTTGAATAAAAAGGGAGGATTAGTCTGAAAAAGCCCAACATACTCCTAGCAGCCTTTTTTTTTTAAAAAAAAAACAAGATTAATAAAAATTTGGGGATATGGGGGTTACACTGTTCCTGGAATGCCCCTCAAAACATGGCAAAGATGCACCTCCAGATCCTCTAGGTGATTAATTTGAGTGATTTTAAAAAATGGGAAATGTGGGGAGAGCTAAGTGTACTAGTGGCCCCCAGAAATCTTGTGTCAACTAAAAGAAGAATAAATTTGATTTGGAATAAATGAAACATTCAAACCTGTTTTAAAGGACATGCACAGTGACAGTAGTTCAAAAACATTGAGATAAGACTGTTCACAGATGCAGCAATTAGAGATGGGCACGACTAGGAATATTTTTTTTCGAGTTGTCGTTTTTCGGGGCAGGTTCGTTTCCACTCGTTTCCATTTTTCACGAACATTCGCAAAAATTTGTCATTTCATTTTTCATTTTTCGTTTTTTGTTTCTTCCACGATTTCGCGCAATTGACGACCCTCCCGACCGAGACTCCCAGTTGCGGCGCTCGGTGTTTTTGCGGGGGCGGGGAGGTGCGGGCGCAGGGCGGGCAGCGGTGGCGGGGGTTCATGGGTGGGTGGCGGCAGCGGCAGGGGGGAGGGGTGGGTGGCGGCACGCAGGCGGGCGCGCGGGCAGGCGGCGCGCGGGCGCGGGTCCCGCAAATGACGCAGAGCAGGCGGAAAACAGTTTAAACTGGCCTGGGTGATGGACTTGCTGCACAACAAGACTAGTGCATCCTATAGCGAACAAAGTGGGGCAGAAAGAATGCATTTCTTTTTTTTT
>JAHTLZ010003307.1:122588-141625 GCA_023846285.1 Phrynocephalus versicolor
TGTGTGTGTGTGTGTGTGTGTGTGTGTGTGTGTGTGTGTGTGTGTGTATTTTCATCTTAGAAGTTGCCTTAAAATTTAAGTTTTCACAAATGTTAAAATAAATTTAATTTAGCCACGACTAACTGAGATCCCATTGACTTCAATGTGCCTGCTTGAAACATGACCAGGTCTGGATCCAACCGAATTTTCGAAATAACTCCTTGTCATCTGTAGGACACCTAGCAGCCCTTTGATGCAAGATAAAAGGATATCATGACAACAGCTACACATGTAGATTCATACAGAAGGGAAATCAACTCCCTAAAGTCTCAGAATCTACATCCAAGAGACTAGTGGCTAATGCTGACAAGGGGATTTTGACCAGGTTATCTATGTCCATAAATGGTTGTAACAGGTGGACTTGTCAAAGCTGATCTTAGGCACTTGGAGCCACTGAGCTCACATGAGCCTCCAGTGCAAATATGAAGCTAGGAGTGACCCCCCCCCCCAAAAAAAACCTATGCACCTGCCCCTTCAGGGGGAGATCAGCTCCATCCAGAACAGGTCTTCTGCCCAGGGAACTACCAATCCACACAGCTTCAGTTTATTGGCTGTCATCTATCCCATTACAACCTCCAGAGATTAGTCTTGCACCTGCATGGCCTTGGCGGCCCCCCCCCCCCCAGATTATATGAAGTAGCTCTGAGTATCATCAGCACATTAATGGCAAAAAATCCCAAACCTCCTAGTGACCTCTCCTAGCAGCTTCATACAGCTATTAAACTGCACAGGAGAAAGCATGGAACACTCAAGTACCCTACTGCTAGTCTTTTCAAGTTTCAATCCCAGTAAACTCTTCAACACTCAGAAGAATTCTGCTAGGCCACAACTCTCTATCCATTAACAACCTTCTAACCCAAGAGAGACATCTGGTTTGAGGATATTTGAAATAAACTGGAAAAGGGTTGTGTCAATGGTAGAAATGATCAACAGCCTGAAAATGCTATAAATTTCACACCTGCAGTCCACAGCCAATGTTGGGTTCAGGATTGGAGAAGCCACTGAGTCAGTTGTCCTCAATGACCCTTCCATCAGTGGTTAAATGCCTGTACTGCAGGTAAAACTGGGCTCATGACCTGGGGTTAAATTCAAGGTAGCAGGTTCATGGTTGATTCATCCTTCCATCCTTCCGAGGTCGGTAAAATGAGTACCCAGCTTGCTGGCGGGAGGGGAATGTGTAGCCTGCATACAGTAATTACATTGTAAACCACCCAGAGACTACTTGAAGTGGTTTGGGGCGGTATATAAGTAGAATACTTTGTTTTGCTTTGCTTTCAAGGGAAGTGAGATTTTTAAGGAGTGACTTAACCAGTTCCACTCCACCAGCAAGTTTCTATGGGCAAGTGGGAATCTGAGCCTTGGTCTACAGAATTCTAATCTGTCACTCTGGGCACTACATCACACCAGGTCCCCAGCAATCCTCCTCCTCTACACCACCACAATTGTCACATGCAAAGTCTCCCCTCAGACCTGATTCCTGTTGTTAGGCCACGTGTTTGTAGCTTAGGTTGCAGGGAGGAGGTGTGGGAGTGAGAACAAGCGGAGCGACAATGGCATATTAAAACCTGGCAGTAACCTTCAAAGGGGACAATAGTCAGGAAAGTGGCAATGGCAAGAGGAGCTGGAGTAGAGCCAGAAGGCTCTGGGAGTCCACCATGGACCTCTGGCTGAGGATATGTCCCTTCCAAGAATGCCTTCCTCCTGATTCTGGTTTATGGTTGTAAATTGTTCGCCTGCTGGCACTGCAGGCTTGGTCCTGCATCTTGGGCCAGTTAATCGCTCACAAGCATTGACTGCTGAAAGCTGCCCAGATCGAATGAGTTCTGCTTCAAGTGCAAAAGAAAATGGTTCCATCCGGCCATGCAAAATAGCCCCAGCACAGCATGTAAATGCACACATGCCATCCTAGTGAGGAATGCTATTGATGGAATAGCTTCTAGCAATAGCAGCTCTTTCGTCAAAAGCATTCTGTTCTTAATAGGCACTCTCAAGTGATAACCCTTCATGTTCTTGAAAACTTTAGGACAAATGATAGCAAGCTATTCTGCGTATTGGATTTCTCAGAATAAAATTTCACTGATTTACTGAAATAGATTAATGAGATACACTGGGGATTGAATTTTAAATGGATGCTATTACATGCAATTTTAGAACTTGTCTGTATTTTAAAATGCTGTATTCATGCCCTTGAAACCATGTGCCCATTAAGTGTTTTGTACCTGATCTCGGAAGCTAAGCATGGTCGGCCCTGGCTAGTACTTGGATGGGAGACCACCAGGTGCTGTAGGCGCCTGTAGTGGGAACTGGAAAACCACTCCAGTATTCCTGCCAAGAAAACTCCATGGACGTGGGGTCACAAAGAGTTGGTCATGACTATAACAGTATAACAACAAACAAACAAACAAACAAACAAACAAACAAACAAACAAACAAACAAACAAACAAACAAACAAACAAACAAACAAACAAACAAACAAACAAACAAACAAACAAATGCAGTATTGTTGGGACCAGTCAGGTCTCTTCTGACCTCTTCACTACACCATAGTAACTTTCAAAGTATGTGCTACCCTCAAGCTCTGTGTTTTGACTTCTCCCATCTCCTGAGTGAGGCTGCCAGCCTGGTGTGGACCTCTCACCAATGGACTTGAAGAGCATGGTTCATTTTGCTCATGCTAATGGTAATGACTATATACCTAGAATGTAGCCTCTGTTATTTTCTCATGGATAATGGGGATTGTGGGTACGGCCTGAGGGAGGATTAGGCCAGGCCTACCAAGGTTTTGCTGACGGGGCCTTGCCATAGCAATGTAATCTGACTGGGCCTATAAAGATTCTCTCAAACAGAACCAGTGGGAGCTGCAAAGCTTACAGGAGATCCAGATCGAGGGTCAGAGATTTCTGTGAGAAATAGAATGGCTGTTGTCTAAAAAACCCAACAACAACAATGACCCCTTCCTTCAAGACTCTTTGCTAAAAAGAAGTAGTCACTGACTCCATATTCCCAGAGCCACTCTCCTATTGTGAGTACAGAACTGAATTGCACATAATGGAACACAGAGCTAACAAACAGAGCAGAAAAGGAATCTGGATTAATAGTCCTAGAGAGAAAGAGTACTTGTCCTCCTGCACACATAGCTCACTGTCTAGGCAGTGCAATCAAACCTAAACAATTGCAATCCATTAGCAATCCCCGTATCTCTGGAGGATGCACTGCAGTACAGCCATCAAAACTGGATGTCCCTTAAAGCTCATTCTTCTCCGTGACTCATTGAAATTCCAAATAGTCAGCCACAGATGCGGCAGAGAAAGACTCTGGGGAGATTGTATCAATATGCACATGCACGGCTGAAGGGGGAAATCCCTTCTGGTTGAGTAATCCCAAAATATATCACAGGGAGGAAATTATTCTGTTGAAGAGACCAAACAAACGAGAGGTAGGTTCATACCTTCATTTTATCCCTCATTCAGAAATGGTTGTTCCTTTGGACAGAGTTGGTCCTTTCGTGGAACACCTTCTTGAGATCTTGGGTTTAGGGGTTGAGATTAGGGAGATGGTTTCCACCTGAACCAGGCAATGCCACATTCAAAGTTTAACACGCTGTGTGATTCAAACACACCCTCCCTCCTTTTATACCCAGCTAGACTTCCTTTTTGTCTTCACACCTAGCAAGTTTGTAATATGAAGCAAGAAGGAATATGAGATTCCTTCCCCAGATCTATGTTATTCTCTGTGGTAGCCCTACTCAACTCAGTGGGATTGGAAGATGCAGCCATGAGCATTTTTCCGCACTGCAATCCTCAGGTGTTCCCAGATGAAACTGCAAAGAACTGGAATGGGGTTTTGTTTCTCTTGGACAAATTTCATTGCAATGAATTAGGAGGGGGGGAACTGAGACCACGCTAAATCAATGACACTTTTATTTATTTATTTATTTATTTATTTATTTATTTATTTATTTATTTATTTATACTGCCCAACTAACCCAAGGGCTACTCTGGGCGGTTTATAACATAACATGACAAGTAACAAAGGAATATTTTTTTAAAAAAACAACTAGAACACAAACAGCATAATAAAAACAAAATATACATAAATCAACAACAAGGAACTAAAATTAATCTAAAATGAATATAGAAATACACAGCGGATTGCTAAAACAGGAAAAAGAAGAAGATACCGGTAAATGGAAAAAGAAGAAGAGTGTCTTGCTAGATTTTGAAAAATCAGGAAAGGCCATTCTATATAACCAAGTTTTCAATAGCTTTTAAAAAGTTTTTTTAACAAGGTTCTGATTTTTAATGCATTAAAAGTTTCTAAACAATAAATATGTTTTTTTAATCTACCTTTTTAAATAAGAAAAAAGCAATTAGGGTAGGGGAATGGACTAACTGCCTACTGATTTGCATGACTCAGCACACAGCAGACAATATCTCTGGTCATTTCTTAGCTTGGGGTACCTTTGGCATAATTGCTCAGCTGGATTTTGGCCTACAGCATTTGCTAAGAGCCCTCTGTCTGGAAGTACTACCAGTCACTAGTTAGTTCAAAGTAGGTGTGGACAACGGTCTGGGTGTGGAGAATTATGTTGACACCCTGCTCCAGTCTTCTCCAGAGCCGCAGTGCTACCAATGTTACAAAGTTATGAATACCATTTAATACTGAGTTTCCAGTGTAAGGAAATTAGAGGTACATGGGTTATGTAGTAGTCTAGCAGTTAAAGAGCAAAGAGTTGTTCTTCAGGAATCTTGCACCTGCTATTCCCTTATCACTTATCAGATGAGGCTCGCACAGAGAGACTTCAGGAAGTCACAACAAGCAAGCTGAGAACCAGAAGCGCTCCGTGAAAAAAGAAGGCATGTCAAGAAGTACAGAAATGTTTGCATATGCAGATTAATAGACATTCATTAGGTGATACGTACAGAAGGTTTGAGAAAGTGGGAGTAGGCTAGAGAGAGTAAAGAAGAATGCTTTCTGGGAGAGAAGGAGAGAAGCCATGATTAAGCTAGTAAGGCGTTTTGATGTAGCATATTCAATTTTAGAAATGGATTCCAGACATCAGTTTGTTAGAATGACTTAGAGTAGAAGAGATCATTATTATTTTAATGTAGCTATTCTTAGTATATCTAAGTTCTCTAAAGATTTTTTAAAAATTTGGCTTATTTTTCTTTAATTTTGTATTCCTAATAAACATCATCATATTTTTTTAAGATTGCTTCTATGTTTTTGATTAAGGCGATCCCGAGTGAACAACAAAGTGCAGAGATTTTAGAAGAACCCACAAATATGTGAACAGATTTTCTGAGCCCAGGCTGGTGGGAAAAGAGATGAGACTGTGAACAGGGCTGAGAGATTTATTTATTTATTTATTTATTTATTATTACATTTATATACCGCCCTATCTTCTGAGGCGGAACTGAGGGCAGTGTACACTAAAAGGCAAATGGCAACAGACAAACAAGCACCTCAGTTCCCAGTTCCCAGTTCCCTTACATCCAGCACTTCTACCATGTGTGTGTGTGTGTGTGTGTGTGTGTGTGTGTGTGTTCTGCTTATAGACCACCCCATAGTGCTTAAAGCACTCTCTGGGTGGCTTACAATTTATTTATGCAGGCTACATATTGACACCCCCCCCCAATGAGCTGGATACTCATTTTACTGACCTCGGATGGATTGAAGGCTGAGTCACCCATGAGCCGGCTACAAGGTTTTGAACTCCAGGTCATGAGCACAGTTATAGTTATAGTACAGCAGCTTAATCACTGCTCCACGAGGCTCTGATGCCTAAATTGGATTAGCAATGGCTGTGGCTCTCAAAAGTTAGCCACCTCTGCTACCACAGAGTCCTTACATGGAGGGAAGAAAAGAACAACATATCTGCAAAAATAAAAAAGCCCTGATACAATTTGGGCAGGACAGATGGGGATGATGACAATGGCTACAACAACCAGTAGTAATTCTGCAGATCCAGAGCTGTTGAGAGGTGACACAAAAATGAATGTGACAATCATGCACATCCTCTCTGTCCAGTGAAGGCTGGTGGCTCCAATGCCAGTGGGGTTAGTGAGCCTGCTGCTTGTTTCAGTCTGAACTTTCCTGCTAGAGCAGTGTGACAGTGAAACCAATTACCTACAGAGGTGGAGAGCTCTTCAAGATTGGGAGCATTCAGCCACCTGCCAGATACGCTTGAACGTGGATTCTTGATATGAGCTGATTGGACTCAACAGCCTTATAAACTCCTTTCAACTCTATTATTCGGTTATTTACAGGAGCTGCACAAATTTCAGCACCTTGGATAGCATCAGTTAATTTCAAACCTGGAGCAAATTTACTACCGTCCTCCAGTTGGTTTCTGTTCGGAAACGCAGCATCTCACCTCTCTGCTCTGAAAGAACCTTTATGTATTTAAATGGGGAGACTCCAGCACAGCTAGAAAGCATTTGTGCAGCAATAATCCTCAAGGTTCAGGCACTGAAAGAACATCTAGAAGCTTTTTGACAGCAGCATAGGTATCAATAACCACCAGGTGGCATCAAATTATCACAACAACACACATGTTTTGGATAGCTAAAAGAAAAATCCAGCTTTTGGGAAAAAAGAGTCAGTTGATAAAAACAGAAGCAAAATACAATTGGCTTTGCATAAATTGTGACAAAACAATGGCCTAATTTTTTAAAAAAGAAAGACTGACTGTTTAAAATTCCAATTTTGTAACATACTACTGATTGTATTTCTGAGAATTTTTGAGTTTGCCAGTCATTTAAAAGATTATTCAATAATCAGATATTTTTGCTATCTTTTCCTGTCAAACACTATGCAGCATGGATTTCCTACAAGGTGTCTTTTCCAGACTTACTTAGACCAGTGTTTTTCAACCTTTTTTGGGCAAAGGCACAATTGTTTCATGAAAAAAATCATGAGGCACACCACCATTAGAAAATGTTAAAAAATTTAACTCTGTGCCTATATTGACTATATATAAAGTAATTCTCTTGAATAGGAATCAAATAAACACAAAGTAAGTGTTTTTTTTTAAAGACATTTTGCCCTGCATGGACTTCTGTGTCCAGTGGAGACCCTAGAAGGGGCACTGACTCTCCAGGAACACAAATAAGACCCAAAAGCCCATCTTGCTCTCCACACTGTGGCCAAGGCAGATGCCTTCAGCAAGTCCAGCGACAGGAGGGGAGGCGCCCCTCCTCCCCTTCCCCTCACCTGGTGGTTTGTTCTGGGCTGGGGTTCCCGGGCCAGCTCGTGTTGGCGGGCGGGCTGTTGGGCAGCTCAGTCCATTGGTAGCTCCCAGGAAAGGGGTGGTGGTGGTCCAGGGTAAAAAAAAGGAGGGGGGAGAGGGAAGCGAGCGAGTCGCGGCGGCAGCGGCAGGCACAGGGCAAACACTAAGAGAATGAGCGGGGCCAGGTCCGGCCAGGGAGGAAGTGACACCAGTGCCGCGGGGCTCGGGGGGAGGAGCCAAGCTGGCCCTTGGGCGCTATTTATAGTGCCTCCCAGCTGTGGGCCGCCCACTGGCCCTGGGTTGAATTTCTTTCGAATTTTTCAATTTTTCCCACGGCACACCAGGCAACATCTTGCGGCACACTAGTGTGCCGCGGAACAATGGTTGAAAAACACTGCCTTAGACAACAATCCAAAGAGTCATCAAGATTTATATCCTGAATCTTGAATCACAAGATTACCTTTTAAAAAATGAACTAAATGTTTCTTCACTTAGTTCTTAACTAAGAATTTCATTCCTGTTCCAGCTTCATTGTATAGCAGACTATCTGTGTTTGGGAATGGAGGTGCAGTACAAACAGCTTATCATGTGAGGTCATCCCATATCATGCCCTGAGATTTATGGGGAAAGAGGCAGAATATAAAAATAATTTGGGTGGGAAAATTCACCAGGTCTGGGGTCAACTCCTCAACCCACCCCACACACTCCTGATTCACCACAATCTACACATCCATAGACCTGTCAGGTCCTTTTAAGGAGAAAGGTGGGGTAAAAATATTTTAATAAATAAATAAAAATAAATATACCCCAGTGCCAAAAACTGGTACCTTCTCCCTTTGGATGACTCTTTTGGCCAAAAGATGGCATAAAATGTTCTGGCTATTCCTAGACTGGATGCCTATGTCTTTTGTAACATTTTATTCCATTCTTGGACTACAGTTCTAAGATCATTTACCCAGATTCATCTTACTGAATTCAGTAGGAATTCCTTTGGCATATATTTGTTAAGGCTTTCCTACATAAAAAAGAGTGGGTTTTTTTTGGGGGGGGGTGGCAGCAGTAGTAAATGACTGCATTTGCAAGTGCTTGAGGATTTCTGAGTTTGCTGGTAGACGTGATCTCCCCATATAACATTCTATGGCTTTTGAATCTCTAGTGCAGTGCTGCCAAATCTATGGCATGGGTGCCAGTGGTGGCACACGGAGTCCTTTCTGTGGTCACACAACATCACCCCCCTCATACCCACGACACTTCCCTCTCCACTCAGAGCATGCCACTGTACTCCATGCAGGGAGCCAAGTGAAGGGGGAGAGGCAGCTGCTTGTGGGCTCATTCGTAGCCCCAGCTTACTCTCCAGCCACACTGTTCTGGGCATCCCAAAAGTGGTGTGGCTGGAGAGTAAACTGGAGCTATGAAGGTGTGACTGGAGAGTAAACTAGGACTATGAAGGATCCCACAAACCACTGCCTCCCCTTCACCTGGCCCTCTGCATGGATCCTAGAGAGTGGGATGCCCAGAATGGCATGGCTGGAGAGTAAACTGGAGAGTAAACCCTAACCCTAAACCTAACACTTTGCCCAGCAATCTGCACAGAGCTGTTTGGGTGGTCTTGAAACACCTCCATGCAGAGAACCGGGCAAAGGGGAGGCGACAGTGTGTGGGCTCGTTTGTAGCCCCAGTTTACTCTCCAGCCACGCTGCATTTGGAATGCTCAGAGTGGTGTGGCTGGAGAGTAAACTGGGGTTACAAATGAGCCCACAAGCTGCTGCTACCCCCCCCGGCTTTCCTGATGGTATAGCATCCCATTCGCCTCTTTCCCCAGGAAGAGTGGGACCCAGATGGGGTGCTACTATTCGGGAAAGTGAGGCTCGAAGAGCAGATTCTTGAATTTCCTGCAGCCACAGCAAGGGTGCTTTGGCTGCGGGAAATTCAAAGGCCTGATCTTTGATCCTCACTTTCCTGAAAGGTAGCACCCAAAGCATTTGTAATGTGGGGTACCACTGTATTCAGGTTACATTGCCGTATTGGCGCTTTGCGAAAAATAAGTGGGTTATGAATCACAGTTTAAGCACTCGGTCTCTAAAAGTTTCACCATCACTGCTCTAGTGCATAGCTCTCTCTCTCTCTCTCTCCCATGGCCTCCACTGGCATCTCTGGTGAAGATGCCAAAGAGGACATTTTTGGTGGCTGATCCCAGACTGTGTGAGATTAGGGTGACTCCTTTGCCATTGCCCTACTGCTGGCAGGCAAAAACCTTTCCTTTCAAACCAGCTTTTAATAACTGGAGTGGAAGGAAGGAAGCTGGTAGGAGCTCTGTTCATCACATCCCCAATGTCAATGGTATTTTATAGAGACCCCATTCCATACCATAGCCTTTGTCCTTTAGCAGCTCGCTCCTCCACCCCAATCTAGAAGCATAAGAACAATTGCATGGACTTGATAACATAACAATTCAGGCCACCCACCTCCAAACTAGGGTGAGTTGGTCCTCATCTGTACAGCAAATATTCAGACACACATCAGATCACACACACCTAATTTAAATAGTGTGATTTATTGCATTTTTTGTTTTATGTGCTTAGTCATTTGTAAGCTGCCTTAGGTGCTTCTAATGGGAGATGATCAAGCTGAGTGAAAGACAAGATGATACTCTATGTAACTACCTGACTTTCTTCTCAAGGCATAGCGTTTTTGACTCTAGAAATCTGTTGGTAATTCACTTGAGCAGCCTTTCATAAAATAAAATGAAAAAGCTGCATCAAGAGGCAATAGTTTAGAAGTGGCAATAAAATTAGGAGGGGAGGAATGTATGCCACATGGACTGCCTAACCTAGCCTGCTGCCTTTCTTCAATCACAAGTATTGAAATAAAATTCCACTACCAGACGACTCTGCTTTTGTACATAAAACGGAACATGTGCCATCTTGTTGGCTGTAGCTGCGGTTGAAGATGTGGTCCCATTGCTAGGGCTAAAGAAAAATTGAGCGTTCAGTCCAGTCAGCTTTTGTACATTAAATGAGAGAGGTACAGTTTTGTGGTTTTCCTATTGTGCGGTAAACTTTTGGGCCAGCTTGGAGGCAAAACTGATCAAATGCGTGCTTTTTAAATAACAGGGTAACAGAAAAGCCAAACTTTCAATTTGGCAGTAAACAAAACGAAAACTTACAGATATTGTGAAAAGTCTGACAGTCTGCATATGTTTATGGCCCATTTTTCTCCAAGGGAGAAGAGGGTTGATAAACATTCATTTTATCTGATCTTGGACAGCTAAGATTGTTCACGGCCAGCCTGTGGTGCAAACAGGGAAGCCGTTGATTTAGTTTGTCCTGAAGAAAAGGCAAACTGTTTCCTCCCATTTTGTAGCTTTTGGGGCATTTCTCTGCTGTAAACACAAAGCACACTGGAGCGGCAGATCACGTTACAGCCATCTAAGGGGGAAAAAAACAGCTTGCACGTATTTCTTATGGTCCATGTATTTCAGCACCTCACTCTGTTAGCCAACTGGCCACCCAGCTTATAACATGAGTTTAATCCATTCACACCTTTCCAGGTGTAATTATGACTTAAAAACAGAAACTACATCTCTAGGCAACCAATTGGTTGTGCCTGCTGAACAAACATTGTTATTAGCCATTAAATGGGTGTAACGTGAATGACGCATAGCTTTTGAAAGAAAGGATGGCAGCAAGACTTGGTCTCCACATGCTGCTGTAAGCAGGGAACAAAATGGCTCCAGAAAGCAAGTGCTTTTAAAGTGGGTATGCTGCCAGGATTGTTCCAAGCAGGAGTCAGAGAACGATGGCTGCCTTGGGTAGTAAAAATTGAGGGAGAAAATAATATTCCCCTCAGGCTCCTCCTACCAGGTTGCTGGGCTGTTCTTGTCTTCCTGCACTGACAAACTGTTGTCAGCCATGTTTTCTTCTTGCAGGTGAGCTGTTTCACAGAATTATTTCATTCCAAGAAAATTTGTAAAGGGGAAGGACCCAGAGGACAGGAAATCGGGACACACAGTTAGGCCATGAACTCAAGAGGCAACGTCATGTCTGCATACTTTCCTCTGCTCATAATACCTACTGCTGTTGCCCTGCAGTATTCGAATGAACAGTGGGTGCACACCAGTTGCCATAGGGAGTGAGCTTCAATGAGGTACCCAGGAGAAGATCGGTGACCCACCCTGTCATTCTTTCTTGTGTAGGAAACAGCAAATCCTGTTATCACTTCACTTTTCCTTTAGCAAACGAATAGAAACTAGAATGTGTGTAACATTCAAGACCCCCAGTCAAAGTAGTTATTTTGAAGGACTGTACTCCAAGTTAAGCATGGATTTAATTTGCATGCTGTGTGACAACAAGAGAACCACATGGAAATGGAAGGAAACCCCCCATTGCCTGCAAAATAATATTAGAAAGCATGTTATTTTAAAAAAACACTTTGTATGAAATGTGTGCCTATACATAGATCAAAAGATTTTGTTTGCTATGCTGCAGCCAGCTATAAAACAAATGATCCAGGTGCAAGATAAGCCGTCAAACTGAGCACCTGCCAGCATCAGACAGCTGTCACTGCATTAAAAAATCATTTCCCTTCAACAACGGAGATTTAAGCCAATCATCTTATGAATATTTTTTCCTCTGCCCAGCCAGATTTCTGAAACGCTAATGGCAGTTGGCTCCATACGGAGATGAAAAACAGCTTCACCGGGCATCGTTTGTCAGGATGTTTTATATCAAGTGAACAGATGGCGGGAAACTGGGAAGTAAAGATAGCAATATATTCATAGCAGAGATTTTGCTAGCAATTTCATTCGTGCATACATATTGCATGTTGCCAAGGGTGTGTAATGCTGGAGAGATAACAGATAAGTACTCTAAAAGTGGGGACCTTTGTCTCCACAACCGCCATTTAGAAAAGGTCACATGTCCTTACATGTAACTGCCGTATAAGGTATCCATTACATGGAACAATGACCATGATTCTCCTCAAAAATCATCTCCGGGTCTTAGGTACAGTACACATAAAAAGGCAACCATGCACATGATGGCATCAAGAGAAGGTGCTTCGATTTTAGAGATCTATTATGCAGTCATCCCACTTCATTTAAACAAGCCTTGGGAGGGGGGGCAGGGAGGGGACTTTTCCAGTGAACATGAATTTGATGCATAAAACACTTCCATTTTCCTACTGTTTATTATATCGTCTTAATATATCTTTCTTCTCCCGCCCCCTGAGGTACCTTGCTTAGGGCTTTTCCTCTCTTTTTTGTATATTGATGTTTTTAACTTGTAAACCACCCAGAGTTCCAGTTGGAAGATGGGTGGTATAAAAATGAAACAAACAAACAAATAATAATAATAAATAACACAAGAATAGTTGCATCATGCCTCCTGACTGATAGAATTCAGAGGAGGAAGAATAAAACTCAGACTTCTGATGAGAGACTAGAGAAGAAGTTGCAGCACTACTCTTTAGGTCAAATATGTAAGCATTAGCTATCAATGAAGGGAATCAATTCCATAACAATGCAATGGAAAGACTCATAAGTTGAAAAGCTAAGGTTCCATCCCTTGCCTTCCTCCAGAGGGCCTAACAGGGCCCCGTCCCTGTATTCATCACTTCTCTCTCCAATACCTTCCTCCTGGCTTTGGGGGCATGTTGATGTTACAGAAACAAAGCACACGTGCAAATCCCTTTGCCCTGAGCCTGTCAGCCTAGGCAGCAGGCAGGAAACACTGGGAAAGGGCGTGGGGCTTGCTCAGGCTTTAACATCTCCCATTTTGAATCATGATATTCACACAAGATGAAACAAATCAATTAGTTTTTAAAGTGCCAAAATAGTTTTTTTTTCTTTTTTAAAAAATCAGCAACATGCTGAGAGAGAAAGCAGCTTATATTCTTATCTGGAAACTACAGTGTTTCAGTGTTCCATGGTTGTGATAATTTGTCTCATGACAAGTGTTACCTCATGGTCTTGTACTGTGACAAACACTGAATTTGTCTAGCTTCCTTTTTCCTTTTTTTGGGGGGGGGGCTTAAACTTCTTTTTCAATATTTCACTTCTCAAAAATCAAAATTTAAAAAAAATACTCGGACATAGTTTTCTGAGAGAAGCGAATGTTTTGTTGTGTGACAGTCGTTACTACACAGTGTCTTGTCTCAGAACAGAAAGTGGGAACAGAGTGACAGGGGAAAACCCTACCCCAGCACAAGGTACAGTATTGTCACGCTTAGCACCCATTTCGGGGACGTAGTCAAGACAAATTTCAGTAGTTGTGCAATGGACATTTTTTGTACTGCTCCTAGGCACAACACTAACAGAGACAAAACGGACATGAAGTAACCAACTTAGTTATATCTGTTATTCAGAAAAGTAAGTTGCAAGCATCTTGCAGTTATTCTGAATCACCATTGTGTGGCTTGTTATGGGCTGTATGTGGCTGATATACTGTCTCCCCAATTATTGTGCACAAGAGACAGAAAGCAGAGTAGTTCTAGGTCTAGATGGGTGGTATAAAAGTCAAATAAATAACTAAATGTAACTGTCCCTTTTAGTTTAAGCTGCTGAAAAAGAAAGACTGGTGAAGTATGCAATACATGTATTTGGTGTCATTAATATATTTATATTCTTTCTGGACCCTCATAGGGTCTCAAAGAGCATCACAACACCAATTAAACAATAAACACCACACAGAAAAGATCGGGGTTTTTTATTTCCAGAAAAAATGAGCCAGATCTTAGTATCAGTTCAGGAAGGGCAGAGGGACCAAAATTGTAGTACCAGACCATCAACAGAGAGGCAGCACAGGATAGGTTTATTAACTATAATGAAAAGGCTGCTTTGTATATTTCCCAGGTAAACAAGCCATTGATGGCAATGGACAGGCTCAGGTGGATTTTCTGAAGGGCAAAGAAGGGAGTGAACTTCCATCAAACAATAGCAATTACAGGGAAACCTCTCTACTTCACTACTGCTACTAGACCTGAGCTAGTCATTGCTGAAGGAATACTCACCCGAAAAGTTAGTTCATCAGTACAGCTAGACAGGTCACAAGAGTCGCCAGGCATTTTATTGAATAGTGGGAATGAAGGATGGAGGCAAGGCAGAAGAACGACGAACAGCTCTTTATTTGGGCAAACACATACATAGCCAAACAGCCTAGTTGGGCTGCTTATACAGCCAGCCCAGCTAGCAAACAACCAATCAGGATGCAGTATTTTCCTGCTGAATATAGATGAGGGGGACCCAACTGAACACTTCAACCTATGTACAGTTAATACACAACACATTTGATAAGAACGATGGACTTTTAACTAAGATAACTTGGCATCAGTAACCCAAAGCTTGCAGTGTGCACAATGGAATCTGGGGCAAAAGATGGCACTAATGGGTTCCTGTTCATGTATGAAGATGGACGTATCTCATGGGCAAGCTGTAACCAATATGGTCTAGCTCTGCCTTTCACAGAATCCATGTACATGGCTGCTGCAGAAGGAAGCAGAGATATGTTATGGCTGCAGAAGCTCCAAAAGAACTTTGGAACGGATGAAGAGAAGCCAGTCAAATTAATGGAAGATTACCAGGGGTTCATCAAACTGGCACAAAGAGGGAAGATTGACATATATACTAAACTCATTGGCCTGAGGTACTGTTTGTTGTGTGACATATGACAGGGGAAGGGGTCATCCAGCTGACCTACTGCAGAGATGACAACAGGTATCCTGACTGAGCCATTACTGCGGCCATTACCGGTTTTTATCTGTGAGTCAAGATAGGGGTGTTGGTGTGTTCTTCCATGCATCTTTCAAGTAACGAAATAAAAATAGGTGTTGGAAGGTTACAGCCTTGCATGCTTCTCTTTTTAACATTGGGTGTCAGTGGAGATTATGGAGTGCTGCTGATTTTTTTCTGTCTCACTATCCTTGAGTCTGTGACCTTCCTTCCTCTTCCTTCCTTTGCCAGCTGCCTCCCCTCTCTCTTCTGTTTTCTGCTCTTAAAAGATGTGTGTGTGTTGCGTTGTTACAGTCGTGACCGACTCTTCATGACCCCACGTCCATGGAGTTTTCTTGACAGGAATAACTGGAGTGGTTTGCCAGTTCCTACTTTGCCTACTGCACCTGGTATTCTCTGGTGGTCTCCCATTCAAGTACTAACCAGGGCCGACCCTGCTTAGCTTCCTACATGTGTTCAAGTTTTATTTACAGACTCATATGCTGTCTGTAGTGAAAGTTACTGGGTGGGTACTTTTCTGGGCTGGGGTAATTATCTATCCCGTGCTAATTAATTACTCCTTCCAGCTTCTGAAACTTAGAGACACAACTCTATGCTGTGTATTCCATTGCCTTTTTTGTCAGTTTGTGACAGTTGCTTGTTGCTACTGATCTGCTCGGTTGGTTGCCAATATGTGTGCAGTAAAGAAAGCAGTCGGTAATTTCAAGCAACTGTAAGTAAAAAACTTTTTTAAACCTTTCTCCTACAAATATTTCAGAGTGACATACTGATATACTGAGATTTTTGCAAGTTAATGAGTGACATAATGAGCCTTTGTGCAAATTAATGAGAAAGGGGTAAATTCTGGGTAACCCAAAGTTATTTTTCTCTGTGCATCTCTGTACTTTTACAGTGTAGCAAAAAGAGAATCTTACCAGATGGCTTATTTTGCAATGGGTGATTTATGTTAACACATTTTAAATGAGATTGCATGTGTTAGATTGGAATAAGAGCGCTATTCCTGTCTAAAATGCAAGCATGGTAATAATAGGATCTGGCATGTTTTTTGCTATTCCAGTGCCACTTTTTTGCTATTGTTGTTCATTTTGTTACTGCAGCAGCATTCCCCCCCCCCCCCACACACACACACTGGGAACATTTGGAATTTGAAACAAAATATTGCAAGGGACAACATGCTGCTGTTCATCCAAACAGCTTAATTTATGACCCTTTCTAGAACACACAGTTGTATTCTCCCTCTGCCTCCACTATTCTGTTCTCACCCCCTATAAACAGCTAGTCAGTATTCCCTGGTCACTGAACATGCTTAGTTAGCACCCTTGGAGTGGGTTTGTGAGGAAAGTGACATCTAGCTGATGAAACTAACTCTGGGGAGAGCAACAAAATCTGCAGAAACTCAAGAACACATTAGTTCAAGTGACCTCCACTTGGGACAGGTATGTCTTGATTTGCACAGCAAATATTTAGATACAAAATGAATCAGACAGTATTCGTATAACCTTACTTAATAGGTAAATGTAAAAGTTATAGGTTCCCCCTGCACATGTGTGCTAGTCATGTCCAACTCTAGGGGCGGTGCTCATCTCTGTATTCAAGCCAAAGAGCCAGGGTTGTGTAAGCCCATCGCCATGTGGCCGGCATGACTGCAAGTAAACACCTTTGTACGTTCCCACTTTTTACGGTGGTACCTATTTATCTACTTGCATTTACATGCTTTCAAATTGCTAGGTTGGGAGGAGCTGGGGTTATCAGCAGGACCTCGCTCCGCTGTGTGGCACCCTGGATTCAAACCGCTGAGCTGCCAACTTTGCAGCCAACAGTTTTCAGAAGCCTTAGTCCACTGAGCCACCATGCCCCTAACCTTACTTAATACATATGGGTAAATGTGAATGCAGTCACATGACCTACCTACAGTATAGTGAGCCAGTTCAAGGAATTCAAAAATTAAAGTGGCTTTGTTCAGTTTTAAACACAAGACAAATCTCTGTTCTCTGTTCTTGCTTTTTTTTAAACCTCGTGTTAAGTATTCTGATCAGCTAAGGATATCTTCTAATGACATTCTTATTTTGCACAAATGCCTGATTGTTCTTACTTCCACATGACTGCAAGGCTTCCAGGAGCTGCCAACATCGCTCAGAGTCATTTGCTCATGAATCTGTAAGGAAGATCTTAAGTTCAGTGCACAAAGCAGCCTAAATAAAGAGAAAGAGGGTCAGTGCCCTAGGACCAGCCCCCATTAAAAGTCTGCTCCACCGTTCTGAATTCCTCTCCTTCTGTTCTGGAGGAAAAATGTTTTCTCCTACTGGCTCTATTTGACAAATAATGAGCCTGTCAAGGTCTCGGAGCACACAGCAGATTCGTGCTGTCGGAGAGGCAATATGGTTTCCTTAATAGGGCTTGCTGGACTGCACCATAGTTGTAAATGAAATAAAAGCTGTGATATTGGCTACTAGGATACGTGGGAAAACATGAGGAATTGTTTCAATGTGCACGTCTTTTAAAATCTACTCATTTTAGTCTTCATTTTTTGATTTTTGCTTCCCCTATCCTCTTCTCAAAAGAAGTTTGTTTCTAGTTTCTAGCATGCAGTTTCTTTATTCAAGGTGATGAAGGAATTCTGTCGAACTAAGACAATTATGCCCCCAAAATATATATTTTATAGGGGTGGGTCAAATTGTCCCCTCCATTTCACCACTCTATTCACAGATGGTGAAAACAAAGGAGATTTGTGTTGTTGATCTAGGGGTGGAATTCAGGATGGCAGATGACCCCCTGTCTATCCTCAGATTTAGTCTCATCAGCTAGATGCCACTTTCCTCACCAACCCACTCCAAGGGTGCTAAGCAAGTTCAGTGACCAGGGGGAATACTAATTGGCTGTTTATAGGGGTGAGAACAGAATAGTGGAGACAGAGGCAGAATACAACTGTGTGTTCTAGAAAGGGTCATAAATTAAGCTGTTTGGATGAACAGCAGCATGTTGTCCCTTGCAATATTTTGTTTCAAATTCTAAATGTTCCCAATTGGGAGGGGGGCGGAGCCACTGTAATAACAAAATGAACAACAGCAAAAAAACTGGCACTGGAATGGCCAAAAACTGTGCCAGATATTATTACCATGATTGCATTTTAAAGTATAGTGTTCTGCTTATATACCACCCCATACCACTTCAAGTACTCTCTGGGCCGTTTACAGTTTTAATAACAGTCTGCAGGCTGCATATCCCCCCACCCCTCCCGGCAAGCTGGGTACTCATTTTACTGACCTCAGAAGGATGGAAGGCTGAGTCAACCATGAGCCTGCTACCTGGGATTGAACCCCAGGTCGTGAGCACAGTTTTACCTGCAGTACGTTTAAGCACTGCGCCACGGGGCTCTTTAAACAAAAATAGCACTCTTATCCTAACCTAACATGTGCAATCGTACAATCCCATTTACAATGTGTTAACATAAATTACCCTTTGCAAAATAAGCCATTTTAACCTAATTGTGTATAAACATTCCTTTCTACTCCTGTCCTTGTTTGCATCATGTTGTGTACCAAGATATGGGTATGTCAGGTCAGGGAATCTAACACCTGAAGATCATCCTAAGAGCCCTATAGAACTTTAGAGGCCTGTAGTGGGGGGAATAGAAACCTGTCTTCATCATATCTGGCATTTATTCCATTTAGGGTTAATTTCAGAATGAAACAGACAGGCAAAATGCAATGGACTTAAAGTGCTGTCAAGCTCACATACCAGTTTTATTCCATCTCCACTTCAGGACTCTAGGAATTGTTTTTCTCTTTTGTTTTTGTTTTCTTTTCTATTGTTGACCTCCAAGCTCAAGTGCTCGCTATAAACAAGGTTCTTTTCCAATGCAAAGTTATTTTACACTGACCTTGAAGTCAGACCTAACTGGAGAGCTGACAACTTTGAAGTGACTTATAGTAAACTGCTGTTCAAACCTCCTTTTAAAATCACAGTGCACATTTTCAGAATTGCTTTTTCTACGTGTGTGTGTGTGTGTGTGTGTGTGTGTGTGTGTGTGTGTGTGTGTG
>JAHTLZ010003307.1:141635-169615 GCA_023846285.1 Phrynocephalus versicolor
TGTGTGTGTGTGTGTGTGTGTGTGTGTGTGTGTGTGTGTGTGTGTGTTGTGTCGTTACAGTCGTGACCGACTCTTCGTGACTCCATGTCTATGGAGTTTTCTTGGCAGGAATACTGGAGTGGCTTCCCAGTTCCTACTCCAGGCACCTACAGCACCTGGTATTCCCTGGCGGTCTCCCACCCAAGTACTAACCAGGGCTGACCCTGCTTAGCTTCCGAAATCAGGCAAGATCGGGTGTGCTTAGGGCATAAATAACCCTTATTTAGTTTTAAAATCTATACATTCAAAATTTCATATTGTGATAAAAATTGATAACTGGGAGGCAGCAATCACCTGTGCCTTATATCTGTGAGAAAGGAAACTTGGAGGCTCTACGGAGCTCACTCCTTAGTACAGAGTTAACTAGCAGAATGGTTTCAGATGAATAAAGCTGGGAGGAAGAAGTTGCTCTCTTCTTTGTGAAACTCCAGAGAAACTTGATACCCACTTGGCAGAATTTCTAGAAGGGTCTGGAAATTGGAATACCGTGCATAAAAATGGGAATAGAAGTTACTTAATTTAGCCAAGTTATTTCTTAGGAGAACACTATGCTCATCTGCTGTTCTAATATATGACTTGCACTCTGTATGCCCTGGAACTAGGCCAAGATATACTGGCATACTTTAGCTAATTTTCCTATTTTTGTGTAGGGATGTTCTGGAATTGTTCTTGACTATCTCACTTTGTTCTACAAACATTTTGACTCTACTCAGTCACTGCTGGAGGTGCTTTGAAGTTTTCCTCTTTTTGATTTTTCACAATCTTGAATAAAATATAATATTGTACAACTGTTTGGTTCTTTGGGTACTGAGAAGGTTGGTGGTACTAAAACTAGGGTTGTTTTGACCATCTATCAGGAACCTGCATGTCTTATGGGTATTTTTGGCATGCCTACCTTGTAGAGTTGACATAAGAGTCAAAGTATTTAACCTTGTGGATTTTTTGTGGATTTTTCAGCAACTCACTGGAAGCGCTGTTTAGTCAGAGTAGCAGAATAAAGTGGCACCAGTCGGAAACATTTTCTCCACCCATCAATATGTTTGCCACTGGAGTTAATCTCTAGCACGATAGGTGGTGTGGCTGAGTGGTTAGTGTGGTTTTCTCTGAACGAAGGTAAACTTAATACAAAATTATTATTGCACTAACTTACATTAACAGCCATAATTGTTCAACTAAACAGGCTAATACTAGATTTTATCTTATTATGGGAAAATGTTAGAAGACACAGCCTTTTTGTTAGCTTGCTTGCAGTTTATTCGTTTAATATGTTGTTTGTTAACTGGACATCCCTTTCAATCAAAACACTAATTTTTTTAAATATAAACCAATTTTCAGGAAGAACATATGGAGCAGCTTAAATTTTTGTCATCTTCTTCATATTTCTTTTATATGTATGAGCAATATCAATCAATAAAAAAGCACTGACATGAGTAATATAAGTGGGTAGTTAATACAGTACTGTCAAATAACTAAAAATCAGTTTTTACATCTAATCTCATAGGTCAACTTTTCACTGTGATTGTTACTTTTTGTTGAATTTACTGCAACAGATTAACATACCCCCCACCTCACCCCGCCGCCGCCAACCCTCCCTGGAATAACAATCTAATGCTGGCTTTGTCTATATTTCATGCTTTGTTATGGATGCTAATGTAGTTGTGAGGTATGCAGGAGGGGACTGGACCTATGGCTTGCAGCATTCAGATTATTTCCATTTTTTTTTAAAAAAAACCCCACAATCTTTTAAATATATTTTTCAGAAACAGCTAAGATTAGGAATTATTTGCGTATAAACTACTTTGGAGGCTATGGTGAAGATTTAGGGGATATATGCTTGTGTCCAGCGGCATACAGCTATATCCAGTAGCAATGGAAAAATGAAATCCTTGCCCCTAGTCTCCTGCTACACCCTTCCACAGGGCCACCCCCCCCCCGAAAAAAATTGAAACAGGTTGAGTGGGTTTCGCAACCCTCCAGAAAGAATTCCATCTTGTACAGTGAACTGCATGAAAATGAGGGAATCGTGAATTTGGGAGCAAAATGCAGTGGAAGAACTAGGTCCACAACTGTAATTTATTTGTTTTTGTCTATACTTTTCCAAGCTCTGGCATGCTTGAATGATATTGGAAAGGAATGTAAATGCATTTTTGACAAAGCTTTAGATCAATACGTCTCCACTGTGAGTGTCCAGCACAAGGTGGGAGGATGGGTGGGAAGGTTGAAATGAAGGACTGAAAGACCTTGACAGTTGGTGGCATGTTGTCTTCTGTGGAAGAGCACAACAGACAGGAATTTCCAATTTTGCATCTTAAAAGGTAAGGGAATATCCATGTGGAAGGTGCAAATATCTTTACCTTTGAGACTTCCTTTCTAGGCATGGGCTATTCATATACATATCTCCTGGGGATAGGTATATGAGCATAGCACCACAGGTGCCATGGGAGTTCATTCCCTGTTACCCAGCACCAGCTGGTCCATTCCCCAGTCGCAGTGCAACGCTGGGATCCTTTGTCATCATGTCAATCCGGGAACGAGCCCAGACAGCACTTCCTTGCCTGCACAGCCAGCCACTCATCATCTGTTCAGGGAGATGCTCCCTGCCCAGCCTCCCCTTACCTTTTCAATCTGTATGCAGAACGTATCTTATGAAAAGCCAAATCAGAGTCAGGCAGAGACAGAGTCAACCTTAGCAGGAAAAGCATGAAGATATGCAGATGATGGCATCTTAATGGGAGAAAGCAGCAATTTGAAACTATTTTTAGTGAAAAGGAAAGAACAATGTGCCCAAGGAGAACTGCAGTTGAACATTAGGAAAATAAAAACATGAGTATAAAAGAATGCTACAACTTCAGTGTTCACAATAAACAAAGTGAAATGGAAAGTTATTTTCTATACTTTGTGCTGTAGAGACTCCAGCCAAGATATCAGAAGACTGAGACTCAGAAGGACAGGAGTGTGTGTATGTGTGTGTGGGGGGACCCTAGAAAAGATCAAGTATAAAGATGTGTCACTGGAGACCAAGATCACCCCCACATTTGCATTTCCAGTCACCATTATGGATGTGAAAACTGTACAGTAAAGAAAGATGACATGAAAAGAGTTAATTTATTCGAAATGCGTTGGAGGAGGAAAGATTTGCAGATATAAAGATGAACACATGGTCCCTAGATCAAATCCAGCCTGAACTACCTCTGGAGGCAAAAAGATGTTGAAGTTGAAGCTCTTACTTTTAGCCACATCATAAGAAATCGAGATTCCCTGGAAAAGACAGGAGTGGCAGGGAAGGCAGCAGGAAAAGAGGAAGACCAAATACGAGATGAATTTCCTTCCTAAAGGAAGCCACAATCCTGAGTGTGCAGGAGTTGATTTGGGCTGTTGAGGGCAGGGCATTTTGGAGATTGTGCATTCACGGGGTCAACATAAGTCACAAGTGACTTGACATCACATAAAAACAATGCTTATTCTAACACGACTTTGCCTTCACATTTGTTAAATTAGCTTGCCCTTGTTTTCCAATTGATGAGCATGAGATAAACATTTGCAAACCTGATTGCTCAGG
Organism: Phrynocephalus versicolor; assembly: GCA_023846285.1. Taxonomy (NCBI): domain Eukaryota; kingdom Metazoa; phylum Chordata; class Lepidosauria; order Squamata; family Agamidae; genus Phrynocephalus; species Phrynocephalus versicolor. The sequence continues at coordinate 145,234 of JAHTLZ010003307.1, forward strand.
CGTGGAGCCTTGAAAGCCAGGCATGCCAGTAGGAATACAAAATATTCATCCCAGTGAATGTATTATTTTACCCTTGGACACCAGGGTAATTTCAGACAATACATTTAAGCAGTGAGGCAGCTGCCTTGACCAGCAGATGCTGGGGAATAGGAGCAGATTTTTTTGTGCACACCATATGGTCTGTTCTATATTTCTGAACTAACCTGCTTCCTTCAGCTTAAGTGAAGGATGCTATGCTGATGCAGATATTGATGCAAGAACTGGCATTCTGCTTGGTTATTTTACCCACTGCTGTTACACTTAAGGAAGCAAAAACCCTTGGACAACCCCAAAAGTATCTGGCAAAAGTGTGTACAAGTACAGAGAAACACTTTTATCCAACTTAAAAGACATTTCTTAACAAGGAAGGAGAAGCAGCCAGAAGTGGGAATAATACAGACTTTGATTCAGACCCACATTTGCATTTTAAAAAGATATAGAATTCTACACAGGAAACGTGAAAGTAGATTAGTGTGGCAGGTTTCAGACAGTAATGTGGATTCTACTTCCTTCTTCCATGAATACCATCATCAGGAGCAGCAGCAGCAGCTAATATCACAATTTATTTAAATGTTTAAACCAACTCATGCTGTATTTGTAAATCACTCCAGGTACCTCTTCCAGATAAAGAGCCGCATAAAATTATGTTAAATGATGACAAATAGTACCAAATTATGCAGGACATATTGTGTATAAGAAAATACCGTAAGACCAATTAAAAGAAAGTTTCTTTGAAGAATGAGAAACAGAAGCGATGACCCTTATGATTTGAACTGACTGGTTCTTTGTGGTTTATGAGGATAGGTAGTTAAATATTATTCACTTCTTATGCAGTCAATTCTGACCACCACAGTCTGTGTCTGAATAAATGTTCATTAATTATGTGCTTATTACCAGCAAGATATCCTGAAAATGTCAACCATTGTCCTTCAAAGGCACAAGTCCTCAAGTAGGATTGAGAAGCCAATAATAGTTTTAAGAGTACCTCTTACAATATCAAAAGTGTCCCCAGGCATACTCTTAAGGACCAAGGTCATGTCCACAACTAAATGCGTCGGGGTGAGTGCTCTTCAATTGTTTTAATTTGGTGCCTGTAAAATCAATAGCAGATTCTAAATATCAGCCTATAGTACCTTCCTTTTTTAAAAATGACAAATGGATGTTTTGTTCCTTCTTAAGTGTTTTCAGCCAATTGTCAAGATGCCCGTAATGAACAAAAAGGTAAAAATGACAGTTTTATTGAAAAGCTTCTTTAAGCCATTAATACATGTCAATTTACATACCAAGAACTGCATGTATTAGTAAACAAGATTAAATACAAATTTAATGAGCACTAGAATTCTGATTGTTATCTCTGAAATTATCTTGTAAAAGACTGTAAGTATGAGGAATGATAGATGAGTGATGAAATTAGAAAAAATGTAGAAAATTGGGATGTTACGCTTTATAGAGTATGAAATGGCTCTTATGCTTTAATGCTCAAGACACTCTTGATAATCAGATAATTTCAGAAGAAATATTGATTCTAATTTTCAAATTACCACACTGCAGCTAATTCTTTTCAAAACGACAGGAATCAAACTGGGAAGTTATTTCCTTCCTGTCTTTTACGGGCCGGCCTTCTTAACTTACTCGGATGGATCTCTGATCCTCCTTATTGTGTGGTTCTCTGTCTCAATTTTCTTTTACTACATTTAGGTCTATATCTTAGCATAAATCCAGTGATCATATTATATTGTAACACACCAAACAACATGACAGCTGTGTGTTATAATACATGCTCTTTGGTACATTTAATATTCTTCAACAGTTGTCTAACATTTATTCATTTATTTCACCCCACTTTCTCATTTATTTATTTATTTATTTATTTATTTATTTATAGATTTATAAACCGCACCGATTTTCCCAAGGGAACTCTGGGTGGTGTACAAACAAAGCAAACAACAATTAAAAACACCCCCATACAAATTAAAAGGAAACATACCAAAAAAGGAAGAAGAAAAAAGGAAAATAATCTCAAGGCAGTTTACATTCTTGAAAGATAGTATTTGAACCTATAAAACATTAAATATACAAATTCTAAAAAAAAAAAAGATCAAACAGATACCCTACTAAAAATCCCGGTAAACAAAAGCAACACCAAGACATATTCAAGGCAGTCAAATGCAATCACCCATTTACAAACCCCACTCAGATAGCCACTAACTGATGGAAAACTTGCCCGAGGAGAAAGGTCTTTGCCTACTTGTGGAAGGTAAAGATGACAGAAGCTTGGCCTCCTGTGGGAAAGTTCCAAAGTTTGGAAGCAGCATCAGAGAAGGCTATCTCTCATAGCCCCACCAAAAGCACCTGTGAAGATAGTAGGACTAAGAAAAAGGCCTGCCATGAAGTTCTTAACACCTGAGCAGGCTCATAATGGAAGAAGTGATCCTTGAAAGAGATTGGAACCAAGCTGTTTAGGACCTTCTAGAATAGGACAAGATCTTTAAATTGGGCCCGGAAGCAGCCAGTGGAGCTGCTACAAGAGGGAGGTTATGTGATCCTGGGACTTGCACCAGTTAAAAAATCTGTCTGCAATCTTTGGACCTGCTGAAATTTCCAGACACTATCAAGAGGCAGCCCCATGTATGGAGTGTTACAAATAATTCAGTTGGTTAGTAATTAAGACATGTGCCACTGTGGCCACATCAGACCTCTCCAGGAATGGGCACAGCTGGTACACTAATTTTAAATGTACAAACGCATTCCTGGCAACTGCTGAACCCTGGACATTCAGGTTCAGAGATGAATTCAGGAGCGCCTCCAAGCTGCACGCTCCATTCCTTGATCCGCCTTTCAACTGACCAGGAGCACTTCTGTTTTGCCTGGGTTAAATTTCAGTTAATTAACTCTAATCCAGTCCATTAATGATATCAGATACTAATCTCAGATTTAGATGGCAAAGAGAGTTGGAGTGGGTGTCCTCTGCATGGTGACATTAAACCCCCCAAACTCTGGACAACCTCTCCCAGTGGTTTCATGTAGATATTAAATAAAATAAGAGACAAAATAGGACCTTGAGGGACCATATTACCCAGTGACCAGGATGTTAAACAGGAATTGTCCAGCACCACCTTCTCGGTTATTTCCTTCAGTAAGGAGTGGAGTAACAGTATTTTAATCCATCTTTTCTCCAGAAAAAGGACCCACCTGTGCCTCCAGGCCCCAGCCCAGAGACAGCCCAGTATGATACCCATGGGTGATGGTACTGAAAGCAACCGAGAGATCCAGCAGATCCAATAGGGACACACTCTCCCTATCCAATTCCTGGCGTAGGCCATACAGATGTTTTGGACCACAACTCCCAGAATTCCAAGCCTGTATCGCCAGTGACAAAGGACTGTGAGAGTTGTGGTCCAAAACAACTGGAGGGCCGAAGTTTGGACACCACTGACATACACCAATAGAACACATTCTACTTGCTATTTAATTTAATGAAGGATTAAACAAATTTCTACTCTAATATCTAATCTGGGCAATTTAACCTCTTTTTTGGTGACAACTTCACATATTCTGGAGAAGTAGCCATGTTCTGGCTCTTACAGACATAGTGTTTGTTCTTAACCAACAAACAAAAACACAATTGCCCACTGCTGATAACAGCATTTTCCCGCCATTCAGGTAACAGTGGCAAAAATGACAAAATCCAACATTTTCTGTGTTCTTCTGCCCTCTTTTCTTACCTCTTTTCTTAGTATTTCTCCAGTGGGTGATAGGGGTGAAATTTGGCAATACAGTATTTCCCATTCATTTCTGTGATTACAAATGCTTGCTAGGAAAAAACAGTCCAAGAAGATAAGCTCCAGAAAGGAATACCTTTTTTTAAAAAATGAAGAGAGATGGCTAGAGATTCAGTGTGGGATCACAATCCCATTAGAACCTTTTAATTACATCTCAGCAAGGTACACAAAAATAACATTAATGGGGCCCAGAAGAGAGGTTCATGCAAGCTAAGGTTTTAAAATAGTTGTAAAGGATTTCAATAGCTTTGTAGGGGAAATTTTGACAAAAGTGATTTTTTTGAAGTGCAGTTTGAGCATAAATCCTTGTAAACTCAGTGCTTTTCCACAACTTACTAGGAGAAAGGGTGGAATTTAGCCTATGGAAGAACCTTATGGCAATAAATCAGCCTGACATCAAAATGTTTGGACTATAAGCTCATAGATGTCCAGCTATGAGAGCTGTAGTTCAATGCACCTTGAGTAGTGGTTCCCAACCTATGGAAAGGCAAGTGTTATTCAATTGCAAGTTCCAGTAACCAAGGCTGGCAAGCTGGTAGTGAAGGCTTCTGGGTTACCCAAGGTTTTAAACTCACCAAGCTAGAGAATGGCTAGTTGATGAAGGCTGCTGAGGAATTACAGATTTGTTGTGAAACAAGCTTTTATTGACCTAATCCTTGACAATATGTTAGTTCCTATCATCTGTTGACTAGCTTCCCAAACCTTTTGAGATCTGTTTTTCAAATCTCTTCTTCCTGGAACATAATGAGACCTTCTCTCTGATTAAAATGTACCGGCACCATGTTTTTCTCTCTTGCACAAGCACAGCCTACTGACTGATCTGTTTGAGAGGACAAGTCTGGATCCAGTACAAGACTGAGGACGGCAGGTATACTTCGCAGAAATCTCTTCCTTCTCCTCTTCTTCCCCCAAGTTTTCCTTCCTGGCTCTTCTGGATAGTACTAACGACATTATTTGGGGAAACACGCAGGCGTCCGTATTAATGCATATCTGATTTGATGACACCGCCCAAGCCAGCTCCTTGACGTTGCATTAGATTTCCAGCTTGTTACTAATTTTGCAAAAGGCTTGCAACACAACAGTTACTAACCAGTTCGGAAGTAACGCAGGAAAGAAAGGGCAGTGTGTGTGTGTGGGGGGGGTAGGCAGGTAAGCGATGAGCGCGGGAATAATAGAAGCGATGACAAGCGAGAACGTGACCATCAGTCACTCTCTTGCGCATGCGCCCCCCTCGGACCACTCCGTCGAGGTGTCATATACCGGTTCGTGCTTGGATGCCCCATGAAGAGGGCGTCCAGGGGTTCGTCAGATTGGCGGAACCGGCTTGGCCTGGCGCTCCGGGTTGGCTAAGCGGGCAGCCTTACGTTCCCATCGGCCTCCTGATTGGTCCGCGTCTCTCCTGCCAACCCGCTGCCGTCGCGACTGTAGTTGCCAGCCTCCTCCGGTTACTATCCCTCCAAGCCGCTCGCGGAGGTGTTCGGCTCACAGATTGGCTGCTCGCGAAATCTCTCCCCCCCCCGCGCGCCACCTCCCTCGGGCCCGTGAGGAGAAGCGAATGAAGTTTGGCGGTTGATGAAAAGTGGGGCCGCTCGGTCTCTTCCCCCCCCCCTTGCCCAACAGTCCTCCTCTTGGCCCCGCCTCCCCGCCACACAGTTCGCTCGGGCGGCTGGCTGCGAGCAGCCCCTCCTTTCTCCCCAGTGGCTCGAGGGGGAGGCGGTGGTTCCTCAGAGTAGTGGAGAGAGAGAGAGATCCTCGAGGAGAATCCTCCCCCGCTTCCTCCCGCGCGCGCGCCTCTAGCGCTCCCCGGGTAACGGTAAGTGAGGCGGCGAGGTCGGCCTGGCGCTCGCGCTTGCTTGCTCACGCGCCCGCGCCCGCGCGTGTGTGTGAAAAAGCCGTTGGCGGCGGTAGCGGCGTCGGACTGGACGCCCCCACCCCCACCCCCGTGGCGCGCGCGGCTGGGGGCTCGGAGGGAAAGCGGGTGGCGAAGCGGTGTTGCGGCGGGTGGGGGTGGGGTGGGCTAGAGAAGAGAAGAGAAAGGCTCGAAGCGGAGCCGCCGGCTTGCCTTCTCTTCTCTTGTTTTTGCTCCCTCGTGTAAGACGAGACTCGGCTTGTGCGTGTGTGTGTGTGTGTGTGTGAGACACAGCAGCTCTACCGGCCCGGCTGTTTGCCTCAGGCTTTCTGGAGGTGTGTGTGTGTGTGGGGGGTTTGAACTGTCGGGGCTGAAGCTTGTGGGGTTGGGGGCAAAAGCCAACAGTGGGGGCAGGCCCTGTGGGCGTCTGCTTGGCCCCTCCAGGCACGCGCGCAGGACCTCTTTTTACGCGGCGAGGAGGGGTCTTGCCTTGACTTCCCCGGGTGGGGGTTGCGGTGGGGGGCGGTGTGGAAGGAGGCGGTCGAGGAAGCCCAGTCGGGAGAAAGAGAGAGAGATAGGGAGCGAGAACAGGTGCTCCGGCGGCGCCTCCTCCCTTGTTTTTTTTTTTGTTTGTTTTGTTTTTTTGGAGGGGGATAACATTTTGGATCAGGTTCCTTTTTCATTCGAGATGGGGAGGAGCTGGAGACGGACCCGAGCGAGGGATTCTTCTCCGGGTGGGATGCTCCGGGCGGGGAGATCTTCAGATGAATTACGGGACTGGGGCGGAGAGGCTCTCTGTTCGCTGTTATCAATTACATTAGCTCCCACATTCTAATTGCCAGGATAAACAAAAGGATAAAGTTCTGTATACATTCCCTCAGACCTCTTGGTTATATGCAAGGGCGCCTCGTGGACCAGGACAGGGAGCGCCCTCCTTACCCCAGTTTTTGAAGGGAAGGTAACCCTTTTTCGCCTTTCATATAACCAGTGTTTACGAAATGAGACAAGATAGCGGTGCTGTAATTCTAAATGTGGCGCTTTTGCCGTATGTATGCTGAGAAAACCCCAGGAAAAGATAGCACTGAAGTCATATGAATGGTTGGTGTTGGAGATGGACCTTAGAGGGTGATCCTGCAGCTCTTGGCTAAGGAGATTAAATGCTAGGAAATGGAACCTAAATAAGATAAGCCTTTTGCCCTACATTCCTATAGTTTTTTTTGGGGGGGGGGGAACCCTTTGCCCATCTCCTGCTGTTGGAGGACAGCTCACTGACTGAGTGAGGTCCTATCTGACAGACCGGAAGCTCTGAAATAAATGAATTGATCTTGTTCTGATTTGGAAACATTTCTGGAATAGCTTTTCAACCACCCCATACACTAAGGGGGTTGTTTATTTTTGTTTATTTTAGAGTATTTTTACCCCACCCTTCTCCTTGGAAAAGGACCCAAGGTGGCTTATAGTCCAGTACAATTAAGGTATGTTCACATATTGAGAGCAAAAGAATTGAGGGGCATCTCTTACAGGATTAATACACAACATTACCTACAAGGTTATAAGTAGTTATAAATACAAAGTCTATGTGAATCTATAGATTCATATAAATGACCCATAATGGTAGTCCATCATTCAGGGAAAGCTTGCCTGAAGAGAAAGGTCTTTGTTTGTTTCTAGAAGGACAACAGAGATGTAATGGCTCTGTCCGTCTAAACACTGAGAGGATACATGCCAGTATTTTAAACTTGAGAAATATGTGGTTATCATTAAATTATCAATCTAGATTGGTTTGGTCCATACTAAAGAGTCCTTTTTTATTTGTTCTTTAAGGAAGGGAAATAATGCTAATTTACTCTTGTAGCTGCCACTTGAGGCTTCTACATGGTGATGAGAGTTATGGTACAGTATATCTTCACCTTATTTTGAAGATAAGAGGTCTGCATTTTAGAAATTATTTGTTAGTTTCTAGCCTACTATGGCTCCTGCTGATTTTAATACTAGTTGATCACCTGTTTGCATGGCCTCATAATGCAATTGTCATGTTAGTTAATATAGGTTTGCCATGCTGAGTAATGTAGCTTAATTTACACAGAAGTGTATCACCAAGTGTATTATTCTGCACATTCTTAAAAATAGATGAAAAGGCATTGAAGTATAGTTACGGTTTCTGTTCTCTGAGATTATACTCCATAAAATTGTCTTGTGTTTAGACAAAGGATTAATATATTCCTCTAAGTGATTTTTATAATATTAGGCAAAAACAAAATAAAATAACATATAAAGAAGGCAAAAGCATTATGGCACCTTAAAGATGAACTGCTGTATTTTAATTTGAGTTTTTGTGGACAAGTCATATTGAGGAAGTGAATTTGTCCATGAAACTTCAGTTATAAGTCCTCCTTGTTCTCTAACTCACTTTCCATACTATCAGTTTTGATAGGTAAACATGCACTTTAGAAAAGGTAAACGTATTGGAATTTTAAAAAAAGATTTCTAATTATTATGATTATTACATCTGCCTTTACTTTTTCAAACTTTGCATTGACACTTAATATCATAATGACCAGAATTTTCCTTCTGTTATTTTAACTTGAATGTTTAGTAAGATCTCTCAGTTATATTTAATTCAATAGGGAAGCGCAATATAAAAAGCTTATTTAATAGCTTCAGAGTTAAGAGAGAAGAGTGACGGTCTCCTTCCATTAACGAAATTAGCAAAAATACCTTTGATAGAAAGATAGGCTAAATGGAAATTGTATCTAATACATATGAGTTTTCAGTTTGGGGAAATAAATATCACATTGTTAGAATTGCCTCTTTTATGTATTTTATTCATAAAGTGCACCTTATGGTGGTAACCCAGTAATTTTTACATGCAGCCCTACAGTGAATGATTGAATGAATAACTATTTGTGTATAAAACCATAAAATAAATCAGTCCAGTGGTAAATATTATAGTTAAAAATAATACAATCCTATTGTAAGTTAAGACCATAACAAGGAACTACCAACAAAACATCCTGATTAATTAGCTATCCTGTCTTCTTGGTATGATATTTAACTAGATTCGAACAGAATTTGGCTTTTTGTTTGATAATAAAATTTTCATAATTTAAAAGTCTTTTCAAGCCTATCTCATTTGTATCTCCTGTTAGTCTATCTAAACAAGGAAAAACATGTATCATCCATTCCACACACACACCCTTGGGAGCATAGACAGCATCTGTCCTCATAGGGCAGTGATGGTGAACCTTTTAGAGACCGAGTGCCCAAACTGCAGTTCAAATCCCACTAATTTTTTTGCAAAGTGCCAATACAGTAATTTAACCTGTATACAGGTGGCTATGAAGGGGCTATGTCGGGTGCCCACAGAAAGGGCTCCAAGTGCCACCTTTGGCAGCCGTGCCATAGGTTCGCCATCACTGTCATAGGGGATCTTCCTATACCCTCCCTCCTGAAACTGAAGATGGGATAATGGAATACTGGGCCAAAATAAAGGCTCTCCAATATGCAGGGTCTTCCCGCTGTGAAAGATACATGGCCATTCTCCTAACATATCTAGCCTCTATAGAGGTCCTAAGCAAAGGGGATTGTGCTATATCTTGTTGATATGCCACGTCTCAAACCCTTTGATTAATTAAAGATTTTACTTGTGTAGCACTATGGGACCATAAGGTCATTTATTGAGAGACCCAGATTTTGTAGATTACTTTTAAGAGCTTGCATCCAACTTGGTTGGAGGGAGCCTAGGTTTATTAAAGGACGAAGACTCTTCTGAGTTGACAAATTCTTAAGGAACTGACATACTGATGATATGTATTTTTGCTTCTATTTTCATTTGACCCAATTCCAAGCCTTTGGAACACCTGGGAATTCTTGCAAAGTGGACCAAAATAATTCTGCTTGAATTTTCTGTAACAAACCCAAATCAGTCAGGATACCTGTGTAAATGCCATATAAAAACTGAGAGAGCACTTTATGTTCGTAAAGCTTCAATGCCTCCAGGACAACTAGGCCTCCCCAGTTCGAAAAAAAGCTCAAAACAGCAGTAACAATATGTTCCGCTTTCTCAGCCATCCAGTTACAGTGAGCGCTATTGGCCCCTGTCTCTTGCAAGATGACTCCCATGTATGTAAATTTAATCACTTGTTCAACTTTCTTTCCTTTTGTTGATCCATGAGTTCCTTTTAGTGCATCTGCCAAAGGCCATCACTTTTGTTTTATCACTGGTAATTGACAGATGTTCTTTGTCAAAACAATCTAAGGCCCTTCTGAGTCCAACTGGGGACCTAGACAGTAAAACTGTGTCATCTTTAAATCAGTATTGGGAGAGAGCTTGAAGTAAGCTTCGGGGCAGCCCTACAGTGTGTTAACTTTTAAAATACTCTGCATTTGGTATGATTTTTCCAAAGGACTAATATATATGGGGAAGGTACACTTTAAAATTCTTTAGGGAACAAAGTTAATGTGTCACAACTTGTGTAGCTAAGGATACCCACGAGCATATATTGTGTTGCAGTAAAATGAGAGTCAGAGCACATGATTTTCGGTACTCACTCTGCACTTTTTGAAACCTAAACCCCACATTCAAATATACATTGACATTTGTGAATTATTTTGAATTGTTTTACCCATACAAGTTCGCTTTTCTGCTTTCACTGAGCTTATATGAAAAGATGAATATGATTCTTTTATCTTTAGTTGACTGTAAGAGAAGGCTGTTAAGTGCAAGTTGTCAAATTGTAATGCTGTCAGGGCGAGAAGCTGGTACTGATTCCCTTCTTCCATCTACAGCTAAGAAACATACAGAAGGAAGTCATCACATCATTTTTAAAGTTGCTTTTTTAATTCTCTGGTATGGATTGTAGTACCTTTGACAACAGCATACTTCCAACAGTTTAATGTAGATACAAAAACATTAATACTGTGTCAATAATGAGTTTAGAACAAAATGATGGCATCACAGAGCTGAGAAACTGTTTCTAGGAATTCCTGAAAAGTTTATTGTTTAAATAGCAGGGATGGGATATGAAGTTGAATAAACATTTTATAGTAGTATGCTGTTTATGACTTCAATGGTTGGACTTGTATTATAGAAAAATTATGTGTAAGAACAGTTTTACAAGCAGTTTTTCCTTTAGCCTGATTATGACCAATCTGAACAGCCAGATGTAGGACACAATACAGTATATGGTTTATTGTAGACAGTGATTTGCAGAAAAGAAGAGGTAGAATCATTTATGGGATTGGCCTTATGTATGCAATCATGTAAGCCAAAGGATTCTGATCAGTCAGGGGATTCAAGTGTATAATATATTCCACATCTAAAGTTTGATTATTGTGGTAAATTCTGTAACTACTGGTCTTAAGATAAACTCACTGCGGCAATATTCATTATTATTCATAACTGGTATTTTGAAATAGGAGATACCATTTTGAAAACAGATTGCAGTAGATTAGTAGAGATACTTATGTGGCTATAGTGTAAAATCAGTAAAATGTATTACCCACTGCTTGGTTAAAAACTTATCTGAAGAAAAAGTGCTGGTGATAATCTTAATGTTGAAAAGGCTTTCTTATAATCTGCACAATTGGCTGTATGACTGACATCAAACCTGGTTTTATTTAATTCAACAGATGCAGTTTATGTTGCTTTTTAGTCGTCAGGGGAAGCTGAGACTTCAGAAGTGGTATGTCCCATTATCTGATAAAGAAAAGAAGAAAATCACAAGAGAACTTGTTCAAACTGTCTTGGCCCGTAAACCGAAAATGTGCAGCTTTCTGGAATGGAGAGATCTGAAGATCGTGTACAAAAGGTTGTTTTGCCTCCATAACCTTATAATTACCTGACTAAAGATACATTGGGTAATAGAAACGAGAATTTTCTCATGTAAAAATGGTGGTGGTGATTTTCTTCCAAATATAATTTAATAACATGGTGCTGATAAAAATGTGAGATTGTTCTGCATTTAATAAGCAGCCTTAAATAAGGCATACAGATTTGACAACAAACTCTATTTTAAAAGGTTAAAAGCCTTAAATAAGGCATACAGATTTGAAAACAAACTCTGTTTTAAAAGGCTGTTCTTTCCTGATGAAATGTTACCTTGTTCAGTTTGAGATAAACTAGGGATTGATCATGCTGAAATATTAAAAGGTTACAGAAGCATGCCATTTTATTCTTTAGAGCTGATGGAGTATAACCCAAGAGCTGGGAAGTGTTTTAGTGACAATGCTGATACAATGGAGAACCTTTCTTGTTAGTATTGTGAAGTTCTTCTACATGTTTTCCTTTAATATGTAAAGAGATCAGGTACTGCTTGTATTTCAGTTTATTCTTAAATCTGTTGATGTTAAAGACCAGATCTCCTGGATCTCTTTATTGTCTCAGAAACCCACATTTATTGAGGTTTATTTGTTACATACAGTTCTTGATTATACTGTATAGCTTAATGTATACTCACCTGTTAGATATATGTATCTGTGGAATGGCAAAATGATTTATATTTTATATTAGCAAAGTGGTTATCTCTACATATTGTTCATACAAATATTAGAAGAGAGATAGCAGAGTAGACTAAATCTAAGTGTTCCCCAACACTTGACATCGTTTCCTCAATACTGACAGTGGTGCATAGCTATTCTGCCTAGTAGTCGCTGATTCCTCTAATCTCCATGAATTTATTCGGACTTGTTTAAAGCTATCCAGGTTTGGCAGCCATTATAGTTTGTAGAAGTGAATTCCACAGTTGAACTGTGTGTGCACTGTGTGAAGAAGGCCTTTTATTTGTTCTGTGGCTTTCCATCCAGTTTTTGTGGATGATCCTGGATTGTAATATGAATGAGGGGGGGAGAGGTATTCCACCTGTCTACTATCTCTACATCAGGCATTGTTTTAATGAGTTAATTGATTATTTAGATGAGAGATACAGTTGAGCTGTATATCCATTTTGAACCTTCCTCCCTTAAAATTATACTTCTGTTTCAAATGGCTAAACCAAAGATGGGGAACATAAGGCTCTCTGTGTTGCTAAATTGCAGCATCCAAGATCAGATTAGCTTATCCCAAAAGGTGGTACAAGACGCAGTGGAGCAGCATCTGGAGAGAAATTCATTCTGTATCCTTGGAATAAAAGAGAAAGCTTTATAAAATACATCTGTGATGCAGTCCTTGCATAGTAAAAACAAAGACTACAATCTCTATCCAAATACATTTTTGTAGATATCTTCAAAGTCATTCAAGCAGATTGTCTTCTTTCTAGTGTTTTCCCAGAGGTATGGCAACCACAGTTAATTTATTTCATTTTTGACCTGGTGTGACTGTCCTTTGTAGTTCTGCTATTTGACATTGAAGCAGAAAATTCTTGCTGATTAATAAACTATTATGCAGAAGTGCCTAGGTACTTTCATTTTGGTATCAGCTGAAAAGACAAAAAGACTGCCTTTTATACCTTTGACAACAGTGAGATACGATAAAAATGGATTGTGAAACTGAACTAGTAAACAGAGTTTGGCTTGTATTTATTGTGTTCCTGGATCTTTGGATGATGTTATTTTTAAAAGATAATACTACATTCACATATTTAGGTGTGTAATATTGGCATAAATTTTCAGATGCATCAAAAATAATAGGTTCATAATAATAGGGTATATTGAGCTTTCAGCTCATGTGCTTCTTCCTTTTATTCATTCTTTGAAGAGATCAGACTGAAATTTGTTCTTCCCAGATGCAGAAAACTATTGTTCAGACTAATGAGTTCTGAATCAAGGATTCAGTTTGTTAACAAATGAACTGGGATGTTCTGTTATATTGCATCTTATGTATGTAGTATAGCAGCATCTAGTTAATAACATGTATTAATTTATACTTTCATCAGTCCATGCTTTCCAGGATTCCAGCCAAGCCTGGGATGATCTTATAGTATGGCTAAAAATTTATGACATCTGTCTTTAGCCTCTCAACTAACCTGTTGTTTAGGAAAAGCTACTGTGTTCCAAATTGATAGAATTTGTGCCCTTGAAATGCTTTTTTCACTCCATACAGTTGGTTATTTTGGCTCACATTTGGGGTCTGAAGCTTTACACTTACAAAACTTGCACTGCTATCTTCTGCAAAAATGTGGCTATCTAGATCTGATTCTGCAAAAAAGAATTTGGGAATATTTGTGTATTTCAGCAGAAACTAGGGATGTGGTGGACTACACTATAGTTATCAGTGTTACATTGACCTATATTTATTACAGATATGCAAGCCTCTATTTCTGCTGTGCCATTGAAGATCAGGATAATGAACTAATAACCTTGGAAATAATTCATCGTTATGTTGAACTGCTTGATAAGTATTTTGGAAGTGTAAGTTATTAACTGTTATTTTTAAGTCTTCTAAAGTCTCTGAATTTGATCCCTTCTCTGATGCTGATGAAAGGGAGTTGGACAATTGTTTTTGAAAGTTCTTCCTTTTCCCAGCATTCCCCTAAAGAGTTACTGAAGAGGGTGAGGACCATAAGAAAGTGGGTGAGATGTGCTATTCAGGGCTATGTGGGGAAGAAAGAATTTTACTGTTTCTTTTATCGAGGTACCATAACTGGATCCTGATCTCCTTCATGATTGGAAGAGCCCTTTTGTGTGAATAAAGAAATATATAAAAATGATTAGAATACTGCTGGCAGTTACAAATGCATAAGTGAAATTTTCTCAGGCATGAATCAGCACCTTGTAACTTAACACTACAGTGATTCATGTCATGGTTTACATGGTTTCACTCATGCAGTCAGAAGCCACTAATGGAGTTCTGTCAAAACACATTCAATGAAAGTTTTATAATGTGTATGGGTGCATACATATTTAAAGAAAATTAATCACTTTCCATGTATGCACTCTACCCAGTCTTAAAGTATTCTGCACACAGAATTGCAGAATAGAATAATAAATACACTGATTTATCAGGATTTTGTTTTGCAGGATTAATAGTAGAGCCTAATAGCTGAAGTGATTATTATGAGTCAGAATCAAATTGTTGTTATGGTTTGTTATACTGGTCATTTACTTATTGGGAATTATTAAGTGACTGGAACAATATGTCTTTCTTTTCTTTCTTTTTTAAAGGCCTTAACTGGGCAGCTTAAAGAAGGGTGCTGAATCTCAATTACAGTATTTATCTCTGTGTTTTTAGGTCTGTGAACTTGATATCATTTTCAATTTTGAGAAGGCTTACTTTATTTTGGATGAATTTCTCTTGGGAGGGGAAGTTCAGGAGACCTCCAAGAAAAATGTTCTTAAAGCCATTGAACAGGCAGATCTATTACAAGAGGTAAACAAACTTCATTTCTTTGCTAATGCACACCAGCATGCTGTGCTCTTGTCTAAGAAAAGCTTTTACATTTTCAAAGAAGTAGGAAAAGCTTTTCAGCATGTCCAGCATGAAGCCTTTTCTTTATATTCCTCTTTAAGTCAGTATTACTTTGTCCATTTGTTCTTTTGCTGCATCTCACTTTCTCTCACTTTCTCTGTGTAGTCTATGCAGAGCAACAATGCTGTCTTTATTTTTTAAAGGGTATGCTTTCATAGATTTATTTGGTCTGCATATTACTAGACATGCAAATACTCTTCACATTTCTGTTGTTGATTAGGTGCTACTGTGTTTTATTCACTAAATTGCATATCCTTTTCTTTTTATTAAATTAACTGAATGATATTCGCTAATTTTTGTCATACCTGATGCATGTGTGCCTCTTTACTGTTTCATTGCTGAAATCCAGAAGCTAGACTCTCTTCTTTGAGACACTTTCAGGTATTGTTTACATTAACTGATTTAAAAACAAGTCACAATGCTATAGCTATTTAGATGTGCACTGTGTTCTTAGAAAATAGTCACCACTAGTCTTAGAAGTATAGAAAATAGAGCAAGTTTGCAAAAGTAAATTTAAAATCTTACCTCCTATTTGCTAACAAAATGCTTAAATATTAGTGTAATGTGCTGACATGAGTGCAGTAATATAAAATTCTATTATAGAAGGTTGCAAAAAGATAGCCACATCAATTTGTTTCATCATATAGAACAAAAATAAAAGCAAAAGCAGTATTACCACTCTTGTTATTTTTGTTAAATATGATTCAGAATTATGAACGATTCAAAACTTTACTTTAAATATCAAGAGTAATCTTGACTGGTGTTATTCAGGGACTTATATTCCTGCCTATATCCCTGAAGGGAAATTCAAGGTGACAATCAGATATAATCAGCAACGTTTCAATATTCTATTTTGTGTTAGCTATGAACTTGCAATGGGATAGAACTGATAGTATAGTAATACCTCGGATAATGAATGCCCCTGATAATGAATTTTTCAGATAGCAAATGGAAATTTCTGGGTATACGGCTGCCTCGGATAATGAATGTTCCCTATGGGTTGCCTCAGATAACGAATGTTTCATCATGCCTTGGAAAAAAGTATACCCAGAATGCATTGCACCCCCATAGTTTGTGAAGGGGTGGGAGGAGTTAGGGCGTTTTATTCATGGTGTTTTGGAGCCATTTGGAACCTTTTTTGCTGAGGGATTTGGACCTTTTGAACTTGGAAAGGTAGGGAGCTGAGGTTTCCTTTTTCCTGTCCGTTTCCATTGCTTTCCATTTTAAAAACGGAGTGGTGAGGAGAGTTCGAGTTTGCAGAGAAGAGTCCTGGCTTTTTTCTGTTTCCATTGTTTTCAATTTTAAAATGGAGTGGTGAGCTAAGTTGGAGATTGCAGAGAAGAGTCCTGACTTTTTCTATTTGCATTGCTTTACATTTTAAAATGGAGTGGTGAGGAGAGTTGGGTACTGCAGAGAAGAGTCCTGACTTTTTTCTGTTTGCATTGCTTTCAGTTTTAAAACAGAGTGGTGAGCTAATTTGGGGTTTGCAGGGTCCTGGCTTTTTTCTGCTTTCAATTTTAAAAACGAGTGATGAGGAGAGTTGGGAATTGCAGAGAACAGACCTGGCTTTTTTGTGTTTGTATTGCTTTCAGTTTTAAAATGGAGTTGTGAGCTAAGTTGGGGTTTGCAGAGAAGAGTCCCAGCATTTATGCCTTTTTTCGGACCTCCAGAACAGATTAATTGGTTCCCCATTCATTTCAATGGGAAACCACATTTCAGATAAGAAATTCGGATAACAAATTGCCTCTGAGAACAAATTTAATTCGTTATCAGAGGTCCCACTGTATAGGGCTTTCAAGCTTTGGCCCTCACTTTAACATGCTTGCAGTCAGTGTTAGCACATTCCTTTGAGGGACCTAAAATACAGATGAGCATTCACTGTAGATGCGGGCATTCGATTTTTAAAATAGACTTCATATGGACTATGTTTTAAAATGTGTACTGACTTGATTTGTTTTTTGCCTACCTGCCCACCCCTTGCGGAGACCCCCCGGAAACCTTCCCTCCCTGTGAGGGAGCCGCTGGGGAGGGGAAGGCCGTGTCCAGGCCACACCCCCACCTTCGATAGTAAGGGAGTGAAAGAGAGTGCCAGCACTCCCTCCTCCAATGCTCAGCTCCGGCTTGTGTCCCCTCAGCTGAGCCTCTGAGGGTCAAGCTGCCTGCTTCCCAGTGCTCTGGGGGGAGAGCAACACAGTGGTGCTCTGCAACCTCCCCTCCAGTTGCCAACTGCTCAAGGGAGTGCAAAGGTGGCGTGCATGCTCACATGGGTTGCCTTTCCAAGGAGTGATCCGCGTGAGCATGCACACGCCTCACTTGCATCCCCTTGAGCAGCAAGGATGTTGAACATTTTGGTGGCTGCTTTTCCCTGTGAAGGCTGTGCTCTTCAGTGCCTTTGATTGTTGGTGCTGCAGAACGCAATGGCTGCATCTAAGGAGGAAGCCAGGCTGGCATGGGTGGTGGCTCACCAGTGGCTCCAGAGGAGGCGAGGTCGGAGGCGGCCAACAAGTGTGAGGGTGGGCAAGCGCACACCAGCCACCCAGCCCGCTCTCGGTTGGCTTTCCTTCCTGCCCATCACAGGAAGGATACAGAGGGCTTTCGTCTTGAAAACAAGTGGCTCGCTAATTGTTCTCTTGTGCACCTAGGAGACATAAGGCGCCGCTAATTGCTTGGAACTGCTCGACTTCCCACGTCCAAGAGGACTAAAGGTGATGAGGGCGGGAGACAGACAGAGAGCCAAGTTTGTCCCAAGCCACCCAAAAGAGCCGGGGTCGTTCTTCTACCCCTCTCCCTCCCTCCTCACTCGCCTTCACTCAGGTGCCCAAGAAGTGTAGGATACAGCGATCAGCTCCCCTACGCAGGAGAAGATGAGGCGCAAAGGGTGTTCAGAGCTGGCTGCACCTGCTTGGCTGCGCCTGGACGGAAAACTGAACTGGCCAGCTGCAAAAAAGGGTGGTTTTCTGACAAACAGCAGGGCAGATGCATGGTGACCAGAACAATCCTGCCTCTTCTCAACCGTTTCAGGCTTGGGGTGAAAGAGGAAGAGGAGGAGGTGGTGGTGTTGGAGAGCGAGAGGCTCTGGCAACACCCCCATTAGGCACTTTCCACTGCCAACCTCTGTGCGCAAGTGCGCACACACATTATGCATTTCTTCTATCCTGGGTGGCAGCAGCCAAAACTTGACAGGTATGATTCAAGGAAGACCGTGGGACCATTGAGGAGAGAAAAGTAGACTGTGGGCTGTTCAAAGTTGGACAGCCCTGACCTAGCTAAAACTTTTGATGTGGAGGGTGACGTGTCACAGAGTGAGCAATCTCTACAGGGCCAAGATCAGTTTTTCCAGATATGCTGGCAGCTCAAAGAGTGGGACTAAAAATTAGGGGTATGTCCAAGGAGGTGGACATATTAATAACATGTTTTTTGATAAATATCCTGAAGTATTTATAGAGTCCAATAGATTTCATTGTGTCAGTACTATTTCTTTAAAAGCAGTTGGAAGTCATTTGGTCACTAACATTTTATTTCTCAACTCCTGTGACAGCTTTTGGGGGAAGTAGTTACCTAATAAGTGAAAGTGAAACTCCTGTCATTGCCCCTGAAGAATCAGTGCCATGGCGGGCATGATGATTTGATACCACTCAAACTGGAATTGGAGAAAGGGCTGGGTTGATGGTATGACTGCCAGAATAGTCAGCACCCACAATCCGTAGCTCCAAGGTTAAGTGAGGATGGTACCTCAATATGCTTCCCAATAGGAGACAGAATAAGTGATATGGCAAGGAGGAAAAACTCTGGTAGCTAATAATAACTCCACTCTGAAGCACTTGCCAGTGTTGTCTCACTCTCCTACTCCCCTTCCCTGTAAACTGCCCCAAGTTCTACTATCTCGATTTTATCCTTCTTGTTCACATTGGTGCCAAGTATTTTTGTTCAGAATTCAACATTTTGATCCCTTTAATATCACAGCAAAATCAATAATTTGTAAGGGCATTCAAATCAGTTTGATTGCTACTGAAGGCTACTTTAACCTTCTGTATTTGCTTTAGTAAAATACGTCAAAACATTCTTGTTCTGTTTTGTTTGGAAACTTTTTTTTCTAACCAAGTGCACATCCCTAGGAAGAAGGATAGCCTTTCCCTTATGAGGAAGAGCTAAAACATTTGGGGCTCTTTAGTCTGGAAAAAAGGCGCCTGAGGGGGATATGACTGAGACGTACAAAATAATGCATGGTATGAGTAAAGTGGATAGAAGGACTCTCTTTTCCCTCTCACAAAATACCAGAACTAGGGGACATGCACTCAAACTGAGGGTTGGGAGAGTGAGAACATACAGTAGAAAATGTTTTTTTTAACTAGCGTGTTGTTCGTCTGTGGAACTCTGTGCCCCAGGATGTGGTGATGGCATGTGGCCTGGATGCCTTCAAAAGGGGATTGGACAGATTTCTGGAGGAAAGGTCCATCACAGGTTACAAGCCATGATGGAGATGTGTAGTCTCCAGGCTTAAAACCAGGGTACTTCAAAAGCCAGATGCAGGGGAGTGGTATCAGGAGACAGATATCCAGTTTCGTGCGCTCCCGGACACATTTCGTGGGGCCACTGTGAGATACAGGAAGCTGGACTAGATGGGCCTTTGGCCTAATCCAGCATGGTTCTTCTTATGTTCTTAAGTTATGATATATAGCTGATTGAGCTTTGCAATCTTTTCAGAAAAAAGTAACTTTAAATTGCATAGTGAACTATCCAGAGTTGTCTTTTCCTATGCAGTGTCCAAAAGGGATGCAAACACAGTTGTTTTGTATGTTGAACCCAGTGAAGAAGGTACAGGGCAATCAAGTTTATGTTCAACCCTTTGCTCCTCCATTTTCACTGCACTTGCATGATTTCAGGGACTACATATAAATTGTATCCACTCCTGATTTTATATAAGCTTAAACTGTGCATGATGGATTACTGCATATGTTTCAGTTCATTAGGTATCTGTGTGCCTTTAAAGAAGTATAACAACCTCTTTGAAAGTACAGTGTACAGTACCTTTTGATTTAGAATTCCCTGCACAAAACCTGGACAAGGCAGCCTCTGCTGTTTATACTTACAATTCCTTTCATTTCTTTCTTAATATCTTAATACTGAATGACTTTGGGGGAGTTTCATTTTGCCAAGCTTTAACTTCTCATGCGTAAGAAAAAATAAGGTCAGCCATTTCCCCCAGAACTTACTAGACATTCTTATATTCCATTGTGTATATTTAAACTTTTACAATTTTCAGACACATATATTGATTTAAATTGATTAACTAAAATAAAAATTTGTGGCATGGTTTAAAACAGCAGTAAATGACCAGCCTTACTTCTGATTAAGAATGTATTTAAAGATAGAATGTGATAAATTTAAGTTGGTTTAAAAATATCTGATAATCTTCTCAAGGGCTAACAGTAAACTTTTATTAAAGAGTTCACAGAGACTTCAAGGAGAATGCGAAGTGAATTTAACATATGACAAGACAAACACACACAAGAACTAAATGCATTTAGGGTCACAGAATCTGGGTGACGCTAACAGTGGTCAGAGATTCTGGACCCCTAAATGGTCCAGAACATTCCTTTAAATACCCTTTAGCCTGCCACATGCAGAGTCCAGAATCTTCCACAGTAGTTCCGCTTTTACAGGAACTAGCTCGAACCAGCTTGCTGTTAGTTGCACTAATACTTGTCCCTTTTTCTTTACCTGATATGACCTGGTGTTCCTCTGTGCATGTCTAAAGTTATACTTCTAAAGTGACACTTCTTTGCTGATTCAACATCTTGCCACACAAGCATTTCTATAATTGCACAATTTTGCGGTTTTGCATCCTGGAAGATATTTCAGTCTTTGAGAATGCAGATGTTGTTAGCAAGCCACTTCTGCTGGTTAGCCCATTTAGAAAATACCTAAAATTTCAGACTATCAATTGACATTAACTTTGTGAAACTAGGATTTCCTTTAGTAGAATTTTGGTTTGTTAATTTTTGTACTTTTTTTTGGCAAATGACATCGTTTTCATATTGTGGAGGTAGACATTTAGCATTTCCCTCCACCTGCAGACAGAGTCCAGTCTTGTAATGGCACCACTCTTTCATTCAAAGTACTGTTGCATAATTTGATATTTTAAGTGATTTGGGTGAATAAATGTAGAGGTCTTGGCATATTTATATCTAGAGTAAGTCTCCATGACATTTATATAGTTTATCTATGGGTGCGTGTAACTAGAGATGTGCACTGCAAAAATGTCCATGTTTTTTTCATTTTGGGTGTTTTGGGTGTTTTAAATGCACCATCCTTTAGTTAAAGATTCTTCCATTTCGGCTTTCCTCATTTGTGATTCCTGGTGCTAGTCCAAATTAAATCCTACAGATTTAAACTTCTTAAAAACCTGCTTAGGAAAAGCAGAGAAGCAAGGCAGCAATGATTCAATTTACTCCAAAAGCAGGCAACAGTACATCAGAAAGAAAAATAATCAGAAATAATAATGCAGTCAGACTGTGGTTTTTGTTAGTGTATTCATATAGCCAAGTAGGTTGTGGCAAGTTTACAAACTCCAAATAAAATGGTCTCCCAAAGGCCCATCAAAATATATCCCTTTAACAGAATGCACATGCATTAAATTAATGAATCAAAAGTGTTTTAAAAATCAGTCAAAAACGGAAAGCACCTCCCTAACACAGAGAAAAATAATAAAATAAGAGACCCAAACACAACCTCCTCCTCCCAAATCCAAGTGTCATGAAAAGGATAACATAATCCATGTCACTAAGCAACAACATATACCAAGAGTCCTGTTGTGTATGTTACAGGTTAAACAGGTCCAGTCTTTCCAAGTGTGTACTTTGTAAGTCTCATGACAAATGTTGTTGCTTGATGACACAGATGTAGCCACTTTTATCATGCCCCAAAAAAGCAAGCAAATAAACACGGACTGGAAAAATACAAGCAAATTCCCACAGAAAGACCAAATCAAAATTTCTCAAATATGGGGAGATTTCTTCACCGCTACTTCTTGATGTCATCTGTTCTCAACTCCACCAAACAGCAATAGAGAGAGGAAGCAGTAAAAATAATCAAAAGAAATAGGGGAGGGGAATCTTCCAGAAAAATCAACATAAAGAGGCAAAAAGGAATGGATCCAAGATACAAGCACATAGTCAGGCAAGCAGGGTGCATAAGCAGCAGCACAAGGATTATTGAAGCAAAAAGTCACTCCTCACTGGATTTCAGCCCAACCCAGGGTCTTTCTGTAGATCTGAAATTCTTACTCTCCCACTGCAGACGACATTCTGAGTGACTGCTGACAGCAGCCTTGCAACTCTAGTGGAGGAAGTTGTTTCCTGGGTGATTTGACAGATGAAGGGTGAAAGAGAAACTTAACAAAACAGGGAAATACAAAAGAACAAGATATGTTTGTGCATACCAGTTCCATTAATAAAGGGTGCTTGTGTTTTAAAGGCTCCTTTTCAGAAGTCAGTGAAAAAAGAGCACAGTCAAATGGAAGAGCCTCCTCTGTATTTTAAATTTGTATAAACACAAATAGCTCATGCCTAGGTATGGCATGTTTTCACTCCTGTAGCTGTGTCTTGAACTGATCTAATAATGCCAGATTGTAAGAGATCATTATAAAAAGAGGAGCAAAGGGAATGCCAGTATGACAGGCAGAATTGCATATTTTTGTTTGTTCATTCCCCACCCCCAGGCTGTCCTGCTTGTAATATTCTAGTGATAGAATATCAAAACCAAGCATGAAGTAAAAACGTACTCTTCCACTACAATATTTTACAGCTTGAGTAAAACCATTCAATTTAGCATTAAGAGGATCAGCACATCTATTTCTGATGCAGATATCTATACTTTCAGTGTGCATAATGCACAAAGCTAGCAATTCATTACAAAGCTTGTGCTTTGTGCTACATAACTGTTACTACCTTATTTGGATGTGTGTTGACCTAGGATCATAGATGGTATGTCATCAAGGTAGGAATAGGACTATGCTGTCTTTTTCTGTCTTTTCATCAGTCTTACAGTGTATTGGAAAGTATATTCTGTACAAAATACTCACGGGACCTATACAAAATACTCACAGTATTTAAGTACATACGAGTATTGATAGTACTAAATAGTTGAAGTATGGTTTAACAGCTGCTGCTGAAGATGAATGCTAACTTCAAGAAAAAAATTATAATTTATACATTCTAAGGTTGACCTTCCATACTAAAAGGGAAAACCACTATATTTTTCCTTCACAGCCAAATGTGTTTTGAAATTGTTGATTATAAATAAACAATTCATTCACATCTTAACTGCTTTCAAAATAAAATATTAGTAGTAGATTTTGTAAGTAGAAAAGAAGAAATCTGAAATCACTCTATTTAAGGGCTAAATCATGTGATGTAAACCATTTTCCACGTATCTGACTCAGTCATTTGTAACATTGAGAGATCATGGACACAGCCCATGGGAAGTGTGCTGAAGTGGAATACACTTACATATGGAATGTATTTCATTGGTCTCAGCTCCATTACCAAAATGGACTGATAGAATGTAAGCGCGGGCAGAAGGGAGCGTCTGTGATTTTCCAGTCTATATGCTAGACCCACTTACATGTGAGTGAATCAAGAAACAAGTGTCTGTAACTATCTCATCTAGTTTGCTATTGCAAATGCTTTGATTGTGTTTGGAACAATTGCACGTTTGACAATGAGGGAAAAGAATTTTTTTCTGTGTTGAGATATTTCTTTCTGTCTGTTTTTTGGGGAGGGGGAGAAGTTTTCTATAGTTTTTCTTTGGATTCATCAGCATTGTTCTTGATAAATATTAGAAGCATTTATATGTACAGGTCCTGTGTCAGTGGAATTCCTTTTGTTTACATCTAGTTTTGCTACAGAAATGTTAAATGCATTATCAAATTCTCAATTATGCTTAATTTTGTTTGTAGAGCCAGAATGAAGACTGGGGAGGTTTGTCTGAGGATATCTTATGATTAAGAGCAACCCTAAAGCCTTAGCGTTTTGACCCCCATCAGTATGATTGGTAACTAAATTTACCATTTTGGTGGCATGGATTACATGGGTGCTTTGCAGAGTTTTGCACGTGTAATGGAGCCCTTGCCTGAAAAGTGAAAAGGAGGAGAATAGTGATCAGTGATGGGCTTAACCCTTACAGTATTTGCATGACAGTATTTAAGTGTGTTTTGGGTGCTCTGTCTTATTTTATTTTTCATACTAACAGCATCAGTTTGGACTGTGTGGTGTTTGTTCTTTGTTGTGGTGGTGTTAATTTTTGGGT
>JAHTLZ010003307.1:169625-198418 GCA_023846285.1 Phrynocephalus versicolor
AAAAAAATTCCCAGATTTCAGAATGTATATTCATGTTCTCTCTCTCTCTCTCTCTCTCTCTCTTTTTGCCTATGCCTTTTTTAGGATGCTAAAGTAAGTTTTTTATTTTGTTAAATACAAAAATCAGAGTTGTGTGTTTTACCCCAAAGTGTGCTTCATAATGGACTTTGAGATCGTTAGAAGAATGTAAATTTTGCTTAATGCTACAGTTGCTGACGGATTAGCTTCAGGAGTACAGATGGGCACAAATTGAATAATGAATCAGGAAAAAAGAGCAACTAGGCTGGTTAAGAAGTTTCACTTGTGGCTTGGCTCAGGAACCCACTTTTGCCAAAAAAAAAAAAAGGAAACACTGAGCTCCCCCTACCCCAGTGCTTTGTTTGCTTCAGCAAAGTGGGACACACCATTGCCATGCTTCTACCGCCTCCTCCTGCTGCTGCCTGGGTGCAATGTTTTGAGACAGTAAACGGGCTCTTTGCAAGAGAGCTGGTTGCTGCCTCTGAGCATACACCCACCTCCCAACTGATAAGGGCAATCAGCTGGGTTCGGGCACATGCTCCAAGGCAACACCCTGGCTTCCCTGCAAGGAATCTGGCTGTTGCTTTGGAGCCTGGCAACCAGGGAAGTGTTGCTACAGAAGCAGGTAGCCCTCTTCCCTTGGGCACAAGATGAAAACTGAATTGTGAACCAGTTCAGTTTTCTGGTTGATTCTTGGTAGTTTGTGGCTAACCACAGAATGTCACAGTCCAGTTTCAGACCAGTTTCTACTCGGGACCCCTGGGTTCAATTCCTTGATCAGCCATGGAAGCACACTGGGGTTGCGGAGCTGGTAAAATTACTCCTTAAATATCTCACATATCTTGAAAGCTCTTTTGGGATTACTAGAAATCAGTTCTGACTTAATGACACATAACTTCTAAAAACTTTGGCAGCATTGGATGAAAGATGCTGAACGTAGTTGTTACTCATATTAGTTGGATAACTTTCATGATCATCTCACTGAAAGTTTTTGCCACAAAGGTTTTCTTTCTGTCCAGTTGACTCATAAAGGAGGAGGGAGTTGCAGAGAATAAAATATGTTTTGGATATAGTTATAATATGCTTAGAACTCAGAGTTTGTTTGGTATTTACCTTAAATTTAATTATGATTCTATTAATATGCTGTGCATGGGGCTGCAAGAGCACAAGATCCGTTCACTCTCTAATTTTCCCTCCACAGGAAGCAGAGACCCCTCGTAGTGTACTTGAAGAAATTGGACTGACATAAACCTACTCCTTTCCTGATGTCTTGCGTGGTGTTTCACATAAATGTAAATGTTCACTGCCTCCATTTAATGTTAGCTAATGGTGTTTTGATGCTATTTGTCAGTATTACGGTGTTGCTAAGCTACTTCATTCAGGCCTACAAGAAAAAAAAATCCATCTTATTATAAAATTGAAAAAGGGAATAGAATTTTTAAAACTTTTCAGGGGGAAAAACCTAAAAGGGATTTAACAATTATTTTGGCCACAATAAAAGAGTCATAAATTTCAGTAATATTTTGTAAATTACTTTGCTGTCACATTATATGTATATCAAGTGTTATAGGTTATGCCTTATAAGTTACATACTGTAACAAATTGATACATGTTAATAGAGAACTTGGCTTGTGTAACCAAAGACTCTTATTATACTGAAGTCAGCATTTGGTAAATATCAGTTTAAGTTACTGCTTAAGATTTGTTGGAAAATAATTATTTGCAGATGCTTTATTTATACCAAAGAATCCTATTAAGGTCAATCGACTCAAACTGTTGTGACCTGTTATTATAGCTTCATTTCTACCACCTGAGTTGTGAATTTCATATTGCTGAGGTTGTAAGTTCAGTCAGACAACTGGATTATGTTCTACAAATAGAAAACAAGCCACATCAAATTTCAGGGCTTTTTTTTAACTACAGTATCTTAAATACTATCTTGTTTACACACCTGGTCTTTTCAAAAGTCTAGCAGTGTTAGTTAAAAAAAACACTTGTATAATGTCATAATTGCAAAGGGAAATATGTAAGAAGGGAATCTTGTAAAACTTTGACCTTATACAGTACCTCTGTATTGTTATCCCTAAGGTGAGAAACAGGGACCTTCCAGATACTAAATCAGTATCACCAATGGTAAAGGATTATAGGAGTAGCAGTCCTAAAATAAATCAGAAGCCACAGGACACCCCACCCCAATTTCTTTAATATTTGGTAGAAACAAGCCTTAAACTAAAAACTTTATTTAAATCACTGCCATGGTTTCACTTAGGCCATAAAACTGCATATTTTGGTTGGCAATGATTCCCACAGGACAAAATGGGAGTAACTTACAAATAAAGTATGCATATGATCAGGCTGCAGAGGTATCACAAAGCCATACTGGCCAAAATCCTGCTAAGAAAACCTATGTGCACAGGGTTGCACAGTTTTTCCTCATCTGCTTGCCATCCCTTGCACAATTTGCTCCACAGACTAGAAAGTGAGGAACACACTGGTTGTCTTGACAGCCAAGGAATGTTCATTGGCAGAATATCCTACTTGGGCTGTGTAGGACCAATAGGATTTGGGCCATTCTGTTTACTGTAACATACAGATTGTTATTTGTATATATTTAAGTTTTAAGAGAACCTCAGTAAGAGCTCTTGTTGAAACCAGTATGACTTCCCATATTTACATTATAAAACAAGCATGCTTTCACTTGTCAGCTTCTAAGCTTATTATGAAGTTCCATTCCTACAGATCACTGTGTGTTATAAAGTATTCAGATGCTATTAATATAAAATAGTGCCATGTATTTGAAAGATGGTCGCTTTATGCCATAATCTGGCCTCAACAGATATATTTATGTTTGTGCAAAATATACAGGAATGGCCCTGTTCTACATTTCATTTACGAAGATCTGGATTAATGAATTTCAATAGACAACTGAGTGGCTCTTTGACAATGAAATGATAGAATTAACTATAACATTAAAATGTTTAAACCAATTTTTGTTTGCATTTAAACCATGTTCAAGTTTACACTGTTGCCTTGTATGTGCTTGGTTGAAAAAGCTTTGTAATTGTGACATAAGCTGTGTGGACACTGTCTTAAGTATCACACCAGTTTAGTTGTAATAAATGTCCATTTTTACTCCATTGTTATGTCTGTCAATTGAGAATTTCCCTGGAGCATACAATCTTTTGTTCAACTATGTTTCAATCCTATGTTTGTGGACAGCTACCATGATGCACAAAAGGATTTTAACTGCACAAACATATCCTGAAAATATGCAACTGGTTTTTCTAATAAAAACAAAATAGCTCATTTTAAAGATTGGTCAAATTCCAATGGTTTTTTTTAAAAAATCTCTCCAGTAAGTGATAGTCTGGGAACAAAAACTTCTTTACTTCATTCAAGATTTCATGTTACCATTTAAAATTATCACAATGCCATCCTTCAGAATGAAACGTGCCATTGTACATTTTTGACTGCAATTCTTTGTAAGCATCAGTTGAACTCTGACGTTTTGTGTGAACATGTCAAATTCCTCAGTGCAATTTGATATTTTCTAATGGATTTTTAGGCAACAGTATTCTTAAGTTTTTAAAAATACCACAATGCAGTTAGTTTTGATATTAGAGATATTTAAAGGTACTTGGGATTCCAGCTGCCTCCCCTTGGTTTTGGGGTAGTGATATAGCATTCTGTTTGGAAAAAAGTCTGCCAAGTAAATCTTTGTACCAAAAGCTGGATACTGTGGCCTAATATGTGGGGCTTTTTAGTTTCACAATTTTGTAGAAGTTATTGATACAGAATATGCAGCTTAATGAAACAAGGGCTAAAATCCAGTGGAAAGTCACAGCTATAGAACTATTGAATAAGTGGGGATTTGGTGAATGGATCCCCTTTAGTTACAACTTAGAATTGGATTTCAGTTTAGTTCACAAACTATGGGGGATGGTGGTTTCAACTACAGCTGCAGTTTTAAGATTTATTCTCTTATATTTTAAAGCACTGACATAGAACTTTCAGGTAAACCAGAATTTGCAGGGATGGGGGCCTCCAAAGGAAACTCTTTAATTTTGGAGTTCTTAAATAGATTCCCATGGAGAACCCTTTGAAGCCAGAGATTCATTTAAATAAAGGGTTGACAACAAAAGCTTCAGATTCTTACATATTTCCCTCTTTCATGAAAGTTTCTTTCATCCAAACCACCTGGGAAGTTTTCCTTGCCTCCTCCGGGCCTGTTTCCTAGACCCCTTAACATCCCCACCCATTCCCCAGTGGATAAAACTCTGTCAGCCCTGCTGTATCCCCTCCTCTTCTCACTCTGTCCCATCGTCTCCATAAGCTGGCTTTCCCCCCTCCCCTCATCTTCTTGCCTACTCATGGAATGAGTAGCACCCCCAAAGGGAATTGAGATAAAACCACTACAAAGGTTTTTTTCATTGTATATCTCTATTAAAGCATAGCTATGTCATTACAAGGAAATGACATCAGCTACCCAGATAGCTAAATTTTCTAAATTTTGGTGATGCTAGCTACCACACCTGGCTCTTCCTGAAAGGTATAAGGGAATGTTCCCAAATGATGTGAAAGTAATTTGCACCTCTCTTGATTTCTGATGCTCGCTGAATGTGGTTCTGTAAGTCATTGTTGAGAGGAGTAAATGCAGGTATACAAGAAAAGGGGAAAAGTTAAGAGTGACATTTCCTTCTACTCATTAGTACAGGATAGAACCTTATATAACAATGATTCATTATGGTAAAATGAAAATGCCTTACGCTAAGTGTATATGTACATTCTCTTCTGTTCGTACCAGCAAGAGGATCAGTGGGTATTGTGTGGTGCCTCTTAGTAGTGAAATACAACAACTGCCAGCCTAAACCAGCACTGCTAAAGGCACAGACCAATGAGAATTGCAGTACAAAAGTTGGATGGATACAACCTTCTACAGGCTGATAAATGTAGATATACATTTATATCTTAGATATACTTACATCAAATCTGGATTTCTAATATGCACCATGAACACATGCAGGCCAGTTTGCAGATGCAGTCCAGAACATCTAGCAAACACCAGCTTGGAGAGAAAATGGCACTCTACCACCATAGATGGACTTCTAAACATCACTCTTGTTCATGAAAGGATTACACAACTGGTCTTTTTAGATATAGAAGAAACAAAGTATTACTGTGATGTTAGAAACCAGAAACACATTTTTTACACTCAAAAGAAAAAACTAATGGAATGTCAGATAAATTACTTATTAGTGCTTATAGCACATTCTTAGTAAGACATATTTATAACAAGTAGCAAATTTCTGTGACACTACAGAAAGCAATTAACCGGATTTCAGGAGATGAATCCCAAGTTTTTTTGTAAATAATTTATTGCAAAAATGAAGACGGACCAGTGTACAACAGTATTATGTCTGAAACCACAGCAATACATTGTAGAGCCTCTGGTTACCACCATGAGTGGCACTGACACTTTCAAAAACAATACAAAACAGGAACAACTTAGTCATACACCAACAATTCAACTCTTTCTTCCTCTGCTACTGGACCTCCTGTCTTGACTCTTTGACCGAGAAGAACTTCGACTACGTGCCAAGCTCCTGTTGTGACTCCGCCCTCTTTTCTTTTTACCGTGTGACCGCTGCCTTCCACGACTTGCTGATCTCTCAGCACGGTGTCTTTTCTTGTGTTTGTGATTACTCTTTCTCCTCTCAGATTCTCCATTTCTTTTGCTGTGAGCATAATCGGGACTTGGACTGCTTCTTCTTCTTGACCTGCTATGATGCTCTTCATAGTAGCCTAATCTACTCCTCCTTTCAGAGTTCCTACTTGTTTCTTTAGTCCATTCAGGGGAAATGTGGATATCTCTGTTGGCCTCCCAGAACTCATTGTTTGGATTTCTGAACACATGAAGAAAGTTGCAATGCTTCCCTCTTGGACACTTTTGCCTTTCAAATAAACCTGGAAATGGTTAATTTTTATATAGTTACAACATTTGAAGACAGATATTAATGTTTAGCCTTAAGTCTCATGGTTCACTTTTCAAATTATTTTATCTCCAAAATATTCTTAATGACAAATGTGTGAAGAGGCTAGTCATGCCTACTATTAATGGCTATGTAGACATCATATCAATAAAAAGCAGCTTTCACCATGAAGAATGTAAGGAAACACAACTTTATATACATTACTCTTTAAGAATATCCCTGCTGTAACCCATCATGTGCGTATGGAAAGTGTTTTGTTTATTCAAAAATTATGCTGGTGTGTATAAAGGATATATTTTGATATATTTTATGCCTGAAAACTAGTTAAAACTATTTTCAGTTTTAGTGACTGAGTCAATACTTACGGTTCCACGTTTAAGAGAAAGTGACATTGCCTGATCAAAGACTGAAGGTGTGCTATCATTAATTTGCTACATAACAAGCCAGCCCTTTCTGAAGGAAAACTGATGAATCCTACCTTTTCTTTATGAATCAGCACTATCCATGGTACTTTAGTTTAAGAAGGTTTGAATTTCCTTTTTGAAAACTAGTTTATGAATAATTAAAGATAATGCAAGACCTATTTAAAAATACTAGGTGTCAGTACCACATACCACATATTGCTGTTTTCCACCTTGTTACTGAGCAAAATTCACACTGGAGCTGCCGTCCTGCATACCAGCGACCATTGAACAAAGCAAGAGCCTCCTGACATTCTTGTTCCCTTTTAAAACAAATTTGAGAAGGTAGTATTAGAATTTTATAAAACCAATAAAAACAAAAAAAGACATATAGAGACAGCACACGGAACCTTCTAATATTTATTGGGGATTAGATCTGTGAAGATGTAAAATTCTACAAAAATAAGCTCACCCTGAACTGAACTCGTTAAGTTGATCAACTGGAAAATATTAACTAGTTTTTTAAAATACTTACGACTGGTACTGAACATAAACGTTTCCACGAAGATGAGGTTCAAAATTGCAGCTCACCTATTAAAGATTAGAAACAGGAAGAAATTCCTTCACAGTAATGTTCTAGTTCAGTCTTAGAATTTTAGCTTCTCTATTTTATGCAGTCCTAAACACAGGTATCTGAGATAATACTGTGTTTTAATTCACAGAATCTAGAAACAATCTGCGTAGGAGTGTACTGTTGATAGTGGTTTTACAAAATGCCTTGTTTCTCATGCACTCCAGTAGTTCTGAAGAGAATGTACAAACATAATTACCTAAAATACACCAATATAGCAAGTAATTAAAAAAAAAAAAACCTAAAGTCCAGAAACCTGAAAATCTGCCATACAGATTTCTTGTAAACAAACAGCATATGAGGGGGAAATAAAAGTCCTAACAAAGCTATTCATTTTAGCATCCAAGGCTTTGTTTTTGTTTGCACCAGTATCATTTATTGAGACAAGGCATTTCAGAAGCCATTTTCTGCATGAATCATGATGCAACAATGCAGAAGTGACATCCTCGAGCTGTTAATGGGCTAGTCCTAATGAGGGAAAATTCCATCTATTTGTAGGATACAGAAACATAATGGGGTCACAGAATATCCCACAATACATGTAACACTGATTTTATTCTGCTGGGTAATTTTATTCTACCTTGTATCTTCTGGATGTGGTCGTTTGGGAGGAACATGATATGTACACACAAGCATTCTTTTGGACAAAGGGCCCTTTCACATCTTGAAATTCTTACTGGGTTCAGAAAAGACCCAACAGTTATGCTATGCATGTTTGTTTAGTGTAGGAGAGTCAACATCATCACCAAAAACACTGTCTAATATTCTACTGCAATTAGATTAAGTTCAAGAATCACTGCCCCGCACAATGGGCTTTGGCCTCCAGGAGAGGATGGCTTTGCCATGGCTGCTTGTCCACCAGCAAAGGACCAAAAAAAAAAAAAAAAAAAAGGAGCATTAGTATCTTCTGCTTTTTCCCATAAGTTCATCACTTTGGCTCTAAACTCAAAACAGGACCCTTTGCTGTCCTCTTCAGCTATCACAGATATTTCTCAATAATAGAAGACAACCTTCAAACATAATCCATACCCATCTGGGTGGCTGTTTTTTACAGCTAAGGACTGTGGCAGGGATACGCCATTCATTTCACATGTTCTACATTTACATGCGTAAGAAATATACAAATGCATAATTGCTTCAGAGGAAATAAAACTCCCAATAGATAGATTGTACATTTGTGTACCTTGAATTGAATAACTTTTCCTACATTCTTGAATTCAGGAAGTACGTCTTCATAGAAGTCTAGGAACTGCTGGTAGATTTCTTCTTCACTATATTCCAGGCTTGCATCAGTGTCATAGTCGTCTCTTTTACACTGCTCCATCCCAAAAGTAACAAACATGCCCCTGATAAGGAGTGTCTGACTAGAAGATGGGTAATTATGCCTCCGGGAGCATCTCAAAATTAAAGAGAAAAAGACTTTTCATTCTACAACTGCAAGACCTGTTGTCATTTCTAGTAAAAATAACACACATTGCCCAAATCATGAAAATCATAAAACACATAGGAAAAAAATAATCTATGAACTGGGATGTGTAATTCTGGAATTATGGCAGACAATAACTTCAAGATATTTGAGGCTTTCCTCTTGTGCCATCCAGCAACTGTTCTCTGCCTGTGGCAATCCTTCCTAATTTTAGGGGCCTCAAGTATTAGTGGAAATTTTCTTTAAAGATGAGTGCTTAATACAAACCAAAGCAATTAGATTATTTGTACTATCTTATGATCCAAACACTCTTGTTCCATGAATGGAACGGTCTTCCATTTGTAGGACATGAATTCTTTACACGGAGGAGGTCAATCAATGAGCAGAACCCTTTCCTCTTAAGTAAAATTGAGCAGAGCTGATCCCCTGCAAACGTGCGCAGCCACACACACACACACAAAACCTTCAGTTAAATTCTGTCTGAAAGGCCCTGGGATCACCCACAGCCAATATAACAGAGCAGGAGAAAGAGGAAG
The DNA here is from genome assembly GCA_023846285.1 of Phrynocephalus versicolor. Classification (NCBI taxonomy): domain Eukaryota; kingdom Metazoa; phylum Chordata; class Lepidosauria; order Squamata; family Agamidae; genus Phrynocephalus; species Phrynocephalus versicolor. Next base: position 178,628 of record JAHTLZ010003307.1, read on the forward strand.
GGAAAATGGACAGCCAAATGTCAGATAATGTAAGATGTCACCATTAGGATTGAAGCTAAAGCAGATGACTCCCACCCCACACCCACAATGCAAGGTATTTAAATCTAGTTAGAACTGAATTACCTGTCTCCAAATCTGCAAGCTCCAGTTTTAATATAAAAAGGACAATTGGCACGATCCTTCTCTGTTCCTATATTCTCTGGGGGCTCAGGATTGTGCCAGGGAGTTCCATTTTCTAGCTGTTAAAAAATAAAAGCACCAAACACATTAATAGAATTCAAATATGGTATAATAATAATAATAATAATAATAATAATAATAATAATAATAATAATAATAATAATAATAATAATAATAATAATAATAATTAATAGTAACTGGATTCACCCAGACAATTTCTCTTAAGATTCTAGGAACAATCACAACTCTTGCAGTGCCATTATCAGAAGATAATTGGCTGTGAAGATTTAATAAACAGAATGTGTGTGTGTTGTGTTGTTACAGTCATGACCGACCCTTCGTGACTCCATGTCCATGGAGTTTTCTTGGCAGGAATACTGGAGTGGTAGGCCAGTTCCTACTCCAGGCTCCTACAGCACCTGGTATTCCCTGGCGGTCTCCCACCCAAGTACTAACCAAGGCCCACCCTGCTTAGCTTCCGAAATCAGGCGAGATCAGATGTGCTTAGGGCATCTAGGCAGCTAATAAACAGAATGGTGACATTCAGTGTTTTAAATTAATGCTTTAATGTCATTCATCTTTTAAACAGGGAAATGCAGGGAACAAATGACTGGGAAGAATGGACTTCACTAGATTATAATGTGAAAACAAACATTTATGAACACGGGTTTCACTATGTTTTTTTCTACTTGAACCTGGCACACAGGATTTCGCATCCAGTTCAGGATAAAATTGTCCAAAACTGCCTTTATTTTTTAAAGTACTCATTTTGTATTTTTCCTATTCTTTTCCCGTTTAACTCAGCCATATGTGGATTTATTATGATTTTTTACTTAGCTTATTATTATTGTTATTGTTCTTATTTTTTCCTTTGCTTGTATCCTTGTTGTAAACCACCCGGAGTTCCTCCGGAAGACGGGTGGTATATAAGTATTAAAATAATAAATAAATAAACAAGTTCCAAATAAAAACTAAAATATAAAATAAATAAAATAATCTGGCTGTGACGAGTAATGAGAAAGGTTGGTGCAAATTCTCAAGGACAGTTCACAATACTGCTGGTGTCCCACTTAATGTAGTTCTAAACGTACCTGACTTTCAGCTTGGCTCAACATCTTCTGCACAGCCTCCTATAAATGGTGCAAACATAGGACTAGTAAAAGCTCTGAATGCAGACATCTGGTTTCTTTAGTTAAGACTATAATGTCCAGTCTTAAAAATCATGTTCTCTCTTTTGATTACTAAGGAAAAGATTAAAACTAGATGTGCAAAACATGCCAGCATTGTGAATTTAAAAAAAATGACCATAATTTCTGTCACCACTCAAGGCTGGTTCCTTTCCCAAACTACAAAAGGAAAAAAAAAGATTAAATAGAAGGAAAAGTAAGAAATATTACTATATTTTCACTACTGGCAAATCAAAATAACTGAAGTATTGTTTCCCCCACACAATTTTTCAGTCCAGACCAGTGTTCCCTGCAAGCTTCCTGTGCCCACACGGAGCTTCATTGGTGCCGCTCAGCAGCAGCCAAAAACAATGCCAGCTTATTTACAGGTTTCAGCTGAATGCCCCCCCCCCCCCGTGTAAATACACCAGGGTCATGCGCAGAAGGGGGGAAAAGAGAAGCGGGGATTTTGGTACAGACCTAAATATACTGAATACATTTTTCTAATTACTCAAGAACTCATCTGCTGCTTTGGAACAACTAGCTGGGATTCATCTTTCAGTTTACTTTCCCCATACTTATCAGATTTTCTCCTGCAGACTCTGATTCCATAGACTCTGCTGTGAAGGAGCATGCTGGGAATATGAGCTTAAATGTAACCTCCTCAGTGATGTCCAGAAGATCAAGTATGCCAGACTCCACCAATATAGTGTTTTTCACTGAGTGGAAGACAACATCTACAGTATCTTTGTAACACAGGTTGAGCCCTTGTATGTATCGCAGTGGGATATTTTCTATCAAAACTGGTTCTGTATTCAGGATCAAATACCTCACGACAGTAAGGGAAATAAATGTTTTTCAACAATTTCTGGTTATCCACAAACTATCTACAACAGAGTACCTGATATGCAATGTAAGATATCCAGTAATTAAGATAAGCCATGATAACTCTTGCCAAGATATCTATACTTGCAGTGGCTGATTGGCTCATGCTAATTAACAGTGCATCAGTTATCTCTTTGTTATTCCCCCGATTCCCAGTTTGCCTTTGTTAAACCTATACAGAAAAGAACCCTCCCCTCCCCCGTACTTCCAACTCCCCCATCACAGTTATTTTATTTTATTAATAGCGGAACGAAGTGGCAATCTTAAACCTCATTCTTTCAATTAAGAGAGTAGGAAATGGGCAAATTGCCTACTGTGTATTCAACTGAAACTTCCAAAGGATACTACAGAAACTGGTTCAGTGGTGAGGCATAACAGTACTGTGTTAGGCAACTAGAAATAGTATATGATTTTTCTCTTTTGTATTGCTCTGACATGTTAAATCAAAAGATCTGATCTGGGGAATAAAATGTTAAGTCCAAAAGGGAAAAAAGATTATTGTTTTCTGTATTCATAGAATTAATTTATAAAAAGAAGCTGATTACAACCAACTCAGGATTTTTGATATGTTCCCTTCCAACACCCAACCAGCTACAGGAAAAAAAGATACGTCTTGATGAATGGATCAGGTAAAGATGAGCTGCAGCATCTTTGAGTGGAAAGAATGGTTAAGGAATTGCAGCAGTTATCAGTCCAGGTTAAGTTCAGAACTTGAAAAAAGTGATTGCGCTTTACTTCTTTCTGTTTCATAAGACAGCTTATAACTAAATAGAGATGTAAGAAGTCTCAACTTACGCCCGCACCCTCCCAGCAATAATCATGGATGTAAGGGCTGGCATTAGACCAACAGTTTTAGGGAGCCCCTTCAACTACCAGTGGCCTCACAGTTGAGGGAATAAAAAAGGACAGCCTGGACACATTTACTGACCCCCCAAAAATTCAGTTATAGAAAGGTACTTCTATTTCTTATGCAGAAGGGTATCATAACTGTAGCTGCGGAGGTGGGGGTGGAGTGGCTGTACAGGCTGCTGCCAATCAACATGACATTTGTGGGAACAGTTCAATGGACTTTCTTCCATCTCATCATTCTGTTTCCTAAATGGTTACACAAAGTGCTCAGAGCCCCGGGGATTACACAGAATCTGACTACTGCAATAAATGTGGGTTAGAAATAGCGAAGCAGCGGGCACGGCTTTATACCGCCGTGCATTCTAAATGGCTAGAACTCCATTTACAGTATGATTCAGTGCCCACCTACGAAGATGCATGTCCCTACTCGGTTGCATGAAGCATTACTCCCAGCTCAGTGGATATAGACCTTCATCCTCAACTCATCCATAATGTGAGGATTCAATAGATGTTGAGTCATGCAGAGTCATAGAAACATTATTTTAAAAACTGTAACGAGTATTATTATTATTGCTGTGAGAGGATATGCACTGTGTTTATCCTCCAAGAGCAGGAATCACCTCTCTTTCTCTCTTCACTTGTTGCTTCTGGTCCTCCTCCTCTTGTTCTTTCCGTTGCTGTTCCTCCCATTCTTCTCTGATTTTTTGCTTTAAAAAAAGATGAGATTGTTCATTTGTTTAAAAGGACTACTTCCTTTCAAATTAGATTCCAAAAGTAAAAAAATACAGTGGTGCCTCTAGATACGAATGTCTCAAGTTATGAAAAACTCAAGTTATGAAAGAAACTCAATTGGGGGGGGAATCGCACTCAGTCGCATAGGGAGTTTCTTTCGTAACCTGGCAAGCTGAAGGAGCGCTTGTGAGGTGCTGTTTTCAAAGTCCTCCACTTTGCCAAGCCTCCCCTGGCCATGGTGCCTTCAGCTCCAAAACGGAGGCGGTTGGCACGGATCCAGAGGCATCATGGCAGCGGGAGGCTTGTCGGTTTTGCTTCTGCCAGCTGGCTCCTTCGCAACCAGTCACCCGCCTTTGCTAGCCAGCACCGCAGGGAGCAAAGGCAGGTAACTGGTAGCAAAGGAATTAGCTGTCCGAAGAAAAACTGGCTGTCTTTTGCCTGTGGCTGGCTACCACTGTGGCGAGCCAAGTTGTGTGGCCGCTTCCAAAGCCTTAACGTTGGGGGAAAGACTTCGTAAGCAGCCACCCAACTTGGCTCGCTGCAGTGGTGGCGACGTTTGGTGGGAAGTAAAGGCAGATTTTCTCTTTTTCACTTTGGGGGCCGTGGGTTTTCGTGATGGAAGTCCAGCTCCCGCAGGGTGCCCGGCAACACAGGGGGAAAGCTGGTGTTGGCTGGGCAGGCACCCCAACACCAGCTCTCCCATGTAGCTCTTGGCACCCTGTGAGAGCTGGACTTGCATCGCAAAAACTCGCTGCCAAGAAAAGCCTTTTCCACTTTGTCCCCCCACCCCACCCCCCACTGCCTGGATCACTCGCCCATGTTCCACTGCGCAGGTGGCAAGCCATGGGCAAAAGGTGGCTAGTTTTGCTTCAGACAGTTCGCTCCTTTGCCACCAGTTACCCACCTTTGCTCCCAGCAGTGGTGGCTAGCAAAACCGACAAGCACCCACCCCGCTGCATTTCCTTCAGCTTCAGAGCACACGAAAAGGAGCCAGATGCACCACAGTGGGATCCCAAAACATGGTTTCCCATAGGAATTCATTGAAAACCAATTAATCCATCCTTTTTTTACTGTTTCTGACCTCAGGAACAGATTAATTGGTTTTCAGTGCATTCCTATGGGAAACTATGCTTCTAGATACAAAATTTTTGAGATACAAAGGGTCCCTTGGAACCAATTACTTCAATCTAGAGGCACCACTGTATCTGTTTTAAGTGCTACCTTTAAGCAATGTAAACCTCTCTTCTGAAAACAGCAAAACAGCTTTTGCTATCAGAGCTATATTAACACATCTTCTATTTTCGTTATCTTTCGTTTTAATACAGTTGCATAAGAACAATTCAATTTCATTCTTGCTAATTAAAACTAGCTTTCCAACAATCAATGAAAGCTATCTGGCATAATCCTATGCATATCCATTCAGCAATAAGCCCTGCTGAGTTCAGGATTGCTTCCTTTCAGACAGGAATGTGTAGGATCTAAGGCTAGCAGAACAATTAAGCCATTCATTATGGCTCACGACTTGTAGCAATGGGAGGAAATCTGCCAGTCAAGCAACCTCCATCTGTCTAGCAAAAGGGAAGAAGCCAACAATGCAACTCCAACCTAACACAGGGGGCGAGTAAAGAAATCAAATGGATCTTCAGATGTCTTCAATAAGCACTGCAGATAGGATGCATCTACACCGGCAGATGTTTGAACAGCACGGTCGCCTTCCACCAATATCCCCATTTCCAGTAGTAGCTCTTAAGCTATTCTCTCAGAACCCTTACTTTGTGTGAGGATTGCTTCTTTAGTGGATCAAGAAGACCAACAACCCTCACTGCCACACTTTAGTATCATGTTTTCAAAGCTAATGAAAGTTCAACTACTTTGTTCTATTCTTTTAAAACCTTGGGTCCCCTGAGCTTGGACTACAACTTCCAGAAATCCTGGCCAGCACAGCAGTGAAGGCTTCTGGGAGTTGTAGTCCAAGAACATCTGGGCACCAATATATTAAAAACATCAGGGAACTTTTGCATTTAAAATATTAACTCTAAAAATCTGTCCCCAAGTGTATTAAAATATATTTTGAACCTCTTCCTCTTCTTGACGTTTTTTTGCTGCCTCTTCTTTTTCTTTTCTGATCTTGAAAGCTTCTTGAGCCTTTGCTTCTCTCAGCAACCACTCCTCGTGAAGCCTTTGCCTGAAAATGCAGTCAGTTTATTTATTTTTATTTATTTACAAGATTTTTTAGCTAGCCCCATACCAGGTGGTCTCTGGGCGGAGGATGACTATCAGAAAACTAACAGGACAACATTTGTTTTGAAAATATATATTTTGCTATTTTATCTTTAAAACATAATCTTCAGTACCCTTAAAATTACAGTAAAAAATTAAAGAAGTCTAACATTAAAGCTGCAACCCTACATACTTAACCTTAGTAGCAAATAAGTCCTATAGACTTCAGTGTAGACACAGCAGTATTAAAAACCTAGGATAAACTGGACAGTTTGGAGCCTGCTAGCAAAAAGAAAAGTAACAATGACACAAAGCTCTTCTTGGAGGTTGGTAGTATTTTGGGGTCAATGAACATAGCTACAAATTTTCAAAATGCTTCATGAGTGCTATCACAAAATCAATACCACTGTGTGTGTCACCAATGTCAAAACACCCATTTCAAGAAAAGGCAGACTGGTTAAGCTTAAAAGTATCTAAGAACCTGAAAGCACAGCAAGCACAGCCTGAGCATTCAAATATAAACCCAATACTTTGAACTCCAAGGTCTCCTCACCCCCTGCCAGACACCCAATACCCTAACCCATCCTGTTACTCTCCACAGTAGTGTTTGTGCTATTATGGTGTCCCCACAATTCCATGCATACCTGTATCTCTGTCACTAATGCTAGAATCCTAAGCCCCCTTTTTTGGGAGTGAAACCCAGTGAAACACCAAGTAAGATGAATGGGAATGGACTGCTAATTATACGTTACACTTTTTAATTTACCTTTCTGCTTCAAGTTTATTTTCTTCATCATCTGTATCTTCTTCTGAAATATGTCCATCTTCATCTGTTTTCTCTGACAAAATAAAAAACAAACCCAGCTTTCTTAATTTTTAAAATGTGTGCCCATTTTGTCATGTTTAGTGAACTGGAAATCACACTTCTCAAACATTGACCCCATTAAAGAGATTGTGGTTTAATAAGCAGAGAAAAACATACCCAATATTCAGAGATACAAATTATGCTTTCAAACCTTATTTTAAACTCTGAATATGTCTGTGAAGATTCTCAGTTATCCAGGTGAGGTTATCTGGAAGTTGAGTCATGGCAACCGGACTTACTGTGAGACTTAAACATTTTGCTACTCATCCAAACAGCCTTGAAGCTTTGAAGGGTTACTACTCTGAAGTAACCCCTCTAAGTATGTATTCAAATTGCAGGAACTACAGCAATCAATAATAAAACGTCACTCTAAAAAACTATGACCATTGGTAACCAACAAAATGTTGCAATGTGAAGTGTCAGCTCTCAACAGTCACTAAGCAAACACAGTGATTCAGCCATTACCCCTCCCCTCAATTTTTTGAGCAAATACAGAGGATTTTCTAAACCCGCCGATACTTATCTCTCATGTGTGGAAAGTAATGTTTGAGCTATATATTCTGGATTTATTATGTACATAGATAGATGTTTGTACCACTGTTAGAGCACTGTTATTTGATTCTGTATGTTGATTTTGATCTATGAATGATTAAAATTCATTTGAAAATAGTTGGAAAATGTATTCACTTTTTCAAAACAGTCCATACTGACAGCTCAGATATTTATTGGTAACTGGAATATAGCTCATGTTTTCAATCTGAAATATTATTTGTTAGATAGTAGGAAAAATTTTACCCGAGTCTCTCAGTCTTGCTAGTGCTTGTCTCCTTTTCTTCCGTTTCTCTTTTTTCAGAAGTGCTCTGTACTTCTTGTGGCTAAAGACAGAAAATTCCTCCTTTATTTTTACAGTAATTGGCCTGTTCAGAATTTCTCAAATCTTGATACACAAATATCTACAATAATTTTTCTTTCTTGACCGGCAAAATTTAAAAACACACTGGCTGAAGTGAGTTTGAAACAAGCAGAAGCCTCTTATGCCAGCCTACCCTCTGGTGTTCACTGATCTCAGATCTGATTGCCCAATGTTTGTGTTGGCTGAAGTCAGCTGGCAAAAGAGCCAAAGAGAGAGAGACAGAAAACAGAAGAAGTGAGAATGTAGCTTGGTTACACTAGATTCAGACCCTCTCAGCCCAGAGTCACAATGTATATGCTTGCACAAAGGTCAGGGCTGCCCTAAATAATTTGCAATGTCACTAGGCTAACAAAGGTTTAGATTCAGTATAACATCATCTGCCTAAACAGCAATCCTAATGTACCAAGATGCTTGAGGACAGTTAAGCTGACAACATTTTCTGCTGGATTTTTTTTTAAAACGAAGAATCAGCTGTACTTAGAAAATTAACACAGTGAAGCAAAACACACTTTCAGGATAAAATAATATTAAGTTTTATGAGAGAGAGAGAAAAAAGAGGAAAGTATGGATTGGATCAGGGGCTTTTCTTTAAAAGGGCTTGACAATTCTTTGATTCCATCACGTGTGCAAAGCCATATTTTAGAATTTACAGATGCCGAAATACTTGTCATCTATTTTTCCTCTATTGCTTGGTGTCCCAACCTGCCTTCGAACTCTTATTGGGTTTACTACAAGCCACATCTGTCCGGCTCCCGCTTTATCTGTCTCCATGCGTTGCCTCAAAAAAAAAATCAACTTATTTAACCTCAGGCACCTGTTACCCGCAAGCAGCTTAAACAGGGGAACCTCTCCCAAGGTGCCTCTGATTTGCTAGCCACTGCTCGTTTTTTCAGCCTTTGTCCCATTACCGCCAACGCTGCCTCGGGAGCAGCGCTTTCCATGTGGACCCCACGCCCGCCGCGCAAGGAGAAAGGACTAACGTGTCCAGGGAACAAACGTCACTTCCGCATCCCACTCTCATAACCGAACCCCCTCAGCAGGCCCCGGTTTACCTCAGTTTCACCGATCCCTCCCCAACCAACAGCGGCTCAAACACTGGCGCCGCCATGTTCCACAAGGGTTCCGGTGTGGTCACGTGGCACAACGCCCACAGGACGTGACGCACAGATACTTCCGGTTCGAGGTGGGAGATGTTTCTTTCCGTTGCCGAAGCAACGGAACACAGAGCTGTGAAAGAAACATAGACATAAGAAATGAGAAGATCTTGCAACGCCATCTCTTTCTATCGTTTTAAAAAGAAGTTTTCCATTCTTTCTCCCCATAGGAAGAGGTTCCGCTACAGAGAGGCGAAGCATACAGAGGCTGCAGCTCCTTATTTCTATACGCTTTCTATCCTTCTTCTTTGGCGAGAGTCCGAATATTCTGCTTGCAGAACTTAAGAAGAAAACTACAATCAAGGGAATTTTGCACGGACGCTGAGTTGTCACCTTCGCCCAGGCGTATACAGTCCTAAGATGGCATGTAGTTGGATAGGACAGGGTCTTCTCAGCTCAAATCGTCGTTTGATCTCTTCCCAACTCCCCAAATATTTAAATAAAAATTATCCATCTGCTTGAGGGTCAGCAGGCTACGGGCGATTTGCATGCAGCCAAATGCAAAAATTGAGCTGAGTCTAGAAGAATATATGAACAATTTAACTAAATTAGCCCTGGATGAAAACTGGTGGTTTTGATGTAAGAGGAATTTTTTTGCTTGGGCTCTCTATGTATCTACAGTAAAATGTGGAACACATGCAGTATATCACAGAAGTGAGTACACTCTCTCACATTTTGTAAATATTTTATATATCTTTTCATATAACAACACTGAAGAAATGGCATTTGGCTACAATGTGAAGCAGTGAGTATACAGCTTGTACAGGTATAACAGTGTAAAAGTGCTGTCCCCTCAAAATAATGCAACAAAATAGCCAATAATTTCTAAACCACTGGCAACAAAATTGATTGACAATGTTCAAACTGGGCACAAAGTGTCAATATTTTGTGTGACCACCATTAATTTCCAGCACTGCCTTAACCCTCTTGGACAGAGCGGGTGGACGTTAGAGACATTGCACACCTCCACTTTCCATTTCAGGATGCCCCACAGATGCTCAGTAGGATTTATGTCTGGAGACATGCTTGGCCAGTCCATCACCTTTACCCTCAGCTTCTTTTGGAGGTGCGTTTGAAGTTGTTATGTTGGAATACTGCCCTGCAACCCAGTCTCCGAAGGGAGAGGATCACGCTCTGCTTCAGTATGTCACAGTACATGTTCGCATGCATGGTTCCCTCAATGAACTGTAGCTCCCCAGTGCTGGCAGCTCTCATGCAATCCCAGATCATGACACTCCCACCACCATGCTGGACTGTAGGCACAACACACTTGGCTTTGTACTCCTCATGTGGTTGCCACCACACATGCTTCACACCATCTGAACCAAATAAGTTTATCTTGGTCTCATCGGACCACAGGACATGGTTCTAGAAATCCATGTCCTTAATATGCAGCCTTTCTTGTGCATCACCTTTAAAAGAGGGTTCCTTCTGGAACAACAGCCCAATTTGATGCAGTATGTGGTGTATGGTCAATGCACTGACAGACTGATCCCCCACCCCTTTAACCTCTGCTGGTGGGAGCACGCATACTGTATGTCCGTTTCCTCTGAATTTGACATTGAGCACGGGCAATCAACTTCTTGGGTCGACCATGGCGAGGCCTGTTCTGAGTGGAACCTGTCCTGTTAAACCACTGTATGGTATTGACCACCATGCTGCAGCTCAGTTTCAGGGACTTGACAATCTGCTTATAGCCCAGGCCAGTGTTGGCGAACCTAGGGTACGGGTGTCAAAGGTGGCACCTGGAGTCCTTTCTGTGGGCACCTGATATTGCCCCTTCACAGCCACCTGTATTCAGGTTAAATTGCTATATTGCCACTTTGCGAAAAATTAGTGGGTTTTGAACTGCAGTTTGGGCACTCGGTCTCTAAAAGGCTCACCATCACTGGCCTAGGCCATCTTTATGTAGAGCAAAAATTCATTTTTTTAGATCCTCAGATACAGTAGTTCATTACCATGAGGTGACATGTAGAACTTCATGTGACTAAAAGGAGAGATTTTCGGAGAGAGTGAGAGTGATAACACCAAATGTGAGAGCGAGGGCGATAACACCTGCTCCCCCCTCACACCTGAGACCTTGTGACACTATGGGTCTCATGGCACCAGGGAGGGAAACGTCTTTTCAGACCCAATTTGGCCATTGTCACTTAGGGGTGTACTCGCTTTTGTAGCAAGTGGTTTACAAAAGTGTGTTATGTCATACAAGCTGTATACTCACTGCTTTACATTGTTGCCAAATGTCATTTCTTCAGTGTTGTCACATGAAAAGATATAGTAAAATATTTATGAAATGTGAGGGGGTGTACTAACTTCTGTGATATACTGTACATTGCAGCAGTCTCTTACTGCTCTTTCCAAGCTAACCAAGTGTAAAACAGTAGAAAGATAAGGCTGCAGAGTATTTGCATTTTTTCAGTTTGAACCACAGTCTACAGTGCAACATTTCAAAGTACCAGACAACATTATAAAGTTGTTCACTGCTCTCCAAGGCTTCCAGCTACAACAGGGGTATAATATGAGAGCAAATGTGGTATAGTGGAGAGAGTTTATTTATTTATTTTAGAGTATTTTACCCCTCCTTTCTCCTTGGAAAAGGACCCAAGACAGCTTACAGCAATGAAGGACAATATACAGTCCAGTACAATTAAAACATGTTCAAGTATTGAGAACAGGGAACTGAGGGACATCCTACAGCATCAAAAGACAACATTACATTAAAGCTACAAGAGAACACGAGCAGTTAAAAGGAGAGTAAAATTCCATGTAAAGTTATAAGTGAGTGATACTAACACTGAAAACATTGTGTCAATGTAATCACATAAAGTTATAAGTGGTTATAAACACAAAGTCTATGTGATCCTATATATTCATGAAAGACACATAATAGGTAATCCATCATTCAGGGAAAGCCTGCCTGAAGAGAAAGATCTTTGCCTGTTTCTGGAAAGACATCAGAGATGGGACACTCCTGGCCTCTAGTGGAAGGGAGTTCCAGAGTCTGGGCACTACAGCAGAGAAGGCCTTTTCATGGGTTCCCACATGAGGTACACGCAAGGGTGGCGGGACAGAGAGAAAGACCTCTCCTGACCTTAACACCAGGGTCAGTTCATACTGTGAGATTTGATCTTTGAGGTAGCTTGGACCCAGGTCATACAGTACTTTGTAGGTCAGCACTTTAAATTGTGCCCGATAGCTGATTTTGGCTTTTACCAAATCATTTTTTTAAACTCTGAAGATTGATTCAAATTTTCCTGTGCTCCCACTACCATCCTAGCATACAGGGGAAAGCCAATAGAGAAATGGACACATTTTTCAAAACCTTTAGTCTCCTTTCTGTGAGTGATTAGTGACAGTAGTAGATTTACATATGTTTTTTGTCTGAGATAAGTTAATTTTTAGTTCAACAAAGTAGTGATTAACTCCTTCAGAATTTGAAACAGTTAATTTGTCAAGACACACAGGTTTAAGTCTGAATGTGACTGTTAATTAACTTATATTTCAGTACATTTTTGACAGTCCTGGCATTTCCCACTTTAAAGGTATTCAAAAGGCCACTGAAAATCTTTTGCAAAATTGTCCTTAGCTCTCCCAAGATTTTTTATAGTCTTTACAAATTAATCAAATTTGAAAACAGTTAATCAGAGGTGATTGCCTAGGACAATGCACATTTCAGCTTTGTTTTAGTGAATCCAAACCTGAATTAAAGCATTGAACACAGTAATATTCATACATGGAGCAGGATAGGTTGTATTTATATCTTTGCTATTCCTTCAAGTAACTCAGGGAAAGCCCACCACCACAAGTAACACCTACTCAGTTCAGTCACGTATGCTCTGAAGTAAATTTGTTTGGAGGTACATATTTCAGTCTCATGGGACTCCTGTTAATCAGGTTTCTCCCATTTTAGAGGATGGGTAATATTGTGAGTTGAAAGAAAATTAAAAGTAACCAGATAATATTTTAAGTGTACTGGACTGTATATTATCCCTCATGCCCATAAGCCACCTTGGGTCCTTTTCCCAGGAGAAAGGCAGGGTAAAAATACTCTAAAATAAAATAATAAATAAATAAATAATGTTGACATTGAAAACAGCATGCAAAGTGATCAGAACTGAAAGTATAGTAATACAGTGGAACCTTGACTTACGTCATTAATCCATTCCAGAGGTCTAGACATAAGTCAGACATGACTTAAGTCAAAGCAAAAATTCAAATGTTTACAATTGAGTTTTGACCTGTTGACAATGATTTATGACCCGGTGACAATGATTTATGACTTTGTCTCCGATGGGGGCTGGCACCCCCTGGAGCCTGTAATTGGAGTGGAGGCTCAGGATACCGATGGCGTGGGCTCCCTGGGGTGTCCCATAGTGGTTGAGAAACATCAAAAGGGTTGGGGTGCTCCTTTGATGTGATGAATCCGATCCAATTGCCTAGCCCGAGTACTGTTCGCTATATTAAATAAAGTTGTGGCCTAGCTATACCCAAAACTGTGGATCATGCCTCTTCATTTTACAATCCTGCAGTTGAGGGAAGTTCAGCTGTAGGGAACATTTGAGCAGCTATATCTTTCTGTACTAGCAGACAACAGAACTGATTTCTTTTGTCCTCCACCAGTGACCAAAACAAAGAAGTATTTGTTTGTTTAATTTTAAAAACCTTTTTTGGGGTATGGGAGGGGGGTCAGGCGTTTGATCATGAAGACTTCAAGAAAGGTAACAAAATAGCATTTAAAAAACCAACCTACACAAGCTTTAATGCAGCAAAGATGAAAATGGGATTCATATAAGACTCAGTGAAACAGGGTCCAACTTTTTTTTTAAAAAAAGAAGGCTTTTTTCCCTACACTATGCCATTTTTGGAACATAAGAATCTTGTCCTCATGCAGCACAGTCTGTACACATATACATACCACTGTATGTTGTTTGCAATGAAGCACTACGAACAGTGTGATACAAGTCACTCCATGCCATTATTTATTTATTTATTTATTTATTGTGTTTAAAATATTTTACCCCACCTTTCTCCTTGAAAAGGACCGAGGATAGCTTACCTTACAACAATGAAATACAAGATTTAAAAGGTAAAAGCAATGAGTATACAACAGCAGTTAACATAATTAAAAGCCAATAATAAAGCCAATAATAATAAGTAAAGACTGAGGAATCCTACACCATTAAAAGGCAGTATTAAAGCTAAGAACAAGTATATATATATATTTTTAAAAAATGCCACTCTGAGATATGGAAAATACAACAATGGAAAACACAAATAGTATTAAAAATGAAGTCAAAGCAGTAGTGCAAACCATCCGTTTAAAAAAGAAAATCCAAACACATTTGGGCAGACAAGCATAAGGTGACATCAGACGAAGCAAGGCCATTGCCGAGCAAGTGCAATGAGAGAACTTGCTAACCAAAGCAAGGATGCAAATAACTAGAAGTGTGGTTTAAGAAGCCAAGTCTCCTGAACAATTCTCAATAGTCTGTCTGGGATGGGCTTATACTCCAGGCAGTGTTAGCAGATTGCCATTATTTGGAGAACATTTAAAAACAGCTAAAATATATATAGTCTGAAATTCTGTGGTTTCACTTAGGAAGACACGCCTAGGGGTAGGTCCGTTGAATTACCAGATGACTTAATAGAGACCTCTGTGGTCTAGGTATGAGTCTGTGAAGCCAGGCAATGGGAGTTCAATTCCTCACTGTGCCTCCTTGACAAAGGCTGGGATCAACCATCCTTCCTTAGGGTTCCTTCCAGCTCTGTGTTTCTATGATGGTGATCATGATGATGATCAATGGAACTTATGAAAGAGTCGACTCACCAAATCCTACTGATTCAGTGGGCCTGCTCTAGCTGAGACGTGGCACAAACCAATAGAATTTCAGCAATTGAATCTCACAACAGATCTAGTTTGTGATGGCTGTAGACTCGGTGCAACTTAGTGGCTTTTGATAGGATTTAGTATGCGGATAAGAGGTTGGAAGAAGTGGGTGAAAAGGGGCTTGCACAAGTTGTCATGGAGCAGGTTTTCCGGAATAAAGCTTTCATCAGTTATAAGCCACAAAGCCCGGAAACACCAAAGTTCAGCTAATCCTGGGATTAGCTGCTAGTCATAACATGTTTACTTTACGTGGTGGGTAGATGGTGTTAAAAAAAAGTCAATTACTATCGATGTATATGGACTAGTTTGTGCTTCCCATGGTTATTAGGTCAGTATACACCCATCTTAACCTTGTGAAGTTTGCCAGGGCAGGTTTTCTCCCCTTTATTTATCACTGTGTACAGAGCGCAGGTAAAATAGTGATGCTTACATTTTATCTGCAGAGACTCTTTCCAAAGTCACCTTGCACCGCCTTTTTGTTTGATAGATGTGCTATAGATCCAATTGATCAATAAATGAATATTTTTATGCACATAGTGTATCACTTCATGTTGAAGGGACTGAATGGTGAAAACAAATGTGAGTCATCATGCCGCAAACCATAAAAATATTGCTGCATTACACCACCAAGTAGACTATAAATGTATCTTCCACAAGACTCCCCATGTGCTGGGAACCCCACTTTGGCTTTCTGAATTAACATAAGCCCTTCTCAGACATTAGTAAAGCATGTAGTTGCTACAAACTGTATGAGGAGTGAGGGCAAGAATGGATAGGCTAGCCCAACACTTGCTCCTGATTCTACCAAGTTCTATGTTGCACGGATGCCCTTCTTGAATAACTGGAGACAACAAGGTGGTGTTGGACCTGGATGCTTGTCCCTGCTGTTTGTCCACATCAGAAGAGCTTCATGCACCTATAGAACTCAGGCATGTCATGACATGCTCAGTACACCCCTTGCCTTTTGTTAAGCAATAACATGCCCAAGTTGCATTCCTTTGAGACAGGGCAGCCAACATTCACTACAACCGTATTTTAAATAAATTAAATGGCAGCAGCTTGTGAATGAGAAGATAAACTGTTTGACTTGACATGAAATGTTCTGAGGAAGAATATTAAACATTTCCTACTTCTTTTGCTGATGCACCCAGGAGATGAAAGGATGGACGTAGTAGAAGATAATTTCCCACAACTGTTTGCCCAAATCAGGTGGGTTAATTATTGAACTCCTTATTTAGCACCTTCATGGTCCTGCTGCTGATGCTTTAATCCTGGGTCATGGAAAGTTTAAGACTGCCTTACAGTGGTGGTGGTTTTCCCCCACCCCCTTTTTTGCCTGAAGTTTTCCAACCTGGAAGGATGTTAGGGGGGTTGCTGCTGGCATCTGCCTGGATTGCTCTTGCATACTCTCAGCTTTGCAAACCAGGTAAGAACCCAATCAATACTTCCTCCTTCAGCAGTCAGTTGGCTTTAAAAACGGTAAAATGAAAACTAGGGCTGAAGTTTTAGTTGTACTCACTTGAAATGAAGACTGAATATCTTTTGAACCTGCCTTTTCCCTGAACATGCCACAGGTCTAGGCAACAAAATCATTGTGAGGAGTTTTGGATTTTTGAGAATTTGTTAGGCTTAAAACAATGCTGAGCATCCAGCTGGGGTAGGTCATAGAACCTTTCAGACTGTATCTTCTTTCAACACTGACAAAAGTGGTTTCCAGAAGTTTTAGAAATGAAAGCTGACTATTCTGTCATTTCGGAAGATAATTCTTCCCAACCAGGCATGCAGGCTGACTGTCGTTCTCTTGCATGCATCCTAAGAAGACTCATCTTCTAATTTTAAACCACAATGTTGCACTAAATGTCACCATATTGTGGCTCAACGAAAGTATAGTTTGATATTTTGAAAAACAACAAGTAATTTAGAAAATACCTTCTACTGAATTATACATGGATGAACTATATGTTTTATTAATTTTCTTTATAACAGATGCAGAGGATGCTTTCAAAGTGCGACTTAGTATCAAAACAACTCTGGGAGACAATGCAGTAAGTAAAATATCTACATCCATTTTTTTAGTGTGACTATTTTACAAAAGCTCAGCTCAGATGACGGGATCACGTAATTGAAAAGATACAAACATCCCTAGTCATTTTATCAAGTTGTCAGTCGATCAACTTCATTTTCTGACATAAAATTATTCATTCTTTTGGCATTTGAACAGGAGGGGCTGACTTTGTTGCTACATTTAGATCCGTTTCAAAAACAACACTTGCCGGCAGTCTTGTCATCACTCTTCCATGAATAATTTCAAATACAGTACCTGCATGGCTCCTAGTACAATGGATCACACACTATTAAGAAACTGTCACTTTTGTAGCCTTTATTCTACTGGGATTCCTGTTTTGCTTGTCAGCTAAGAAGGGAGAGAATACTGGACAATTAAATGAACGCTATCAACTGTTACCATGTATATCTCTGTTGGCAAAAATGTAATTTGTGTTAGCTTCTAGCCCTTAACAATTTGACTGCTTTTCTGGGATGAATGCTATCTCTCAGTTGCTGAATATTTAACTCTTTCCTCCTGATTTTGAATATACATCCTCTGAAGAAATGCTAGAACTGGGTATTGCTGTGTTATGATGTCACAAAAAAGGTATTCTCCATCACTTTCCTCCCTGCTTCCAATATTGGCACATCCCTCCTTGTCCCTAAGAGTGTCAAGCACAGAACTGGCAAAAGGCTTTAAATGTACTTTCAAAGAACACAAGTACACAACATCACTGTACATTACTACCTAAAGAGGTGCTATTCAGATAGCATTCCTTAAACAGACTTTGTTCCAGGACAGTTTCCTTGCCCGTAAAGATGGAACAAGGCAGCTAATATCCTGTCAAAACCAAGCAATGTGGGGAAAAAAACAAGAAGTCATATCCTATTAAAACATAAACAAAGACAAAAAGTAGCACCCCTCTTTTAAAACTAATACTGTGAGCACTGATGGCTTATAATCCACTTTCTCAGATACTACATTGTATACAATATTAAGACCCCAGGTTTGTATACATGCTGGCAGAGAATGGCACCATGTAAAAGAGAAAAACATAGCCAGCAGCCCTAGAGGGAACATTTCCTGATTCTGTCTTTTCCAGACAGAAAGGTAGGGAGATTTCAGGATCAAACTTATTTATGCTGTTTACGACTTTCTGTTTCAACCACAGCTAGACTGATCCTTATGTTAGCCAGCCAATTAGAGATGATTAGTCACTTTTTTTGTTTGTTTGTATCTTTGAATCATTTCACATCTCGCATGACAAGCATTTTCTCTCTCTCAGGCACTCTAGAATGCATTAGCTTAGCTTAAGCAGCAGAATAACAAGAGGATTGGGGATGAAGATATGGGGGCATTACTATTGACTTTAATTTTCAAAGGGGAGCAAACATAGGACCTGTGCATTGAGTGTGCTGGAATATAAAGGTAGGTTAATGGTCAGAATTTAGTAATGAACAAACAAGTTGCTTTCTTTTATAAATGTAGATGCAAAGAGCTTCGAGGTAGCATCTCAGGACAGTGGGTTGTTAGCTATCAGAGGCACAATATGCATTTTAAAATAACACTCATGCCTATTAGTGTGATCCATGCCACTTATCATAAAAATGCAGCAGATGTGGTTCTTATGATACATTAGAAGGAAATTAAAGCCCATTAAGGCTGCTGAAGCTACACGAACAACTTAGAATGGGCAGATGGCACCATTAAATTGCTGCCTATCCTATTGAGCTGGACGGTCTCCTTGTTTACTTACTGTACGTCTCCATAACTGGCGGAAATATCTGACAGTCCCAAAATGGTCTAAGTCATCATCAACCATAAATCTCTTATGTTTTGCTAAGAGTTTCATATAATAGAAAGCAGCTTTCAGTGCTGGGGTTTTAGAAGTGGCCCCCGAGAAGGAAGCGACTGCTGTTGTTCAGGCAGTTTGCATAGGAAAGACACGTTGACATGTAGACCGTCTTAATCGGCTATTCTCTGTATTGTGCCTGCCACCATGGAACAAGAGAATTATTTTTCCATTACATTTGTGTCCCACTTTTCTGTCACTGAGGACAAAGGAGTGGACAAGGCTCTCCTCGTTCCCACTCACAACCACCCCTGTGACATTGAGAAAGGCTGAGAGGGTCACGAACCCAACAAGGTTGGATTTCAGGGTCAGCTTTCCTAGAGAGCTTTTGTTTGGTCCATAGAATCCAGCAGTCCTAGACAGGCTGAGTTGGTTCCATGTCCCAAGAGGTGAGGAGGATGCATGCAGTCTGATCTTGTCCCACTTGCTCAGCCATACACTCACCTGTCATGGGTACCAATGTCATGGAAAGTGGCTTTTCCATTAAATAAGAATAATAATAAAATTCATTTTGAAAACTTAACCTTTTCAGTTACATGACAAGGGCCAATCGAGAAACATTGTTATGGTATTAATTAAATTCTAGGGCACAAAAATACATTCTGAACCAATTCAAGTAAGGTATAGTGACTATAGTGCCTGCCCTGGATTTGTGGGATTTTGGATGTGATCAGACAGAGAACTTACTCAGTTTTGGACCACTTGCGCCATGGCTCGGTGCAAGCTACTTTCTGGCAACCACATGACAATCAGGAGATTGCAAACTAGCCTATGTGCAAGTGGCAAAATACTATTTTTTGCCCACAGGGGGTGGGGCGGGGGGCAGGTTGAAGCCATTCCTGAATGTACAGAACAGTCACTTTAAGAGAAGATACTCTGCGTAATCAGATCAGATCCATTCTCATTGTCTGACAGTACCCTTAAGTTCTAATTCCTCCCCAAGCTGATAAAATGTGCCAGGTGACCTTTGCCAATTTACTTGTTCTAAGAGTTGCTTTGAAGTAAACATGGGGAAGAATTTGGTTATATATGCCATCTTGA
>JAHTLZ010003307.1:198428-216762 GCA_023846285.1 Phrynocephalus versicolor
AAGAAAGTGTTTTCTGCAGGTAGAAAAAAGTTTTCCTTCTGGTTACTTATCTTTATTAACTATTTGTTTCTTTACAGTATAACTGGGATGCTTCTGAAGAATATTTGTTCAAAGCAATGGTAGCCTTTGCCATGAGAAAATATTCCAGTCAAGAAACAACCAAGTGAGTATTACTAAAGTTCCCTGTAAACATTCTTTAAATGAGGTGGATTGTACCCATTCCAGAGGGCAGGAAATATTTTACAGATCACACACCGAGGCAATTTCTTTCTTCCTCTTATAAATACACACACATCTGTTAAGTGTTGCATGCCTCAGATATGTTTTGTTTTACTAACTGAGCAGCTATGAAAAAACCCAGTTAGAAAACAAAACCATGCTAATGTTCCATATGCAGACTGAAGCTTATACTACATCAGGCCATTTCCCCATATTAAATCTGCAGTGCACCACTTCCAGATATAAAATCGGCATCTTGCTTAATGAGTCCCTAAGTATTTCATTTCTTTGCCAATTTTTAGTATCACATAAAAGTAGTAACATTTCAGCTAACATAAGGTATAAGTACAATACTGGCAAGCCACTCCAGTATTCCTGCCAAGAAAACTCCATGGACATGGGGTCACGAAGAGTCGGTCACGACTGTAACGACACAACACACACACACACAATAGAACTGTTAGATGATAACATGGAAGCTGTCTTGTACCATATTAAACAATTGATTCATCTATCTTAGAAGTTACCAGGACTGTCCATCCTGTCCATTATAATCTATGCCAACCAGCAGGATCTTGCAAGTTATTACACAAGGGCCTTTTTCAGTTCTTCTGACAACGTCTGAAGAAGGACTTTCATGTAAAGCCCCATCACCATGGAGCCATGAAACTGCACCTTGGATGGACATGCATTTTCAATTCATTGCCTCATTTCAATCAATGCATATTGAATGGTAAAAAAATGGGAGATGTCTAAAGAAACCACAATGGTTTACTAAAGAACTTTCAACTCAGCTAAGTATAAAGAAAAGCAAGTACAGGAAATGGAAAAACAGGGAATGCACCAAAGAGGAATATAAGCAAATAGCTAATATATGCAGGGGGGTGGTAAAAAGAGCTAAAGCCTAAAATGAACTTAGACTTGCCAGAGAGATTAAAGATAGTAAAAAAGGGTTTCTTTAGTTATGTCTGCAGCAAAAGGAAAAATAAGGAAATTATAGGCTGTCTGCATGGAGAAGAGAACCAGTTACTAACAGGAGACAAGGAAAAGGCAGAACTACTCAACACTTCCAAAAAGGAAAAAAGAGTTCTCTTGGCACAAAGAGTAGATGAGGTAGGACAGGAATTACAACATAATAGGTAGAGAGATAGTACAGGAACATCTGGAAACATTAAATGAATTTAAGTCTCCTGGGCCAGATGAATTACACCCAAGGATATTAAAACAACCAGCAGAAGTATTTTCAGAACCTTTGGCAATAATCTTTGAGAAGTCCTGGCGAAAAGGGGAAGTCCCCAAAGATTGGAGCCAAATGTTGTCCTTATCTTCAAAAAAAAGTGGGGGAGGACCCAAATAATTACCACCCAGTCAGCTTGACTTCAATTCCTGGAAAGATCCTAGAACAGATTATTAGGCAGACAGTCTGTAATTATTTAACTAGCGGTGCTTTCATTACAAGAAGTCAACACACATTTCTTAAAAACAAGTCATGCCAGACTAATTTGATCTTTTTCTTTGAAAGAATTACAGACCTGGTGGATGAGGGGAATGCTGTGGGTAATTCTTATCTAGATTTAAGTAAGGCCTTTGATAAGGTTCCCCATGGTATACTTGCAAAGAAGTAAGTAGAATGTGGGATAGATAGTGTTACTGTTAGGTGGATTTGTAATTGGTTGACCAATTGCACCCAAAGGGTGATCATAAATGGCTTCTCTTTAGCTTGGAGAAAAGTAATCACTGGGGTGACCCTAGGGTTCTGTTCTAGGTCCGATGCCATTCAATAACTTTGAGGAAGGAATAGTGAGTAGGCTGATCAAATTTGCAGATGATATCAAATTGGGAGGGGTTGCTAATTCCCTAGAGCAGGGCTGTCCAATGTTGAACAGGCCGAGGTCTACTTTTTCCGGCCCAAAGTGCCTGAGGGCTACTACACTAAAACCTCTACTTACGAATTTTATCCATTCCTTCCGAGCACATGGTCATAAGTTAAAAATTTGTAAGTAGATCAGCGGTTTCCCATAGGAATGTGTTGAAAATCAATTAATCCATTATGGTGGGAATTGTCTGGGGCAGGGGGAGAAGAAGGGAGATGTCACTGCACAAAGGAGATGGGACACCTGCAAACCCCACCTTTCACCCCTCTCCTCCCTCCACTCTGCACCAGTGACTCAGCTGGTCACAAGACAGTGGCACACCAATCATCTAGCTGGTGGAGGGAACAGGGAACTGCGCCATGGCCCTTGAACTGACCCACTCAGCTGAGACAGTGGGCTGGCTGACCCAGAACTTTGCCGGGGCAGTGGTGGTCCTTGGGATGGGGGATGGGGGTGGAGAACTTATCCCCTCACTTTTTTATTGATGGCCAGCGGGCTACTTTTAAACCCTTCGTGGGCTACCAGTAGCCCATGGGATAGGCCTGCCCTAGAGGATAGGATGAAAATCCAAAATGAGCTTGACAGGTTATAGTGCTGGGCCAAAGCTAACAGAATGGATTTCAACAGAGAGAAATGTAGGGTGCTGCATCTAGGTAAAAAGAATGAATTGCATAGATATAGGATGGGAGACCTGGCTGGAAAATAGTGCCTGTGAAAGGGATCTGGGAGTCTTGGTGGACCACAAATTGAACATGACTCAGCAGTGTGACACAACGGCCAAGAAAGCTAATGCGATTCTTGGTTGCATCAACAGAGGCATAGTGTCTAGATCAAGGGAAGTAAGTGATAGTACCACTCTATTCTGCTCTGGTCAAACCCCACCTTTAGTACCGTGTCCAGTTTTGTGCACCTCAATTTTAAAAGGATGTTGACAACCTTGAGGAGGGCAAGAGGAGGCCAACCAAGATGGTTAAAGGTCTGGAGGAAATGTCTTACGAGGAGCAGCTTAGGGAGCTGGGAATGTTTAGCCTTACAAAAAGAAGGCTGAGGGGGGGATATGATAGCTATGTTTAAATATTTGAAAGGATGTCATATTGAAGAAGGGGCTGGTTTGTTTTCCATGGCTTCAGAGACTAGGACTCAGGGCAATGTTCTCAAACTACAGAAAAAGAGATTCAATCTAAACATTAGGAAAAATTTCATGACAGTTAGAGCTGTTCAGAATAATCTTAGCACAGGCCTTGGTTTTAGCTTGCTGAAAGGAATAATGAGGAAAAGGGTTCAGAGTCCAGCCTTTAAGACATAAGGCTGAATTTTCAGATGGGCGGAGAACCTCCTTGGAGGACTTTATTCTCAGCTGTCTTGCTCCATTCTTTACTAATTCTGTTTGTTTGTTTGTTTGAACCCATGACAGCATTTCCAATGTACTGCTATGCAATGTAACGGAGCGAGTATCGTTTTGGTTCGTTGTCACCAATTCATCGGCAAACACAGCAGCTGTTCCCAGGAGTGATGTGGAAGCAGCCATAAGGTACTGGAGTGGGCATCCAATCCATCCATGTGTTAGCAGCTGAATCTCTCCTTTAGCCAAAACTGCCCCGAGGGGCATTGAGTGCCTCTGGGTAAGCCTGCAAGAAAGTAACTTCCTCAAATCAAACAAGGATTTCAACCTGGCCTGCCTGATTCTACATCCCAGTATGTTTTCAAACTAATGTTTTATCATGGAGTTGCTGAGACCCAGACATGGAATTGTATAGGGTCCACAGAAATAATCTTCCTTTCTAATACCTTTGATAATAATAATTATATACAATCAAGCCAGTTCTGGAATGGTTGCCTCTAGTCAGAATTGACTTGATAACACAATTAGTATTATGAAGGAAATAGTAAGGATTACTATCCCTTCTGTGAAAACAAATAGGAAGTTCATTCCTTCCCAATTTCTCATTATTGTTGTTGTTGTTTTAAAACTCACATTTCTAAACTGGAAGAAAACCTACATCTGGAAGAAAATAATCCATTTTGCACCGTCCATGGTCAATCACATACAGTACAAGGTATTTGTAATGATGGCAACTGTGAATTTGTTACTCATGAAGGTTTGTAAGAGGAAATAGCTGTATTTGGCTGCATGTGTTTTTGACCTGCTCTTAAACCTTTTGGGGAAAGCATGTTATCTTTTAGAAGTATAATGCCTTGTGTTGAATAAAAGCAAACGTGGCAATGAATATGAATGCATTCTTCAGGAAGATTAACTTTTAAGCTTATGAGCAGCTTAAATTGTTTTCTATGGAGAAATGCAAAACCAGCCTTGATACATTAGGGTCAGGCAAGGAGACCAGAGTTTTGTTGGATCAGGGTGTGAAGAGTGGAATGTTCTTCGGGGTAGGAGGGAGGTTCTCTGAAACATTCTGTCTGTGTAAGTAGATTTAAGAATAAGTCTCTTTCTGCTTGGGTAACATGCTGTTCTAGCTCCTTAGATTTAATCTATTATCTGTCACCTGCAGACAATATATGTTTGGAAACAGCCATTGCTCTGCTTTCAGCCCTTATTAATGACACCAGATAAACACTAATAAAAATAGTGGCCATCACTTGAATGATACGGAAATACATAAGGGGAGTGTAATTAAATCTAGAAGCCTTCCTGCATTTTTTCTCTGCAAGTCCAACTCACGTAGGAGGACCTCTGGGTGAGGTTGATCTTGTGTTTCCTGATCTTACAAGATTCCCCCCCCCACACACACACACATACAATGTCACACCCTTTGTTCTCTGTCTCTGCAGTTAGATATATAAGGAAAATAGTTTACATTCCAGTGATCATTCTGATTGCAATTATGTTTCTGCTTTTACCACTGCTTTTTCAATTACTTCTAGTTGACACATGAGGGCATACTTCTTCTAGATACAAAAATCTGCAGCTTAGCTGTCTAGTAAGGCCTTAAGGGGACCATGGACAATCCATCACAAAACATGGGAGAAGACCCTGCACCTCAACGTCTTCCTACCACAGGGTAGCACCCATAATCCAGATCGTGGCAATAAACACAGCTTCTGGGTATCATCATCTTAGGCCAGACTCGAGTGCTGTACTTCCACTGGGTCCCACTGCTTCTGAAGGACACATCAGTATCTCAGAAGTCTCTCTCCTTCCTTCCCTCTTGCAGCTCCAAGCCTAAAATCCTGCTCCAAAGGTTTGAGAAAACCTCTGGGCTTGTTTTTTGGTGCCATAAATGGCTACAGTGGGAGTGGAAGGGGAAGAAAAGGATACACCTTTGGATCGTGACCTTAATGTTGGGTGGAAGGTCATGCCAGATGTATCAAAGTAAGTGAAATTGTCATCCCTTGCACATGTCCATATCATTTTGACACGCGAACTGCTTTCAGCCCTTGGTTTTCCATTATGTCCTTCAATATACAACAAAATAATAGAAGTCAGTGACATTAATACAGGATTGATGTAGTACAATCAGAAAAGACTGCAGTATTTGTCAGAACATTTGCAGCCACATTCTGGTCCATCTCCGCATAAAGCTAATTGGAGCCATCTCAAGTAGACATGAAAAATTCCATGCACGGCTGACTCCTGTCCATAACTGTCTTCATCCTTCCTATGTTTCTGCACAATAGGATATATCATGTTAAGAATAATAAGACATACTTGTCAATTTATTTTTTTAGGAACAACAGACACAGAATCAATGGTGGCTTTTTGTTAAATGATGACACACTTCAGTTCTTGCAAATCTTAACAACTTTAGCTCCACCAGTTGAGCAGTCTAAACCAACCTGGCTGATTGTCTTTGGCGTTGTTCTTTCCATCATTGTGGCTGCAATTGTATACCTTGTAACATCTGGCATCCGTCAGCGCAGGAGGTGAGTGTTTGGGGTTTTCCTGTTCTGTGCCAGTCCAGAATTTCAAGCCAGAGAACTTACTGGCTTGGGAGATCAGGTTGGCATTCTTCCTGGCAGATGATTGCTGACAGTATACAAGTGCCAAGTAGAAGCTCTTTCGATGTAGCATGCCCAATTCTCAGTTTTTAAAATTCTTTCTTGGCATTTGGTGCATTTACATTACATTATTTACTACAAAATCCTCTTTGTTCTTAAATTGTTGTGACAGTATAGCGGAAGGCTCCTCTTAACATTTTAGTGAAGCAAGGAAGTAAAGACATGTATGGATCTGTATTTATAGATCTGGCAGGATGTTCATTGTGTGGGTACTCCTAGTGTGGGTTTGTCAGCTGCAATCAGCTTCCACTCTCTCTACTTTGAGAAACAGTACGAAGCCACATCTTTTTGAACTGGTGCATAATATTGTTTAATTTATACTGGTGGCTTCAATTGTTTGAGCAATCAATTGGTTTTAACAATGTCATGGTTGTGTTGTGTTTGATTTTAGTATTTTTTTAAAAATGTTTTTAAGATTGTTGTGATGCTAATGTTAACAATGACAATAGTAATAGTCATTGTAATTGTGGTAATAACACTAGAAGGAAGGGATGGTGCATCACAGAGAAAGCCTGATGTTTTTCCGCTGGGAAACTGGCAAATATATCAATTTGCAGTTGTGCTAGAAGAGTAGGGACTTTTGGACCCAGTGATAAGTTCAAGATAGCCTGCCATCAGAAGATGGAAATCTTTAAAGTGTTCTAGAGAATTATTTAGGCACACCTTTGTGATTAAGAAGTCACAATTATAGAAGAGCTGACCTCTTGATGGCCAATGAACAATCAAAGCAGGGCCCATGCAAACTGTAGGAGGTGTGAAAAGCCCCTGTGGTGGCAATCAGGTGTCTCTGCCACTTAAGGATTATTTTGTGTACACTTATCGTGTACACTTATCATGTACACTTATTTGTACACGACCCCTAAACTCCGCAGCAAATGGCTGCCAGCTCCGGAGCTTACAATTGTTTCCCCACCAGCTCTGGAGTTTGCAGGAAATTAAGTGTGATCACACCCACCTAAACGCGTCCCAGTGCACTTTTCTTGTACCTGCTCTAGGAGGGTGAAAATCCCCAGGTCCGGATTTAATCTGGTGAGTGTGGGGCTCCTCGCTTCTATTTGTTTTTGTTTTTTGCCTCCTGTCCCTTTAAGAGAAGGGGCGGGAGGCAAAAAAAAAAAAAAAAACAGAAGAGAAGGAATCAGGACGGGGGCTCCGGGCGGCGTCAGAGGTGAGCCTGCATTTTCCCCTCTCTTTTTTCCTCCCTCCCCTCACGCAGACAGGAGCAAGGAAGTGCGGAGGGGTGGGGACGCAGGAAGAGCAACGAACCCCCAAGATCTCTGGTCCGAGTTTAAGTGGCCAGCGGATCTTAGGGGTTGTGTGAAAAGGCCCTAACTGCATGCTATAGTTTGGCCCTTTATCATCACACTGGAATCCCTAGCATTCATGAAAGACCTCGGTTAGAGAATGAAATACCAAACAGTAATTTGCTCTTATAACTGGAACCTTTGGCAGGGCCTTTTTCCTCTACAAAAGTAACATGTTTTTCCTTTATGGATCTGAGGATGCACACACACACGTGCCCACACCCACACCCACATCCACACACCCACACACATACCATGCTGAGAATCACAGCCCAAATATACAATCCAACCAAAGTTACCAACTTTGCAGGTTTACGCAGCAAGGCAGCCAGGACGGCACATTTCATTGCTTTGCATTTCACCCCAATGTGTACAAAACACTCTTTAAAATGTGCATATCTTCTCAGAGACCGTTGAAAAAACTATTCCTAGTGTGTCATTTTGAGAAGAAAGTTTTTTTTCTGTATTCTTATTCACTTCACAAACCAAGTTGGAATTTGCATCCTTAGCTGCAGTCAGGAGGAAGCTAGCTCTCACTTTTTTAAAAAAAATCTCTACATCCAAGAATTTCCTGCAGCATGATGTATTTTTATGGTTCTTAATATTGCTGATATATGTACCTGGCAGAGGTTGCGACATGATATATTATGGGCCTAAGAAGTTGCTGTACTCGACCTTTGAGTTGATTATCTCCACTGCATTGCTGATGCTGCATCATATATGACACCGGAGGCTCCTTTTCTATGAGTCATTGGCTTTCCAGGGCAAAAAATTGGTCTGGGAATAAACAGAGCAGAGATTGCTAAATTGCTACTGCCATTCTTTGCTATATTGAGCATCAGTGCAGAGATATAGTCAGAGGCAATCTTGGGGTTTAAAAGTTCTGTTTATCATGCTGGTGGAAAACAACCAAGTTTGTACTTCATTCGTTAGGATGCTCGGTTGAAATTTTACTCCATTTAGTCATTTTTTACTTTTGTTTATGCATTACACAAGGCTTCTCTTGGCTCCTTGCAGATATGGGAGCTAAGCCACACCTGCAGAACTATTAAGTTGGTGCCTTCTTCCCTGAATTAGATCATTTTAGGACAGAAGCAGATGTTAAAGACAGCCTGTAATTAATGCAGAAACTACTTTAATATTGCCACTTATAGACACATGGGAAGCATACCTGCACACATAGCCAACTTGCAGCATGGGCTATCCCAATTTAGAAAAGGTTTTATTGCACAGCATTTCTGCACATGCAGTTTGTCTTTAAGCTTAGTTGAGCCAAACTGAAGTTCATTTTGACAAGAATGTCATCCTCTCCTCTTTTCAGATCTAAGAAGGAGCATGAAGAAAGAGAAGAGTTAGAGGAGAAATGTGAAACGGCCATCACCATGGAAAATGGAATACCTTGCGACGCCCTAGATTTAAAAGCTGGCCAGATTAATGGAGTCTATGCGGCTGCCGATGATGAACGCTTCACGCCCTTATGAAGGGTTCCCGTTTCTCTCGGCCCTTTTATGAGACTCTGCCCTTGTCTTATCTAGCTGTTCATGCTGATCATTATCAAACAAGAGAAGAAATGCACTTTGCCTCTTGTCTCTTTGGGCCGTTTCTGCAGGAAGCGGGTTGATATATAAACACACCCCAGATACAATTCTCATCAAAATGTCCTTCATGGAATGATCAAAGAGAACTCCAGATGTTCTCTGGATGTACGTGAGGTTCAAGACCAAAGTTTATATGGCAACCTGTTCCTGGTTTTCAGTTATGACTCAGTTACTCCTCTTTTCATTTCCTGGGGGAGGGGAAAGTGTGAATTGGTCTGTTCCAGAATGCTTCCCAGCCAATCAATTCAGTGAGGATTCCAAAGGATTCCATTTTCTCCCTTGAGGTTTATGAGAACAGAGGCTTTTGGAAATTGATGGGGGGGGGAGGGCAAGATAATTGATGCCTCTGACCAGTATTTAGAGATAATGGCCGCTATCCTCTAGTAGGGAAGGTTGAAAATTTCGCATGGGTAAAACTGACAGTGGATGTGGGGCCCCATGTCACTAAAAAGCTATAGGGCAATACTCTGTTGACCTTCTGTGGCCAAGTGCAGCAAGCATAGGAAAGAGTGGTTGTGCCTCCTACCTTCTGTTGGCCACGTCCATAAAGCTACCTTGGCCCTATCTTGTTCAATAGCAACACTTGGTAAAAGCAGCAGAATCCTACATTTTACCACACTGGCAGGATGTTTCAGCATAAGGTCAATAAGATACCGACCAGCAACTTTTCAGAGCCCTTCTGGACCCCCCACTGATATTACTTTCCTTTGTGCATAAGATTATTTTTCAGCCTCCCATCATAATCTCTTCCCAAACGGGTTTTGCAGAGTTTTGAAGCACTTCAAGAAGAAATAGGGGTGGGGGTGGGATTCTGCCTCCTGATTTAGCATGGTTGCAATAGGCACAGTTTCATGTTGGTGTATCACAGTCTCTGGTGGGATGGCATCCAGAGGGTCATGAGGTGCAAGGAGGACGAGGTTTTCAGAACTGCAAGTATAGTCACTAGGAGGATTCGGTAGCAGGCTGTGAACATATCAGTTGCCAGAATTCTATTTGTAAGTTACCCTGGTGTAAGTGCAATGGCATACATTGCAGTAGTGAATTCATGAGTTGCCCCTTGTGTCTTTTGTCAGGCACCTAATCATGTGGCAGACGTGAGACATGAGATACAACTGATGAGTTGTGAAATAGCAGCAACCCACTGCTTCAGTTTATGCCACTTGCACTTATACCAGTATAACTAAGCACTAGAATTCTGGCCAGAATTCTGAAGAAATGTAGTAGGTGGAAGCTAGCCTGTACGGATGTGCATCTCTAATATCTGTACCCATCATACATCCTGGGTCTCAGAGTCTAGAAAAGTTATTTTTTTGTGCCAGTTCCTAATCCACCTCGTGAAGGCTGTATTGGCAGGGGGAGTCTTGGAGGTACAGTCTCCAAACTAATTTTCTCCTCAACTTCTTTGTCATTTTGAGTTGTAACTCTGTTAACTGGGGAGTTCTCTTCTATGCTTCCTGTGATCTATCTTGCTTGTTTTGGACAATAAATGGTAAAATACACATTTTTTTTTAAAAAAAAGTCTCAGTCTCTAAAATTCAAGAATAGTGAAACAAATACAGATCTTCTATATGGGGATTTTATTGTTGGAGGCCATGACTGCTATTAACCAACAGTGGCCTTTTTTGCACCAAGAGCTGTTCTGGAATGGTTTCCCAGCCACCACAAGGGAGACCACGTCCATCAGACCATACTTGGGGAAAGAGCTGTTTAAAAAAAAAAGAAAGAAAGAAAAAGAACAATGAATATACTGACATGCTGAAATAATCTCTAAGCAAATAGGATATTATTCGGGATCAGTACATCATTATATATATATATTTTAAGAAACAATTTTCCAGTCATTGACTTGGGGTCTTATTTAGTTGCTGTTACCATTCTACCCTGACTGTCTTTTTCAAAAATAGACAGAAGCAGGAAAAGAATGTTGGCTATGCACAAAACAGTGCAGACTTACTTGGTAAAGGTACCTGCTTATTCTCTAAACAGACAAGGGAGCATTGATCACACCATTGTATGTTATAAGCCATGATGGGGATACGTGTTATCTACAGGCTTAAAAGGAGGGCTCTTCTAATTGCCAGATGCAGATGTGTGGCATCAGGAGACAGGTAGTTGTCTCGTGTGCTCCCAGAGGCACTGTGAAATACAGGAAGCTGGACTAGATCGGCCCTTGGCCTCATCATAAGAACATAAGAAGAGCCATTTTGGATCAGGCCAAGGGCTCATCTAGTTCAGTTTCCTGTAACTCACAGTAGCCCTACTAAATGTGTCTGGGAGTGCACGAGACTAGATATCTGTCTCCTGATATACCACTCTCCTGCATCGGGCCTTTGAAGTACCCTGTTTTTAAGCCTGGAGATTGCACATCCCCATCATGACTTGTAACCTGTGATGGACTCCCCCCCCCCCCCAACAACCTGTCCAATCCCATTTTGAAGGCATCCAGGCCAGATGCCATCTCCACATCCTGTGGCAGGGAGTTCCACAGACTAAAAACATGCTGGGTAAAGAATCATTTACTTTTCTCTGTTCTCACTCTCCCAACCCTTAATTTGAGTGGATGTCCCCTTGTTCTAGTTTTTTGTGAGAGGGAGAAGAGCGTCCCTCTATCCACTTTACCTGCACAATTGTGTATGTCTCAATCATATCCCCCCCCCACAGCTCTTCTTATATTCATATCAGAAAAGTAATGTGTGATTAAGACATAGATGTTTTCAGGAGCTATGGCAGTAGAGAACCTATCCTACATTTATTCTTATTCTTCCACTTAAAAATACCAAGAAGAATGAGAAAGGACCAGAACTTGAAAATGAGCATTTTTCTTTAACTGGGCTATTCAGCGGGGGCGGGGGGTGGCGGTCAGACGCTCTGGAAATGCTGAGCTGCACCTACCATCAATGCTAACCAGTGGTGAAAAATGTATCTGTGTGGGAGGGACCCATTCTTGTTCCCAATTTTCTTTTTGAAAAACAAAGTAGCTATTGGGCTAGATGAGAAAAGATTGGAAACAGTGCGTTTCCATGGCCAAGTGGTGGTGGGCTGGGAGCATCAAAGCAGATCTCCTAAATCTAGTCCAATATTCTATCTGAAGTACCACTCTGGCTCTCACACACTGTCACTATACAATTTGGTACTAACCCAAAGGATCAGGTGTGTACATGGTGGGAAAGAATACCTGTTCCAGGAGAGGTGTTACCAATCAAAGTAGACTGACTTTGATCAACAAATAAACTAACATGGCTCTAAGGCAGCTTCCAGACGTTATCACTGTAGCTGTCATTAGTGAAAAGGATATCAAGGCACATGTGTTGCTATGCTATCATTGTTCTACCATCAATTTACACAACATGGCTTCAAGACCAGAACTCCAAGAAGAGTTTACCATCAGCAATTGAACATAAAAGAGAAAGGCAAAGGTAGCTGGCAAGTTAAATGTGTGCTCAGATTTGGTGATGGGTCTTTGAACATCTGCTTGATTAGATTGATTGAGGAGTTGAGAGAAATGGAACATTGACTTTGTCAGCTACAAGCCTGGCCAGCCTAGCTGTGGGATTCTAGCAACTGTTGTATTCTCTGGTTACAACAGAGTCGACCACATCAATACACACCATATTCTGTATGGATCTTCTCAAAATACCACTGCAGTTACTTGAATCAGTTTGTCCCAGTGATATCAGAAGAACTCTTTTTTTTTCTGCTAAAGCTTTCCTAGGCCAGCTGCACCAATGTGATAAAGGTATCAACGTTATTTGGAGGGATAATAAAGTGCTTAATGTTTACTTACATTGGTCATTTGCAGTGATAAACTCCTTGACTATGGACCCACTGCTTCTCAGAATGTTTTTCTGTGACATACATAGTAAGCCTATAGGGTGGTTAATGACTAACCCTATGGCTAGATTAGATGGTTAACTTCTAATCAGCTCTTCAGCTGCCAGATTCCTTAACAGGGTTAGGCATACTTCTCTACATTAAATACCACAAACAGAGAGAATCTGGAAGACTAAATTATTTACAATCAATATGTATGGCAAATAATTTAAGTTTTCCACCTGATTGATTTGGGAGTGCAAAAACCAAAGGTGAAATGTATTGGTATGACACTACTCTAAGCCCATCTTGGGGGCTGACTTTCCTTAACCACTGATCCCAGAATTTCCCAAATATCATGGCCTGAAAGTGTGGTCTGCAAAAGAAACTTTCCCAAGGTATTTCCTTTCTGTTACATTGCTCATACACACTTTATTTTGCTTATAGAGACTTCTCTCATTAGCTATCTTCCTACCAGGTACTTTCAGATTTTAACTCTGGTATTTACTCGGTAAGTGGCTAGAGAGATCAGTAAGGTGCATGGCTGTGGAGCTGGCAGTTCAATTCCCCACTTTTTAACTGCACAGTCCCAAGATTCTCTAAGAAAAAGGAATGGCACACCACTTCTAAATACTCTTTACCTAATAAACCCTGAAAAGGATTGCATATCTTATGATTAACTAATTTATTTATTTATTTTCTTCATATACTGCCCCACTAGTGCAAAGCACTATTCTGGGAGGTTAACAGCATAATAAACCAAACAGACCATAAAGAGAAATGTCAATAAAATAATAAAGCAGAAAAAATCAAACAGAAAAACTTGATGGCTTGTTTGTTGTTGTTGTTGTTGTTGTTGTTGTTGTTGTTGTTGTTGTTGTTGTTGTTGTTGTTGTTGTTGTTAGGTATAGTTATATGCTTGGTACCTGATGATTGAATGAAACATTGCAAAAACAGTTCATTGGATGAAAGGTAGGATATCAGTGTTACAAAGTATAGAATAAAACAAGCTTGATGAAACTGCAGGCTCTTCCAAAGTGGTTTTGCTCCTGCCAGTGTTAACCCCAACCCTCCTGACCACTGTTTATAATGAGATAATGGGAACTGCAACCCAACATCACCTGGAGTTGCAGATCCAAAACACCATTCTCTCAACAAGATAAAATTTGGCTAAATTGTGTGTTGGGGAAGAGAAGAGAAGAGAAGAGAGAGAGAGAGAGAGAGAGAGAGAGAGAGAGTTCTCTTTCATTGTACAGCCATGTCTTCAAACGAAATGTAAAATACTTCTTCTAGCAAAGTAAAGTATTCTCCTTATATACCGCCCCATACCACTTCAAGTAGTCTCTGGGTAGTTTACAGTTTTAATTACAGTATACAGGCTACATGTTGTGTCTCTCCCCCCTCCCCCCAGCAAGCTGGGTACTCATTTTACCCAACTCGGAAGGATGGAAGGTTGAGTTAACCATGAGCTTGCTACCTGGGATCAAACCCCAGGTCATGAGTAGAGATGGGCACGACTAGGGAAAATGATGTTTTCGAGTTGTCGTGTGTCGGAGGCAGCCCGTTTTGGCTCGTTTCCGTTTTTCGCGAAAATTCGCAAAAATTAGTCAGTTCGTTTTTTCTTTTTTTTGTTGTTGTTAGTACTTTTTTGGGGGGGGTAGCGGGCTCCTGGAGGCACCTCTGTGGGGTGGGTGCCTCCTCTGGCCCGCTAGGAAGGGAAAGCGGGCTCCTGGAGGCACCCGTGGGTGCCTCCTATCCTCACCCACTAGGAAGGGGAAGCAGGCTCCAAGAGACCCCTCAACATGGGGATCTCCTCTCCTCACCTGCTGCTGCAAAAGGGCATGCATAGCCATATGGGATATGCATACCAGTTGCAGACTAGTGAGACCAGTGCACTGGTGCATGACCGTCCGTCCAAGAGAACCCTGAGTCAAGACTGGGTCGCACCCGCTATGTCTCACAAAGAAGGGAATCGTACTTGTGTGTAGTGCAATGCAAGTAGATCTGGCTTAGGGTTAAGGTGGATTAGTGCAAGGGCTAGGGTTAAGCTAGTGATGGGTAAGGTTACGGTGGGCTAGTGGGTTGCACCTCTGGGTGCCTCTCTGACCCACTAAGAAGACAGTTTACTGTGACGTATGGGTAAGGAGTCAAGGATTAGGGTTAGGGTTAGGGGGCTAGGGCAGGGTTTAGTGGTCTTTTTGGCACATCCCAGAAGTCCCAGTG
Organism: Phrynocephalus versicolor; assembly: GCA_023846285.1. Classification (NCBI taxonomy): domain Eukaryota; kingdom Metazoa; phylum Chordata; class Lepidosauria; order Squamata; family Agamidae; genus Phrynocephalus; species Phrynocephalus versicolor. The sequence continues at coordinate 213,468 of JAHTLZ010003307.1, forward strand.
GCCAAGTGGCCATGCGATTGGTGGGATGGCTCCAAAAATTTGCATGGTCCACTCCCACATGGCCACTCGGCCAGCCCATCATTGCGCAGGTATAAATAAAATAAAATAAAATAAAATCAATGGAGGACAGAGGAGGAGAGGAGAGACATTTTGTTGCAAGAAAAAACCCACTGCTACTGTAAAAAATCTGGCAGTTTATAAATTTTCGCATGTTTCTGTGGTGCTTGTGTGTTTTTGGACCACGATATCGAAAAAAATATTGTGGTCGCCGCCCCATTTTGGATCCCCCGCCCGCACCGCATGGCATGGCGACTCGAATCCGGCTGCCCAGGACAGGAGAGGGGGGAAGCCGGGACCCCCCCTCCAGAAACCACCCCTCTGGTAGGTGCCCTGAGCCCTTAGTCAGGCAGGCATTTTTCCGCCTTCTTTTTGGCCCGGGAATGGGTGGGGGGAGAGTTTAAAAGTTTTTTCCTATGCCGTCTGTGCCGCTTGCGCCGGCGGCGAGACTCGTGCGGCTTGTTGCTGCGAGCCTGTGGCGAGTCCCACCAGAGCAGCCCAGGACAGAGGAGGGGGGGAGGCCGGGGACCTCCAGAAACAACCCCTCTGGTAGGTGCCCTGAGGCACGGCAGGCATTTTTCTGCCTGCTTTTTGGCCGGGAATCGGGTTTTTTTTTAAACTTTTAAAAACTTTTTTTCTATGCCGTGTGGCATCGCGCGATCGCGCCATGCCAGGAACAACCACGACAAATCAGACAAAATTGTTCGTTCGTCGGTTCGAGCTTGAATTCTGGCGGAGTAATTCCCGTTACCGTTTCCGTAGAGTAACGGAACCGAGTAACGGAAACGGAAACGGGAATACCGCTAAGTCGTGCCCATCTCTAGTCATGAGCACAGTTTTACCTGCAGTACAGGCATTTAACCACTGTGCCATGGGGCTCTGTGGTGTAGGTGCAGACTTTAAGTCTTTTATGAAAATTTGCCATTTGTGAAGGTGTTGTGCCTATAGAAACATTTACTTCTGTTCATTTCTTTTAAACAATTACTGTTTAGGTTACTTTGTATACAATTTAAGGTCCTTATTGATTTCTACATAGTAATCCCTTACTCTAGACCAGTGGTTCTCAACCTGTGGGACCCCAGATGTTCCTGGACTGCAACTCCCAGAAGTCTCCACCACTCGCTGTGCTGGAAAGGGTTTCTGGGAGTTGCAGTTCAGGAACATCTGGGGTCCCACAGGTTGAGAACCACTGCTCTAGACCATGGACTCTCCATACAATGTTATTTCCCATAATGTCTATTTGTAGAATGATAGCAAGGATGTGGCCAGCCTGGCCTCCTGTGGGAGGGAATTCTGAAATCTGGCAGCAGCAACAGAGGAGGCCCTCAGTCATGTTCCAACCAATTGCACCTGTGAAGGTAGTGGAACCCAGAGAATGGCATCTCCTGATGATTTTAACACAAAGGTGGGCTCATAATGGGAGATACAGGCTTTAAGATAGCCAGACCATATACAGTTTTATAGGTTAAAACTAGCACTTTGAATTGTGCCTGGAAACAGATTGGCAGCCAGTGAAGCTGCTTTAACATTTTAATGCTCATGTGATATTTTAGTGGGTGCAGTTTTCCCACCTGCCCGCCTACCCACCCTGAGCAGCAATGCGTGCCTCCTGGAGGTTCTCTGACAGCTTTCTTGTTTGCTTCCTTTCCTCACTGCCCCAGCCATGGCTCAGGAGCCCATTGCTGAGGGATACAATATGGGAAAAACTGGTGGCAGCAGTGGGTGCGGCAGAGGCCTGGGGTTCTCCACTCTGGGGCCTGTCCAGAGCACCACCTGCTCTGGGCCAATTCTGTGCCAGCATGCAGCACCCAGTCTGCACCCAGAGCCTGGGCTAGGGCAGCTTGTGACCCCGCTGGCCCAAGGAGTGGCCTACTGGCAAATTAGGCAGGGAGGGGTTGCGGGGGAACCATGAAGAGCAGCCAACCCTAGGTGTCATGTGTGTGGGGATGGGTGGGCAGAAGGGGTGAGAATATTCGGCTGCTCTGTGCTTCTGTCCCCTACCCTTGTGCCCCCTTGCACCCACCCACTCCAGAGCATCCAACATGGGAGCTGCTTGGGTGCAGGTGGGAAGCCAGACCCAGTAATACGTCTGGGCCATTATGCATTAAGCCAAGAGGTTCTGTTGTGCTAGAAGAGAAGCACTTGCCCTGCAAAGAGGTAGGTCAGGGCAATCTGTGATTGATTAAGTTGCTTTTATCCTAGAACAGGCATGTCCAAACTTCAGCCCTCCAGATGTTTTGGATCACAGCTCCCACAGTCCTTTGTCATTGGCAAGGTAAACTTAGAATTCTGGGAGTTGTGGTCCAAAACATCAGGAAGGCCAAAGTTTGGACATGCCTGTCCTAGAAGGATAGGAGAACTGCCTAAGAAAGAAGGAGCAAAGGGTGGCATAAGGCCACAAGAAACTGAGATGAAAGACAGAACGGTTCAAAGGAAGAGAGAAAAGAAAGATAGCAGGTGACGATGCTAGAAAAGAAATCTAGGTGTGTGTGTGTGTGTGGGGGGAAATCACACCATCTAATGTGCTAATGTGAGGAACACTGAAATCCACATCTCCAGCAAATCTTACCACAGGATCAAGTGCTCTACTCAGTGGTCAACTCAGTAATTGACCACATTGTTGTCAGAATGTTTAGGGAAGTTTTCGCATTGTGTGAGCCATCCTCGGAAAGTGGTCGAGAAACAGTCTGAATAAATAAATTAAAATATTAACTATATGTAAAATATTAACTATGCATGAAACTTTTGCTTTTCTGAAGTTAATTATTTACTTTTTTCTTTCCTTCACTTACAAAAACCAACACCTAGATTCAGTCCTTTTGCTGAATTACAGCTATTAAAAAGCCAGGGAGTTGGATTCTCCCTCTTTCGCCTAGCCAGTTCATGTACAGTTGAGTGCAAACGGAGAAGGCTTCCTAAAAGAAGCTTATTTTCCTGGCATTTCCTGGCACCAAAGGAAGCATGTTGGCCCATCTGTATCTTATTTGGAACGTGGCTCTTCTCACTTTTGCACAGGATGTCACTCAACAGGCTGTTGACTTTCTGATGGAGTTTAATGCTCAAGCAGAAAATGTATCTTATAAGAGTTCACTTGCTTCGTGGAATTATAACACCAACATCACAGAAGAAAATGCTATCAAGATGGTGGGTACCTTTGGCATGTGTTTGTCAGCTTCTAGAGAACAAACCAGATTATTATTATTATTATTATTATTATTATTATTATTATTATTATTAT
>JAHTLZ010003307.1:230537-251765 GCA_023846285.1 Phrynocephalus versicolor
GGGGGGGGGGAGTTCAAGTCCACCTATCAACTTGGTGTTTCTTAAATGGTTTCACTGCATGCAATGAATTTAATATAGTATTTGATTTAACTCTTGGTGGCACTGCTTGGCACCTTGGGGTTTTGTTACCCTTTAAACAGTCACGATAACAGCTTTTATGAGGTGACCACAACATCTCACCCTTGTCATTACATGTTGAGTTGATCACCACATTTCAACATGTCCTATTTTTCTGGGGTTCTTAGCCAAGAAACGTTGGGACACAAATGTGTAAAGACTTTCAAATTTGTAATATAAAGATGAACGAAATCCGCTCCAATATAACAAAAGGAGTAGAATTCTTTCGGTTCTTGTTTTTCCAGATAAAACCTTTATATCAGCAACTGCATGCTTATGTAAGGCACAACCTACAGAAGGTCTATGGCTCGGAGTACATCAACTCCCATGGAGGTCTTCCCGCTCATTTACTTGGTATGAAAATGCAATGTTAATAGCCATGTCCATTATGTGTCTTTGGGACAGCAATGACAATCTCTGTGTTATGATTTTTTCTTCACCCCCTCAAGCATTGAGAAGTTCAGTGAGCTGCACCAGGTGGGTTTAGCTTCAGGTGGAGGAGTGGGTCATGGATGAGTTACCTGTTTTTGTGTGCTTTTTATTTACAAGCATTGGTTAAATGCCTGTACCGCAAGTAAAACTGTGCTCACGACCTGGGGTTCAATCCTAGGGAGCAGGCTCAAGGTTGACTCAGCCTTCCATCCTTCCAAGGTCAGTAAAATGAGTACCCAGCTTGCTGGGGGTGGAGGGCAATGTGTAGCCTGCATAATCAAATTGTAAATTGTCCAGAGTGCTTTAAGCACTATGGGGTGGTATATAAGCAGAACACTTTGCTTCCTGATCCCTCCCTTTATTGCCAGAGGCTGACGAGAATTGTGAAACATCTGGAAGGCTGCATAGGTTCCTCTCTTCATGAAGAGGCAGATAAGACCATACAAGTAGATCCCCTGGGCGGGCTGGGGAAATTCCGACCTCACATCTGGTCTCCAAAAAGAGGGCACTGTGCTAGGTCTCCCTGCACTTATTTTTCATTGTCTCCCTTAACATAGCTTTTTTTTTAAATGCATGTGAGTTGCCCTTGCCTCCTCCCCTCAGCAGGGAAGGAAGTAACTTGGGAGAGTGGTTTATTTGTTTGTCGTCACCTTCATGATAACCTTCCCATTCAGAATATCTCAAAAGAGATTGCCATCCATTCCCTAATTGCTAACTTCTCTTGAGGATACTGTATATCCATATCCACACATATACATCTACGTTCCCTTCAAGGCCAAAAGTCAGTATTCGTCCGGACAAAATAAATGACACATGATTTGTCCACTACAGTACTGCAGTTCCAATCTGAATCAGGCTCCCCATACCAACAGTTACCATAGGGGGAAAATCCACACATCCATTCTAGCTGTGGTGCTATGAGAAAGGGAAATAGCTCACCTTTCAGACTGCTTGGGGCACAATCTTGTGCCACAATTACAGTATTTCCCAGAAATCATATCATGCATGGGGAATAGCAATGCAGCCTGAGCTTGATTAGAACTGAACCTGGATCTTTTTTGGTTCAGCAGTAAGGCTGAACCAAAAAAGGGCAGGCTGGAGCAATTCCTGCACAGATGGAAAGGTTGCTTTAAGGGAGATAGAGTCCAGCACTCTTGGTGTGATCAGATCTTATCCTTTCTCATTGTCTGATCACACCCTCAGTATATTAATATAGCAAAAGAAAATGAATCTGCAATAGGCTTATGGAGACAAACAAGAAAATCGAATCATTTTGAAAACAGTACTGTAGTTCACTTTGAATATTGTTACTAATTCCACTTTCCCTGTTGAAGGTGACATGTGGGGCCGATTTTGGACAAATTTATATCCTTTGATGATCCCCTACCCAGATAAACCAAACATTGATGTATCTTCTGCAATGGAAGAACAGGTAGGGCGTGCACTTGGATGCAAAGCATTAACTTTATGCACTGATGGTATCTTTTGTGATATTAATTTCCCCTTGCTATTCAACCCTTGAAGGGCAATTCTTGATCTCATTATTATTTCATTAGCATTTAATCGTCTTTTGTATAGGAAGCTTAGTAGAAGGCTATAATAATCTCAGAGCACTGTTGCTTAGGCAGCTCAAATGGTGCCATCTGTGCAAAAGAGTGAGTCAGTTGGCTTGGGGAAAGCTGCACCATTTGCAAAAAGAACAAGAAAGAGAAAAAATAAGTTGTTAGACCTCACCACAAGCCAGAAAATAACCTCTTGGAGACCAGGCATGCTCAGTGGCTCCAGATTACTACTGAGAGCTGAGGAAGGGTGCACAAACTTTGGATAACAGATTGGAACAAATAGTTGCAGATCCTACATCTCTATCTGCTCCTGAGATTCTAAAATTGCCAAACTACATTATTCCTCTGGAGGCTGTAGAGGTAATTTACATTAATTTTGTCTCAAGATGTATGTGGAAGAAAATGGCCAATCCAAATGTTATCCTAGTTATACTGGGGTCTCTTTACCAAACTATTTCTACCCTTCTATCTCATTTCTCCCTTCTTATTAATGACTAATCCATAAGATCTGTCCAGAATTCTGTGGAAAGTTTTGTCTCGTGTCTTTAAAGGTTTTGCAAAAAAAGGCTAGATTCGTTGCCTCTTTTCCAGACAAGTTACGGATATTAACTAATTATATTGACCAGAGTCTTATCAGCTTAAGCAAGTGCATAATGGCCAGGGTTGCCTCCCTGCTCTCTTTCACTTGATTGGTCACACAAAACTGGGTGTGTCGACAGCAGATTCCATGAAGGATCACCGGCAGGAGGGGAAATACCTTTCTAACAGGAATTTGCCCAATCTTTGAAACCAACAGAGATACTCCTCTGTGTAAAAGCATTGCTAAATCACCAGATGAGATGAGCCAGAGAACTGCGCCAAGCTTCGAGATCATACAAAACCGAATTTGATTTTCAAAATGGAATTTGGATGTTAGTAAAATATAGCTCTGCATTCACCATTCAGTTCTTCTGAAAAGCTGCTAGTTAACACTACCAACTTATCTTTTTCAGAACTGGAATGTAACGGCCATATTTAAAGCTGCTGAGGAATTTTTTGTCTCCGTTGGACTCTACAAGATGACCGACGGTTTCTGGAACAATTCCATGCTTGCGGAACCGAACGATGGCAGAAAAGTTGTTTGTCACCCAACAGCTTGGGACATGGGCAAAAATGACTATAGGTACTGAAAACATTAAGGTTTCGCCCCCCCCCCCTCCTCTACATAGCCCCATGAAACAATTTTCCACATGGACTGCAGGTAAACAGACACAGTTACAGATTAAAATCTGTCACCGTCACCCCACTTCAGAGTGGTTATTGATGCTGTGAAGAAGTTAATTCAGTGTATATATTCATATATTCAACAACTGACAGGCATAATGAGGAGAAAGGTTTGTGTGGCTCAGCCTCAAATCTGTGCATGTTTGGCTTAAAGGTTATTAGGTAGTGAAAGTACTATACCAGTGGTTCAAGCTACATTGTCCCACACACTGCTGTGATGGAACCAAGACAATAAGGCACCCCATCCTACTACAGTGTCCTATTTTGCAGACCACTGTGAGTTGAGAGCACCAAGCCACTTACCGAAAAGTCTGAAAGAAAACAACATAGCAAGATCAATTGTACTTGCACTTTTCCTTAGACACATAGCTAAACTAAGTTCTCCTACATCTAGTAGTTTCTCTTTTGTTTTTATCATCCCATCCCAAACTCTTTCAGTTTTGCTATACTGCCGAAGCCGTGGGGTGGGGTGGGGTGGGGGTCTCATTAGCTACAATTGATAGGAAGTAAGTTTCAAGCTGGGAAGAGAAGGACTAGACATAAACAAAGAAGTAGAAAAAATAAACAAAGTTTTGGAAAGAAAAATGGTGTAGGAGGTCACAGAAAGAACCTTTATACCCTGAGATAAGGAAAATGTCATCAAGATGCTGTGATAGACTCCTATAAGGGACGGTGCTTAACAGGAAATTACAAGAGACATGAATGTCCTGTCTGGAAAAGCCCTACTTAAATACATAACATGCTGTTCCTTACTTACTCTCAAGTACATTCCTGGATTTGAACCACTAGGCATGCAAGTAGCGGTGGTGGGGGGGGGATGTTTTCTTACATCTAAACTACATTAGAATAAATGGTGGGTTTATGTGTTTGCTTGCTTATTTTGTATTCTTTTTTAAAAAAACCTTCTAAAAATCTAAACTGCATGCCACACATTTAATATATTGAAAAAGTTTGAAAAAAAATCCTTTTTGGAGTACTCCTTGAAGAATACCCTAGCACTCATTCTGGGTAGTCCCAGTTGTTGTTGTCAGTACTGTTAAGGATGAATTGATTTATTGTGACATAAGCTTTTTGCGGATGACAGTCCACTTCATCTGATGCATGGAATGCTGTCCCAAGTCGAAAGGGCTAAATTATATTTCTCCGTAGGATCAAGATGTGCACAAAGGTGACCATGGATGACTTCCTAACAGCCCACCACGAGATGGGTCATATTGAGTATGATATGGCTTATTCCCACCTTCCCTTTTTGCTAAGAGGTGGTGCCAATGAAGGGTTTCATGAAGCAGTAGGTGAGATCATGTCACTCTCTGCCGCCACTCCAAAGCACCTGAAATCCCTGGGCCTTCTGGACCCTACCTTTCAAGAAGACAATGGTGAGTGTTATGTTATGATCACATTGTACAATGTTGACATTCTTCAAGGTACAGCATATTCAAGGCAAAGGACTATTACAGCATAGGGGGAACATGGGGCTAGGAGGAATGGATATGGAGTCACGAAGAGTTGGTAACGACTGTAACGACACAACACACACACAGGAGGAATTTTAAGGGTTTTGGCCCAATAGACATCCTTGAAAAAATACACCCCTGGAAATTGTTGCCATTTGATAATGATATTGGTTAGTTTAGAGCAGTGTTGGTGAACCTATGACATGGGTACAAAGGGTGGCACTCGGAGCCCTTTCTGTGAGCACCCAGCATCACCCCTTCACAGCCACTTATATTCAGGTTAAATAGCTGTATTGGCACTTTGTGAATAATTTGTGGGTCAATTGCAGTTTGGGCACTTGGTCTCTAAACGGTTTGCCATCACTGGTCCAAAGTATGAAAATCATGTATAAAAAACACCACGTTTTTAAATCTTATTAGGGGGAAATATGCTATTGTTTCCCGCCCCCTCACTGCTACTGGCTGCTTTGGCCACGATCTTGCTGGTTGTTGAAGCATGCAGAAGAGCAGCCATGGAACTCTTATCGGCAAGATGTTGGTTGTATATCAGTCATATGCACCTGATTGTGCAAAGGGTACATGTCTGGCACCTATGGCCACAACTGTCGGAGGGGAGCAGATGGGGCACGAGCCCCAGGTGCCTCGCTGGGTTGAGTGCGAAAATGACAAAATATCACTTGTGCTTGTACTATTCCGTGCCCCCTACTGGGCTTGCAGAATCAGTGTTTACCTCTGGTAACACAACCCCTAGTTGTGGGCCTGCGGGCATCTTGGCAATCGGTCATCGTTAGTGATGGTAACTTCTGCAAATCATCTTGTATGCATGTAGGCATCCACAGGATCTTGGGTGTTGGTGGGTTTTGTTTTGTTTTGTTTGCTAAAAAAAAACCTGAAACCATTGCATGTTGTATTACTTGTTACCTATAAGTGATAAGTAACATGTTAGTTGTAAAAATTAATGACCAACTGATACATTGCTTTCTCAGCTAATGATTCCAAGCTCAGGATTAGATTTACTGGCCAATATCCTGTTGCACTGCATGAGTGTGAGAGGTTGATCAGGAAAGCATTTCTCTCTATTCTGTTAGGCCTTTCTTTGTATGTCCAGCTTCTGGTTCCTTGTGTGGTTGGCTGTGAAATGTGTTACATAATCACATCTCTCAGAGGTCTGCTGGAACAGGAAAACCTCACACAGTGGAATTTGTGTCTTCTTTTTCTCTCTGTTCCAGCTTGCTATCTTATCTGAAGGAACTCTTCCCATACAATCTCCCTCTTTCTTAATAAAAAAATAGCAAAATCAAGGGTATTATGGAACTTAAAACCACTGCTTATCATTCTGTACTTTTTGCCACTTTTTAGCTTCCAGGGAGCTATTGTTCAGTAGCCAGTGCCACATATGCTTAACCCCAGTATTTGGATTAACCGCACTGCACCTACACTCTTGTGAAACAAGCCTCCTTATGTGTCTCGTTGTCATTTGGAAACATAAAATGAAACTTGGGGGTGTGTGGGAATGCTATAGGTTGCGGAGAACTATCACTAGATGTCCAAACTGCCCTACATGCTTAGGAGGGTACAAGGGGCATTTTTAGTCTGAGGTTGGGAGTTTAATTCCTCAACAGTACAGTACCTCCTGGACAGGGGCAGGACACGATGACCCACAGGGCCCCCTCCAGCCCTGTAGTTTTGAGATGGAGGGGGAAGGGGAGGAGGATTTGGGGTATCTTCAGGGCACTGAAGGAATGCATTTCTGTAACAGGGCCCATATGTTTCCCATCCCTGTTTTGGAGTTAAAACATAGAATCATAGAATCACAGAGTTGGAAGAGACCTCAAGGGCCATCCAGTCCAACCCCCCCCCCCTGCAATGCAGGAACCTCATCACAGTATTTCCAACATCCAGCCTCTGCTTAAAAACCTCCAAAGAAGGAGACTCCACCACCCTCCATGGCAGCCTATTCCACTGCCGAATAGCTCTAACTGTCATGAAGTTCTTCCTAATGTTCAAATGGAATCTCTTTTCCTGTAGTTTGAAACCATTGCCCCGAGTCCTAGTCTCTGAAGCCATGGAAAACAAACCTGCTCCCTCTTCAATATGACATCCTTTCAAATATTTAAACAGAGCTATCATATCCCCCTCAGCCTTCTTTTTGAAAGGCTAAACCTAGAATTCTGCTGCCCCATTCATTTTCAGGCCGCCCTTACCGATGAACAACTTTGTTTTCTCCCTCAGAAACGGACATCAATTTCCTTCTCAAACAAGCCCTCACGATTGTTGGAACTTTGCCTTTCACATACATGCTTGAGAAATGGAGGTGGATGGTGTTCTCTGGGGAGATCCCAAAGGATCAGTGGATGAAGAAATGGTGGGAAATGAAGTAAGTAAAAAGAATGGCGAGGGAACTGAAGCATTTCTGGAAGTTAAATACACACAAATAAGCAAACACATTGATTATTTACATCTGGAATATGGTTTTTTAAAATAGTTACAAGTGACTGTTCCTTATACTAGCCAATTCTCAAGCTTTAAAAATCATTTACTTCTGTTGCAATTGAATAAACAGAGCTATGTCCCAAGTAAGTATGCAACAAGTACAAATCCATTTCTCCTGCAGAGGTGACTGATGTGTGCGAATAAGGACAAAAATGCTGCTATAATGCACAATGTTCTCCCCTGTTTGGTGTACATGCCTCTAAATTAGGATTGGGGACACTTTTATGGCACCCAAAATCAATTCCAAATCTGGAAGGCCATATTTTATCAGGGTCCCAGGCTAAGAGCAAATAATGAGGCCAAAACCAAGTAGGTGGGACCAGACATAATTCTTACCAATCGGAAGCCTCCTGATGTTGTGGGTGCCCCATCACTGGAGGTTTTCAAGAAGAGATTGGGCAGCCATCTGTCTGGAATGGTATGAGGTCTCCTGCCTTGGGCAGAGGGTTGGACTAAGCATGTAAAGTAGAACCTACTTTTTTGCAGTTTTATGAGCTACAGACTGGACCTCCTTTTGATGCCACCACACTCCAGGCTACAAACCAGAGTTTCCCAGTCTTGAAATGGCTTCTTAACTCTGACCAGTGATCAGAGATAACAGAAAAGTGAGCTGGTGGGCCAGATGGTGAACACAGTTTCCCACCTTTAAAATTGGCTTCTTCCTCGAATAAAGAAATTATTTCCATTTCTCTTCCCTAAAGGCGAGAAATAGTAGGTGTTGTGGAACCATTGCCCCATGATGAGACGTACTGTGACCCTGCAGCTCTCTTCCATGTAGCCAATGACTACTCTTTCATCAGGTATGTCAAATGGTCTCACGTCTGTTGAGAAACAGCCCTGACAATTGCTTTGTCTTTGGATAAGAGGTGTTCCCCCTGTTTGGGGTCTCTGTGTGAATAGTACTGAGCAGAACAGGAGATCCTACCAACCATTATCAAGGTGTGTGTGTGTGTGTGTGTGATACATTTGAATGGGGGCATAGACTAGAAAAATACTTCACACAGGTCTGTTAGGCAATTTACAGGTATACACTTCCAATTTGACCTTTAGGTTGAGATTGACTGCATGTAGACTTGACTGCTGCCATTGGTGTTGTCAACATCATTAAGGCTGCTCTTTGCTATGTAAATCTTGGCATCCTTTTTTCCAGCTGACAACTCAGGCACAACATAATATCAGCCCATTTCCTGGTATTTTGAATTATGGCTCTAGAAGCATAATGCCCCTCATTCCTTAAAACAGATGGGTTTTTTAGGGGGAAAAAGATTTGAATTCTTTTCCTCATTTATCTTACTTGGAATGTTATAAAAAGATCCTCAGTAGTTTATTGGAATACAATGTATGGGACTTATGGCACAATGTCACAGTGCACTTAATTGAAAGGAACCTGTAAATCAGGCACATCCAAACTTCGGCCCTCCTGATTTTTGGACCAAAAGTCCCAGAATTCCAAGTTTAGATTGCCAATGGCAATGGACTGTTGGAGATGCGGTCCAAAACATCTGGAGGACCAAAGTTTGTACATACCTGCTGTAAGTGCACTCTCTCCAAGAAACTCTCCAAGAAACACTCCACATTCGGCACCTTCTAAGCCCACACCATGGTCACTAGATGGTGCTTTTTCCTCTTCAGAGGGATTCCCTTGGCAATGTTAACCCCATCCTCTTGTTTCTTAAGGTTTACAATGGTACCTCAACTTAAGAGCAATTCAACTTAAGAGCGGGAAAACTGTTGGTGTTTTAACTGCCGCCTTACAAATTTTAGATATGGTCTGCTCGACTTACAATTTTTTTTCATTTTTTTATCTTTTAATTTTTTTTCAATTTTTTAGATAGGTACCCTGACTTAAGAGTAGTTCGGCTAAAGAGCATGCATTTGGAGCAGGTTAAATTTATAAGTTGAGATGCCACTGTATTTGGACTGTAGCTCTGTCAGCACTTAACTGTCAGAATTCCCTTCCAGAAGCCCCGACTTATCTTTCCATGTCAATGCCAGGACATCACTTATGAAGCTTAGTGAGACTCTTTATACTGATGACCAGCAAAAGCATACTCTTACAGGCAGCATTATGTTTTTTGCTCTACTTCCAAGGAATTCCCCTGAGAAGCCATCTGCCTTTGGAATTTTGCCCACTCTGCTTGTAATTTCATTACCCTCCATCTTTCAACGGCTTCCTTTAGTTCTAAAATGTTTCTATAAGAATGTGTTTCTATAGGAATGTGATTCAGTCCTGGCCATGTTGCATGCCTTCCTGCGCCCTCCCCCCCTCCAATTCTCAAGGAAGTCTTGACTTTTCTGACACAGCAGATTCTGCATCAGGACTCTCCCTCAGCTCTCTGGCAATCATTTAGTTGCGCACTGGATTTTAGATCTTACCTCCCCACCCACCCGCCCAGCCCAGCCCCAAACTGGAACACAGGGCAGCTGAAAACAATTTAAACTAGAAAAAAGAAAGAACCACAGACATAGGTGAAATAAGAGTGGCCCAAATCTTTTGAGCTGTTAATGCCTGCAGACCTGACCTAAATCTTGTTGGCAAATTGGCACAAGTCAAGAAATCTGTGCAGATATTTGCTGTTGTACATCAGGTCACACAACCCAGCACAGCTCATGTGTTAACTTCTGGCAAATCACCAATGAGGTTTACCACCAGTTTCATTATGCCAGCAGATGTTGCTTATAGGATTTGGGCCAGGAATGATCCAGTTGTATAGCCATTTGTAGCTAGTTCACACCCAAATAGAGTTGTGGGCAGTATTAACTGTGGAGACAGTCCTGTGATGTATTATGTAGGTTGTGACATAAAAACAACAAGCCTCCTCTGTTTTCATCTTCTCTTTGTGTTTTAATATTTCCTTAATGGACGCAGCAAAATTCTAATACAGTACTATGCTTGCTAAGTTGATGTGTGGCTGTTTCCATATGATGCTTTATTTAGCAGTGCGGTGTGTGTGTGTGAGAGAGGAAAATCACTTCAGCTCGCTGAATGAACGCTGAAAGAAAGGGGAGAAAGGGAGACTAATTGAGTCAGTGCAGTCCTATTAGAACCCCAGCTGAGGGAAGGAAAAGAAAATGGGGTGATGGGGGGAAGAACCTGCCTTCCGGTTGTCCAATCTTCATCCCAATGTTTCCCCTCACACCGCTGCTGTGACTGCTGCCTTCTCACTCATGAGCCAATTGGGTAAACCTACACATGAGTATATGAAGTAAACCTTGTTCATGAGTAAACCAGGTAGTGTGTAGCCTGCATAATTAAGAAGCAGAACACTTTACCTCAGCTCATAGGTAAATCAGTAATCTGAGATAGAGAGAGAGAGGAGGGAGGGGTCCAGGGAGGAAAGGAAGCGGGAAATGAACACAACTCCAATAGAGAGGATAGGGTGCATAACCCATCCCTCCCACACTGGCCAACAGGCAGAACAACCAGCATCAATGGCAACAACATTATATATACCTAGCAGCTATTAAATAGTTAAAGTGTGTGAATGGTTGAATGTAAGACAAAGATATGATATTGAAAAAAATGCAGGTATGCTAAAAATGTTCAAAGTCACAGCACCTGAATTTACAGATTTCTTCAGACTTTTGCACACAACCATATGCATTTTTAAGATACAGTAATACTGTGATATCTATGGGGGTTTGGTTCCAAGCCCTCCCCCTCTGCTAAAAAATGCAGAAAAAAGTGACTGCTATACATAGCATGGTCTCTTGCTCCCTTTAGTGGCTAATTCTGGTAAATACACTGTGGATATATATTAGGGATGGGCACCAAACGAAAAAGACACAGTTTTTCCATTTCGTTAGATAACGAAATGAAACGAAATAAAAAAAAAATGGGGATGTGCTGTTTCATTACTAACTAAATGAATTGGCACTTTTTACATTGAAATGAACAGATTCATTTCTCTATAATGCAGCCCTGGAGGTCCTAAAGGCACAAAATTTGGTGGGAACCTTTCTTGGATGCTCCCCTTGAAGCCCTCCAAATTTTGAGCAATTTGGGGGTTGGGGGTGAGTTATTAAATTTCAAAGTGGATGCCCCTTGAAAACACATTTCTAAGTGCCACTTTCTGTGCTTGGAAATACTCTTCCCAGATAGCTAGCAAAATGAAAATTCCTGTGGACCTTCCTCAAGGTCTCCCCTTTAAGCACCCCAATTTTGGAGAGGTTTGGGATATGGGGAGCCAAGTTATTCAACTCCAAACAGGGTGCCCACGGTAAAAAAAATCTAAAGGGGAGCCCTTGAGGATGCTCCACAGCAATTTTCATAGTGCTAGCTGTCTGGGATCACTATTTTCTAGCACAGAAGATTACACTTGGAAATTTTTTTTTCCAGGGGGCACCCCCTTTGAAGTTTAATAACTTGGGCCCCCAAACTCCAAATCTCTCCATATTTGAGGGTTTAAAGGGGAGAGCCCAGGGAAGCTACCCACCAAATTTGGTTTCTCTAGGACCCACGGAACCCTTTTTTAAAAAAGAAAAGCAAATCAATTTGTTTCTGTTTCATTTCCTTTCATTCATCTCATTTCATTCATTTTAAAATGAAATAAACTGAACCAAGGGGGGGGTCAGCAAAACAGACAGACAGACTGACAGACTGACTGACTGACTGACTGACTGACACACACACACACACACACACACACACACACAGAGAGAGAGAGAGAGAGAGAGAGAGAGAGAGGGCCACCCATTTGGGCGGGGGTATTTAATATTTTCAGGCAGTAAATAAATCTGGGGAAAAATAAGTATGTTGATATTGATCCCACAGATGATGTGGGTCCTACTGTAATAGGTTATCCTTATTAATGCAGGTGAAACACGCTAGGGGTCTGTTTGAAACCAGTAGAAGAACCTCCACAATAGCTGCTAAAATGGTCAAATCAGCAAAGCCGGGAAGAATTAATTATTTCAGACTACAGATGCCAGTATTACCCAACCAGTATAAAAAAGACATTTTTACCCATTCTGCAGACCAGAACCTAAAAACAATGAAAACCTATAGCACAGATGAATCACAGTCATTTGGGGTATCAGTAGAACAACTGCTGGTTTCAACAAATCAGATCTGTTCAATCCAGCCACCTTATTACTTTGGGGGACAGAGAAATATTCTGTGCCATTAATAAAACAGCAGTGAAGCTGGTCAGGGCTTTTTATTATTGTAGCCGGCTAGTCATTTGTATGCTTCCCCCACCCTTCTCTCTCCTTCTTTTTAGATATTACACAAGGACCATTTATCAGTTCCAGTTTCAAGAGGCGCTTTGCAAAGCTGCTGGCCACACAGATGAGCTTTACAAATGTGACATCACTAATTCCACAGCAGCTGGTCATAAATTGAGGTAATATTCTCTACTGCATAATGCTCTGAAGAAGTTTAGCAAAATCCACCTTTAATGTGGCCTCACATATGGGTGGAAGTGCCATTGGCCTCCACTACAAAACTTGGCCGCCACCACTCCTACGCCCAGGAAGTTTGCATTGTCTTACCATTATAGCATAAGGAGAGATACCTTTGCTCTTTTCTTGCCATAATGATATCACTGTGATTACTTTTATAATTGCAGATGCAGAGTCCCTAACCCCTTTTTCACATGGAACAACTTGGACCCACTGTAAACATTATAGATGACTTTTCATTAGTGCTCCAGAAACATGACTGAGGCACCCTTTCATGGCTGGGAAATAAGGCTTGCAACCCAAGAACATCCCTACATTCCCAAAAATGTAGTGAAAAAAGCAGGGGGGGGGGAATCAGTACTTAAGGAATTCCCTCTTGGGACAGATATCATGGGTTATCTGTAGCATATAATTTGGCCTGGAATGTTTCTCTTAGGGTTTAAGTCAAGCATTTCTTCTCAGCACCACTTGTAACAATTTGTTGACAAAGAATAGCATACAAATAGATGGTTCTTGAGAAGGATGGGATTTTCTGAATTTTCTTAATTACAGATATCGCAGTTCTCCATTCTAGCTGCTCTACCTACCTTAGAATCACCTCAGTGTGATGCACCAAGGAAAATTGCCAGAAAGGAATAGCACCTCTCAAGCTTCCTTCCCAGAAAAGAAAATTCCTAGTGTGTGTCCGAAGTTCCTAGTCCTTAGGAACTGTAAATTGATATTCTTCTTCCTCTAAACATAGGGACATGCTGATGCTAGGGAGATCGCAACCTTGGACGAAAGCTTTGGAAAATGTGACAGGAGAGAAATCAATGAATGCATCAGCATTGCTTCACTATTTCCGCCCCTTGCATTTGTGGCTTATAAAGAACAACACCAACAGAGATCCTGGTTGGAATACAGCATGGAGTCCATGTAGGTACCTGACATGCTTTGTAATGTGGGCCATACGGACAAATAGTCCCTCCCATGACTGTCTTTTCCACTGGCTGGAATCCTGCTCCTTATTGTAGTAAGCTGCAGCTAGACTAGGCCCCCTGATTCAATGGAACTTGCAGAGGGGTTGACTCATCAAATCCCAGCTTATTTAATGGGCCTACTCGTGACTTATTATCCTAAACAACAGGATTTTGGCCACTGATCCCAATGTAGCGATGGAGTTGCCAGCAATCCAATTCCTTGCCTGCTGCCACAAGCCATTCTGGGCCAATACATTTGAAAGGAGTTGGGGGTGATAGGTGAGAAGAACTGAGGAAAGCAGCCATAAACATTTTAAAGGGGGATCAGCAATTTGTTCAAAATCAGATAGCCCCATTTCTCCTAAAGGCTAGCTAATTGTGATACACAAGGTTTTGCAGCTTTCTCTTCTATGAAATAACCCCCCCCCCCACACACCACCAATCCCAGAGAAAAATTCAAGAAGGATCAGGTGACATTGCCAATGTTTCATAAGATGGGAATTAAAAGGTAAAGGTTCCCCCTGCACATGTGTGCTAATCGTGACCGACTCTAGGGGCGGTGCTCATTTCCATATTCAAGCTGAAGGGCCAGTGTTGTGCAAGTCCATGGCCACGTGGCCTGCATGGCTGCAAGGAAACACTGTTTTACCTTCCCACATTTTATGGCAGTACCTATTAATTTACTGGCATTTACATGCTTTCAAACTGCTAGGTTGGCAGGAGCTGGGGTTATCAGCGGGACCTCACTCCACTGCGTGGCACCCGGGATTCAAACCACTGAGCTGCAGACTTTGTAGCCCACAGTTTTCAGTACTCTAGCCTGCTGAGCCACCACATCCCTAAGATGGGGATAGCAAATGACTATTAACAGAATGAGGCTGTGACTACCCAGTGGAGAAAATGCCCTGTGATCCTCTGGTTTTCAAATAAGTTCCAAGTGGTTTATGTGGTTGAAATCTCAGTAGACCACTGTTTTCCTGCTTTGGGTAGCCCAGGTGTTCTTAGGTGGCAATTCCAGAAACCCTAGCTACCACAGCTGGTGGTGAATGGTTCTAGGAGTTACGTTCCAAGAACACCTGAGTTACCCAATGTTGGAAAATACTGTTGCAGATGACAAACCATTATTGTACTGCAGGAGTCAGCAAGGGCAGAGAAAGCAGTGTTTGCATGAACCGCCAATGGCAAAAACAACATTTAACCTGATAAGATGCAGATTGGCAATTCCTACATCTTTTAAAAATGTATTTCTCCAAAGAAGCCTAGCAACAATAGGTTGTAGTGTTGACTGGAGGGCTTTTAAAAAGAAGGAAAGGAAAGAAACACTGTTTAGAGATAAGAGGCATTCAAGTTGAAGGGAACTAGCTTCTGAAATGCCCTTTTGCCTTTGGATCAGGCAATCACATGGGGCAAAAAATGACAAAAGTGGCATCAATTCAGTCAGAGCATATTTAAACCATACTTAGCTGAATGGGGGAAAAATACATTTCCTCACTGAAAATATGTAATTCCTTCAGGGGGCTTTACATCATGTAGTTGCTGATTTTTAATTTGATTTCATCTGTGCTGAACCTGATGGAAACCACAAGGTAAATGGAAGGGAAGTTTCCCCCTCTCTGTGAAATATACAAAGGCAAACACATGATCTTTAAAGAGAATAAGGTCAGGTCACATCAAGTCTCTGTTCATCTGCTATGGTAAGCCCGCGTTGGAGATGCTATATAAACCGTGTCTTATGACTTTGTCCCGTTGAGAAGAGACAACCAGTAGTAAATTTATGATAAAATATGTCATGCTTAGAGATGTAAAATTTCCAAAAAAAAAAAATGGGGGTGGGGGGAGAGAAAACTGTTTTTCTACAAATTTTCCTTTTTTTAAAAAAAAAAGTTTTCCCCCATGGCTTTTATGAAAATTTCCATCTCTTGTTATGCTTAACAATCCATTTCTTTGAAGCTGTTTAGCCATTACAAAAACCAAATATAAAAGTAGAACAGGTGATACCTTTAGGCTGCTAGAAAAATAACCAAAAGTTGCTAATATTTCGAGGACAAAATCCCTCTTCTTCAGAGCTCTACCAACAGGTTAAAACATGGTAAAAGATGAAGTTGCCAAGAATTATTTCTTAGATGTAAAGTCCTTGGCAAGAGGGAAGATATGCCAGGTAGTTTCTTAGTTGAGGCCTGGAGCTTAATGTTCTGAGGCTGCATCTGAAGTAAAGAGTGGTGATTTTATTGACCCAGTCCTTATGTCAGGGCTCATGTACATTTCTTTGTTTCACTGTTCTTGCTTGCTGGAAGAACCAAGAGGGTATGACTGAACAACATTGCAGTACTCAAGCACAATCTTTCAGGATATGAAAATATAGCCACAGTTGGTTCAATGAATTGGACCTACTGATCCATGGATTACCTCTATGCTAACTTTGTACCCTACTGGGTGCTCCTTGCTGGTGAATCAAGCAAGGCGCACAGCACTCATCCAGCAGCAGAACCAAACAGAAGGAAAAGAGGAAGGTTCAGAGACTGAACAGAGGCTGTTCACATGCAGGCAGTGTTTTTTCATCATTACTTAGATCAGGCCTGCCCAAAGTCCGGCCCGGGGGGGGGGCAAATCCGGCCCGTCAGGCCATTATGAGTGGCCCGCGGCTGGCTGGCCCGCCCGTCCCCCCCCTCCTTCACCCCATGTTTTTTTAAAGAAAGTGGGTGGGGCTTGCATTGGGGTGGCAGGGTTGGGGAGCAACCGGCCCTTGACACATTCTCAGCCACCAAATCTGGCCCTCCTTACAAAAAGTTGGGGCACCCCTGACTTAGATAGTGTGTTTGCAAGATAAGTTTGCAAGATAAGTTGCAACGTTTCTTGTAAGACTGTCTGAATAAGTATATGTTTTCTTTCTTTCTTCTTAAATCTATTCTAGACCTTGCCTACGCAGTCAAAGTTAGGATTAGTTTGAAGGCAGCACTGGGAGACAAGGCGGTGAGTAGACTGGGTGACGCCTTTTTGTTTTCTCCTGTGCTCATTCACTGTGAAAGTAAACCTTTCTACATTCAAACCCACTACTACTGGAACAGATGATTCAGCATCTTAAGCAAGAGTATCTGAATCAGTGGGCTATAATTAATACTGTATAGGTATCCTCTGTAATAGTACTTGGTTTTTTTTTAAAAAAATACTCTAACTACTATTTGCTTTTTGCACTTGGAGAGAGGAACATATAAGTACAGACATGTCAGCACTTAAAAATCATTAGATCATTACTATAATCTCAATCAAAGTGAAGCAAACAAGGATCTTCCTCCCACTGTAATCCATGGGGATAAAACATTTCTTTTTCTTTCAATTTCTAGACTGTTCCATTAGTGCTCCCACTCTCTGGGCGGTTCACAGTATGCAGTAAAACCTTAAACCAGAACACTATATGATAAATTTCATTCATTGATTCATTGATTCATTCATTGATTCATTGATTCATTCACTACCCCATTATTTCAGAGTACTATTCTGTTTGGTTTGCATCAGGCTCAAAACATACAATAATCATATACAGTGGTACCTTGTATAAAGGAATTAATTCATTCAAAATGAAATTATGTTAAGCAAATTTTCCTTTATACAAATTCCCATAGGAATGCATTGAAAATGGAGTTAACCCATTTTTATGTTGTTCGGATTTTCCCCATAGGCGATTATGTTAAGCAAATTTCCCCTATCTCTGGAATTTTTTTATGTTTGTACAGATTTTATGTTATACAAGCTGTTTGTTATACAAGGGTCCACTGTATAATTAAGACAGTTAAGGAAACCATAAAACTTTCCAGAAGCTTATATTGTAAAAGCAAAATATAAAGCATAAGGCATAAATAAACCCAAAAGGAACCTAAAAGAAGAAAACCGTGTCACATGGGGGGGTGCAGACATCCTGTTCTGTAAAGCAGTGTTTTTAAATGCCTTTTTTAAAGTGTTGGCTCCATGGCAAAGAAGGCCCTATTTCTAGTGTATGATTTCCTAGCTTCCTTTGTAGTGGCTACTCTGATGAGCATTGCGTGGGAGCACTTGATAAATGCAAATGATGATAAATGCAGATGATAAATACAAATATTACAATAAAATACAATAAACAGTGTGTCTAACAAAAGTGTCTTTCAATAAAAATACACCAATTGAAGCCCATTTGAATGTGTCAGGATTAGTAGAAGGCAGCTTTATAGAACTCGGTCTTAATTTCCTTCCTAAAAACAGAGAGCGCTGGGGCCTGGCAAACTTTTGTAGGAAGCTTGTTCCAAAGGGAAGGAGCCACGACAGATAAAGCTCACTTCCTAATGTTGGCTTTTTTTGGCCCCAATGCATGTTACAATTCTGAACATCGGTGACTGTAAGGGAAGCAGGTGGAATGATTGCACAGCTATTTTGTGGAGTGTGAGAAAACAGAGCACTGTTGAGGATGGAGAGACATTCTGCAAGATCTTGAGGTTTTAAACTGTTAAGGGCTTTATAGATCATGATCAACACCTTAAATAGGTAACAAAGATATGCCAAGGCTAGAGACATGTCATCCTATCTGCTGGTACCTTTAATCAGTCGGGTTGCTGCATTTTGGACCCGCTGAATTTTTAGTACTGATTTCAAGGGCAGCCCTGCCTAGTGAGCACTATAGTAGGCTATTCTGGAGATTCTCAGGGCATGGAGCACTGTATAGGGCATTTCTTATCCAGGCAGGGGTGCAGATGGGCAACCAACCGAAGAATGCATGCATACTCAACTGTAGTAAGATTGCAACATCTATGATTATCTCTAAGTACTTTTCTCTGTCTAGTTTTAATGTACAGCTGCAGCATATAGTGGAGGTGGTAATAAAATAGGCTATTAAGCAAGGAAAGGAAGACAGTCGGCCCTAATGGAATCCCAGATCAGAACCGCCAAGTTCTGCCAATAGTATGTACCATTAAGAGACTGGCCGATGAAAACTCAAAGCAAGGAAGGCCAATTTAAATTGGCCCTAGAACTGATAACCTAATGCCATTGTAAATTATTTAGAAGCTGTATGAATGGCAAATATGATTTTATGCTCAAGAGTAATAATAATGGATTTCATTTGGAAATAGATAGAGGTGGGAGGGAAAGAGCAACCAAGAGCAACAAGCAACACATTGTGATGAATGAATAGTGCCAGCTAGAGGAGACACCAACTCTTGCTGCTTCTTTTCCTCTTCCTGAAGGTCCAATTCAGCTTCAAATACAAGGATGTTTCCATTTTTAAATAAAAAGTTGCCACTCCAATATCTCATCTTTAGAGCTGATCTTAGTCTAAATACAAGTTAAAATTCGAATCCCAAAGCCACGTGAAGCTTCGAAGCAATCAAAAGGATAGTTCATATCTTCTTTGAGCTGGGTGTACAGGCTAGGTGACTTAGTTGGTGCGATCTAGTGACTCAGCTAGCTGACCTCAAGTGCATTGTTTTCATAACATAGCAGCCAAAATTAACTGTATGTTCCATTATTCTTGTAGATAAAAGTCCACTCTACAACAATATTAATTTTCTATGTGAACTGATCTGAAAAACTGTTTAGTGTAACTATTCTTTTAAATCTGCAGTATGAATGGACTGCCAATGAAATATATCTGTTCAAGGCTACAATTGCATATGCCATGAGACAGTATTTCATGAAGCAAAATGAAACAAAAGAATTTCAGTAAGTAGTTCCTCTCATTTTTCTTTGCTGGGGCTATCGCTCTTGCTCCAGAAGGGGGTAGGTGTTCTTAGAACCCAGCTTTTCCTCAAAGCCCAAGCCACCATCATAGAATCATGGAATCACAGAGTTGGAAGTACTTAGTGCAGGGGTGTCCAAACTTTTTGCAAGCAGGGCCAGATTTGGTGAAGTGAAAATGTGGGGGGGGGGCAGACCATGCAGCTGCCTATGGCCCCCTGGGTGGACTTTGAACAGACTCTAGGACATGCAAGGAGGCAGTGAGGACACCGCAGTAACGGAACCGGGGACGGGTAGGCTGGGCAGGTGACTGGGGAGATGGATGGAGTCAGGGGAGGGCAAGGAAACTGTGAAACTGCAAGCTGACATCTCTATCTGGTATGGGGACAGGCCAGTTAGCGGGGATGTGTGATGGTCTGAGCCAGCGGGGAGAAGATGCTGCGGGCAACATGAAAATTGAAAACAGACCGCATTTGGCCCCCGGGCCTGACTTTGGACATGCCTGACTTAGTGCCTAACTGCCTATGCAACATGCAATTGCAAACTGCAAACACCAGCTTCATTTTATTTCATTAGACTTACAATGCAAGGTTAAAAGATTTTAAGAAGACAGGGAGTAAGGTACTGATTTCATTCATTGGCTTGTGGTTTTTATTTATTTACTCAAGTACAGTTCCTCCTTTCAACTCAGTACAAGCAATATATAGAGTAAAAATTTATGGAGCATGACAAAACAGCTAACTGCTGAGATGTAAAAAAGAGAGGTGTGGATAAGTGACAAAACACCACCAAAGTGTTTGCAAAATGAAATATTTTGCTTTAGGAATGCCTTTCCCAAACTGACAATTTCCAGGTGTGTGAAATAGCCTGATACAGCAATTGTGTTATGTACCAGAAGAGGAAAGGCAACTTCAAAATGAGAAGAAGGAAAAAAAAAACACTTTCGAAGCACCCAATAACAACATGCCACCACACATGATGACAACACATACCCTTTTCTCTGGAATCATAATGTTTATTTCAAAACGAAAAACTCTATTTACAGTTTAACAAACTATTCAGTTTCATTTCCCAGATCAGCACCAAATTGTGCTTCCCATTTCTGATATTCTCATTGTTTTCTTAAAATATGGAACTCATTTTCCAACGTAATGTTCCAAGCTGCCTCTGCTCCTTTTATAGGCCAAAATATCTAACTTAGTATCAAGTAGCTTTCTGCTGCTTCACTGTGTCCTGTGGATCCCCCTGTCAGCAAGGGAGGGAAACATAACAAAAAGAAGTACGGACTAAATTAACAATCATTGATACACTGATTTAACATGTACAGGTAGCCACATGCAATGCAGATATGAAATTTCAAGATCTAATGCCCGTGTCTTTGCCTCAAGTTGGATATTTCTCAGAAACTAGGGGACCAGAAGACATGAAATCAAGAGATTTGGACTCAGTGTTAATTTGACTGCTTTGTTTAGAGGTTCTCTACACATAAGAAAACAAAAGTCAAACTCTATATATGATATAATGTTCCACTGGCAGAGATTTATTTGACAGTGTATTTGGAAGGGAGGCTCATCTGGATGGTTTTCTAAAACAAAATGTACAACTTCTCCTAAACATGTTTTTCATTTCCAGGGAAACAGATGTCCATGTTGGTAACATCACACCAAGAATTTCATTTTATTTTGTGGTCACCATGCCTGGCAATACGACAGACTTGGTTCCTAGAACGGAGGTGGTGAATGCAATCAGGTGAAAACCTGGATTCCTAGCAAACAGCATGCAAATGAGATGGAAAGACTGTGTGTGTGTGTGTGTGTGTGTGTGTGTGTGTGTGTGTGTGTGTGT
>JAHTLZ010003307.1:257928-288813 GCA_023846285.1 Phrynocephalus versicolor
CGGGAGGAAAAAAAAGCAAACAGAAGAGAAGGAATCAGGACTGACGGAGCTCCGGGCAGCTTCGGGAGGTGAGCCTGCATTTTTTCCTCTCTTTCTTCCTCCCTCCCCTCACGCAGACAGGAGCAAGGAAGTGCGGAGTGGTGGGGAGGAAGGAAGAGCAACGAACCCCTAAGATCTCTGGTCCGAATTTAAGTGGCCAGCGGATCTTAGGGGTCGTGTGAAAAGGCCCTCAGTTGCCTTTCTAAATAATTCTTAGAGGACCTTTTCTTGATTCAATTTATGTATTGCCCAGAGTCGCCCAAGTAGCGTAGATGGGCAGTGTATAAATTTAATAAAGTAATAAATGGCTCCCCAAGCTTTACGCAGTGGGGGCTTCCAAAATTTTACTTAAAATGCATACTTAAAATTCTACTTAAAATGAGGGCTTCAAGGACTGAACCTGGGATAGTTTTTAATATAAATGGGACATTATTCCACCAGTTTCTGCACTTGTATCCAGTGGTAGAGAGAGAAAAAATGAAATAACAGACAGAGAATTTATTAAGAGACAACCCATTAGAAGAAAAGGTTGGTTAGGAAAAAAATGGCAAACTGAGAGCAACTAAAAGTAATAAAAATGGGTGATATATCTTTGTACAATATTATTCGATTGGAGCAATGGACAAATGACTGGGTAAAAAGAAATTTTAAATGCAAAGAGATTATGAAATGTTAAGAGATTATATTACAAACGGAAAACAAGAGTGAAAATGAAGTAATGAAAGTGACAGTAGGTATCATTTATCAAATATTATTAGTGGAAACAGACGATCAAGACAATTTACTTAAAACTGAACTGGCAAAAAATATGTACTAGTGTTTCAACTAAGATATGTATACATATCAGAATATTGAAATTTAATCCCAGTGAAACTAAATCAAATAAATTCTATTTAAGTTAAGTTGTGCTTGAGAGGATAACAAAAGGCAGATACTTATTTTCATATGTGGTGGGAATGCAAGATACTTTCAACATTTTGGTACTTTTTAAAAAAGGAAATAAACAAAAGAAGTAAATCAAACTTAGAGTAAATTAAATAATGTGTCCTAAAACAGAGCTTTTATCAATATTTGAAAAGATGAAATGCAGTTGGACAAATAAAGATGGGTTGTTTGTTCATTGTTTATTTGATGTTCATATGATTTTTATGGTTTATGTTAAAAATGAATTAAAATGGAGAGAGAGAGAGAGAGAGAGAGAGAGAGAGAGAGATTGTGAGAGAAAAGAATTAGAGATTCTGAATACTGACTGGGGGATTCAGAACATTTTAACCTAAAGAAGGTTTTTAACCTAAAGAAACCCATATCTCCATTTGGTGAACTGACAGCCTATACCTCTACTGAATAATAGGCTGAAATATTGTTCTTGTAATATGCCTGCAGAAGGCTGGTGACATCTTCAGCAAAAGGGGATTTTTCATAAATTTCACATTTCCCACTTCTGTGCTTAGGCTCCTGGAACTCCTATGTAAATACTGCAGCACCCACAGCTCCTCATAATGAAAAAGACTAGTATATAGGAGCTGTGGGAACTATGCATAGAACTAGAGACCGCTTTGTTTCCCAAAATGTCCTGCTGCTTCCATCAGTCTTCTATGGGCATCGTTGCACCAACCGGATTTGTTGTGAGAGGACGTGTATGTGAGAGATGAAGTATGTGCTAGTAATGACACACATACCAGGCAGCATCATACAGTCATAAAAACATTTGAAATTGTGTTTTTCAAGCAAAAACAAGGATTTCTTGTGAAAACGCATAATGAAATTGTGCACATACCTCATGCCAGCAGCTGTACATGATTTGATAGATTGCCTCAGAAGCCAATTGTGGACGATAAAGCCGATAACCACTGCAGACCTTCTCAATCACTTGCATATTATCGTATAGGTGGTAGGGTTGTTTCCCCAAAGTAAACACCTCCCACATTAAAACTCCTGCAGACATGCCCACAGCGTTAATAATCAAAACATGCTTGTAGTGCTCTGCATGTGTTCCAAAAGATGTCCACTGTGTCATCTCCCTTTTAAGAACTTCAGAAAAAGACATACTTTAAACCGGTCTTGGGATACGGAATGAGTACACAGACCTTTTGGGGTAAGATGAATACACAAACCCTTCAGCCTCAAGACCTATTGAAATACTGTGTCAACTGGGGTGACATGGACATATGGGTATTTGTTCACATCTTCCCCAAATATTAGGATGTATATGCAGATCCTCCAGCCCATACACATTCTCCCCTGTATATATCTAGGAGTGTCCCCAGCCATTCAGGAAGCTACACAGAGATCTTGGGAGTCAGCAAACAACAATCCCCCCCCCCAACCTTCACTGAGCAGCCAGATGGGCTCCAACTGGCTTTACCGACTGTGCACTCTTGGCAACGAAACATCCATCTTTGCAGAAGACACCTATGCTGAACCACAAGGAAGTACACCTAGGGGATCCACAAACTACTGTCCTTGTATGCATGTTTAACAGCCCAAACACACAGGATGGATGTGACATAATAGAACTTAGCAAATTAGAAAGTCCTTTCATCAGGTACTACAACTCCTAAGGATGAAGGCAGATGCTATGCAGAATTTGGAAAAGTTGTTCTTTCAAACTCAACAGACAGAAATCCCTGTCTCTGCATGGCAACTGACAGTGCTGGTTAGAAGAGTCACAAAGATGTTCCTGAAAGGTAAGTGTGGAGACCCCCCTCATCCATATTGGGAAGATTTAAACATAAGAAACATAAGAAGAATGTAAGAAGAGCCATGCTGGATCAGGCCAAAGGCCCATCTAGTCCTGCTTCCTATATCTCACAGTGGCCCCACCTGGGAGCGCATGAGACTAGATATCTGTCTCCTCATACCACTCCCCTGCATCTGGCCCTTGAAGTACTCTGGTTTTAAGCCTGGAGATTACACATCTCCTTCATGGTTTGTAACCTGTGATAGACTTTTCCTTCAGGAATCTGTCCAATCCCCTTTTGAAGGCATCTACGCCAGATGCCATCATCACGTCCTATGGCAGTCTTATTCCTCTCAATGTGAAGCATGACTACCTTCCTGTGAGCACAGAAAGTTATAAAAGGGTGGGGAAAGAAAAATCATTGAGGCTTTTCCTCAGTTTGTATAGAACTGTGGGAGGCAGTATGTAGTTACGCCTTTACCATTAAACTGCATTTCTTTGGACTGCAATCTTCTGAAAGTTTATCACAGAGCAGAGGACAAGGCGGCTGTGGCTTTCAATTCAATAGCTATCAATAAAAAAGAGGAAAATTGGGCATGCATTTTCCACTTGGCAAAGGAGAGCCTGTACTTTAGGCCTCCTTCTTTGAAGGACATAATTTTTCCTCTCAAAAACATTGGAGTCACAAACTTCATTGGAACAGCATAGAACAACATAGAGTTCATGCGGGAACTCTACTGACACCTGCTAGGTAGGTACATAAAGAACAGTTTCCTTAGGAACCTTTCCTGGCATGTGGTTCACTCTGTGCCCGGTCATTTCCTACCAACCATGTCCTGTATGCTAAATATAAAGATATTCAACATACAAGATGTTCAACATATTGGACATTCTTCTCACTTTATGAAGTCTTGTAAGACATTTGGTCACATACTCACCAAAGGCCCAGACATCAGACTTGCTGCTGAACTTAGAATAATGAAAAACCTCTGGTGCAGACCACTTCACTGGAAATTTAGTTCCCAGGGAACTGACATACTGGTCATCTAGCACATACCTGTAAAGGAGAATTCATTGTTTAGGCAAACGTCTGTTGCAGAGATGTGGGAAGTGTCTTAAAAAAAAAAAAACCTTCAAAATCCCCACCAGAATTCACTGTCCCAAAATAGTCACTTACAAAAGTTCTACTCTGCTGCATTGGTGAAAGTGATGGGCTTACTCAAATGACATCAATGTGTATTTGGGGTCATTTTTACAGCCTGAGGAATAGGCAAATCAAAAATTGCTAAAAAAATCAATTCATGAATTGTATGAATTGATACCCCCATATTTGTTGGAGATATCAAATCATACAAATACAAATTGATAACTAATGATTTTTGAATGAATTTTGAATTTTGAATTTTGTGCCCATGTCTAGCCATGATAAGGAACTTGGTGTGTTATCATTACATCTCTGCAGCCTGATCCCAGTTATCATGTTTGCCATTCTAATTATGTAATTATGCCATCACTTTCTTGGAAGGAAAGCGATGGCAAACCTAGGCAGCATCTTAAAGAGCAGAGACATCACTTTGCCGACTATGGTCTGGATAGTCAAAGCTATGGTTTTTCCAGTAGTGATGTACGGAAGTGAGAGATGGACTATAAAGAAGGCTGATCTACGCAGAATCGATGCTTTTGAGCTGTGGTGCTGGAGGAGATCCTTGAGAGTCCCCTGGAATGCAAGGAGATCAAACCTATCCATCCTGAAAGAAATCAACCCTGAATGAAGCTGAGGCTCCAGTACTTTGGCCACCTCATGAGGATTGAGGAATCCTTGGAAAAGTCCCAGATGTTGGGAAAGATTGAAGGCAAAAGGAAAAGGGGACAGCAGAGAATGAGATGGTTGGACGGAGTCATCGATGCAACCGATATGGATTTGACAAAACTCCAGGAGGCAGTGGAGGACAGGAAGGCCTGGTAAGTTCTGGTCCATGGCGTCACAAAGAGTCGGACATGACTGAATGACTGAACAACAACAACAAATTATGTAACTGATATAGTGTGTGCTGTTAATGCATTGTGTTGTCTATCAGAAGAATTCCAGGAAATACTAGTATCCAATCCTGATATTACACTTATTTATCACAAGATATTCCATTGCAGCAGGAGCATGGATTTCCCTTGTCCACCTTCTCTAGCAGCTGCCCACTCAGAAGCAGAACTAAAGAATTCCCTGTCCTGTCTGCCTGCTTGAGTGGGAAGCTTCTGGAGGTGGCAGAGAAAAGGGTATGATTTAAAAAAAATTTTTTTAAAAGGATGTAACCATGCACCTTGCTTTTGCCAGAATGGAAGATCATGTGATGGGGAGTGAAGGATCAATGCACACCAGCAGGCGTGTGGAGGATCAATAAGGGAAAGGGAAAGTGGACATGCAGTGCCCGTGGTACTGTGTCGGCAACTGAGATGAAATGGCACAAAGCGATTTATGTCCATCTCTAGTACAAAACCTGGACAATTCTCATCACAACACTTCTAAATTGCTCTAAAATCCCCATTTAAAGTAACATTTGAAAGAAACTAAGTTTTATTTATTACACTTAGAAAGTACCTGTGTAAAGAGTAACTAGTTTTGAGTAACACATTGCTCATAACTCATTTCTTCTAAGCTTGAACTGTTATTATGGCCCTCATGTCAGGTTATCCCTAAGGTACTAGTGTCCTTAGCAGGACATAATAGTTACTTCCCCAAACTTGCAAAGACATCAGAGATTATGTTTGCATAGTGCACATTCCACCACTGGAACATAGCAAGTTAAGTTTAATATATTACAACGAGCAGGAAAAAAAAACATTTCATTTTTGATGTCTCATTAATTTTAGGCTGCTGTCTTTTTGACATGGCACACTTGAAAAGATTTCACATTGTTGATAAACAGTGATGAAGCTGCTTGGATGAGTAGTGAAACATTTCAATATCTCAAGAAAAGAAGTCCCGTTGCCAGGACTCAACTTCCAGATCTCCTCATCTGGATGCCTGAGAATCTTCACAGACATTGTTGATAAAGATTTGGATTGTGGCTTACCTTGTCATTCCAAAATCAGACACCTTCACTGTTAGGTCCGTATCGACCAGGCAATTTCTAGCAGCCTTTGTAATGAAGGGAAGAAGTCAAGTGAGGGTCAATGGGATTTGATCAGTGTCAATGTTGTTCCAGTGTCCCTATCTCTTTTAAAGGTCTCACATTTTTGTCTCTCCTCCCTGCAATTCATCATGGACCAAGAGCACCAGGACAAAATATTTTTAACCCTTTCCTCTGCAGTGTTTCATGATCAAAATCTTCCTTCCTCTGTACCTCTTGGTTCTGGAAGTAAGAATTATGGCAGTAACTTATGACTATATATATATCGGGGAAGGGACCTCCAGATAGAAAGCAAAGCAAAGCAAAGTGTTCTGCTTATATACTGCTCCATACCACTTCAAGTAGTCTCTGGGTGGTTTACAGTTTTTAATGACAGTATGCAGGCTACACATTGCCCTCCCCTCAGCAAGCTGGGTACTCATTTTACCAACCTCGGAAGGATGGAAGGCTGAGTGAACCTTGAGCCTGCTACCTGGGATTGAACCCCAGGTTGTGAGCACAGTTTTACCTGCAGTACAGGCATTTAACCGCTGCACCACGAAGCAGGTTAAGCCCCACTGCTCCCCATTACCTATCCTGTTTTCTGAGGCTTTTTGGTATATGGCCAAACAGTCATGAATCTGTCAGTGTGGTGCACATGTTCATCCTTAGTACCACAACAACCAACTATGTTTATGTGGGTACCATGTGGCTAGTGTATCAAGATGCACCATTTTAAACTACCGTAGGCCTTTGTCTGCAGTCAGCTGAGGTAAGAGAGCCCTCTCTGAGGTAGGTCAGGCTAATGGACAATAACTGACTCAAAGTTACCCAGTGAATTCCATTGGTTCAATGAGGACTGGAATCTGGGTCTCCCAAATCTAGTCCAATGCTGTAGCCACAGTCACACAGTGACTGAACCCTACCAGAGTCCTTGATGCATCTGTACAAAGAACCTCTGTACTAGTGAATTAAAACAACCAAAATAGTTTATTGTTCTGTCTTGTGCTTATGCTAATATCCTGGCCCTTCCCCATGAATGCAAATCCCAATGAGCGTTCCATCAGAGAGGATGCCTCTCCCTTTCAATATACTTGGCGTAGCTGGACTCTCAAGTGTCTGAGATGCTACCTGGGAGATATTCTTGGATTTGTATTCCTGCAATGAACTGGGCATTGGACTGGATGGCCTTGTAGTGATCCAAATTCACTATTCTCTGATGCTATGGTTCTCTATTAGCCAGTTTTTGACACTGAAGCTCCCCTTGCTCAAAGTACCCAACCATAGGTGTCCCAGCTGCAGACCACCAGCCAGACTCCTGTATTTTAAATAAATTATTCTCTTCCTCCTGCTGCTTACCAGATCTCGGTGTATGAACTTGTGACTCTCAAGGAAAGCCATCGCTTCACAAACGTGGTAGCACATCTCCAACAGCTGAAAGGGGTGAAGCGCTTTTCCATGAATTTTCAAATAAGTAAGCAAGCAGCCATTAGGCATGTATTCAGTCACAATGTAGATGGGGTATAGCTTGGTGCAGACACCATACAATTTAACAAGTTTGGGGTGATTCAGTTTCCTAAAATGAAAGAATATGTTTTTTCAGTATGTCTATTTGGAGATTTGGGAGATCTCTGTGGTTACAGAAGAATTAAACAACAACAACACGTACAGTAGGACCCCGGTATCCGCTGGGAATTGGTTCCAGGCCTTCCCATGGATAATGAAAACCGTGGATAAGAGAGAACGCCTGCCCACCCATCTCCAAACTGCTGTTTCCTGACAGTAGCTTGCTTTATGACTGCTGTTTTGAGACTGTAGCTTGCTTTTTGGCTGCTGTTTGTGACAGTAGCTTGCTTTACAGATGCTATTTGTGACAATAGCTTGCTTTGTGGCTGCTGAATTATTTGATTTTTTTTCCTCTGCCAACCGTGGATAACTGAATCAGTGGATAATGAATCAGTGGAGATGGGGGTCCTACTGTACTTAGATGCATGGAGCGAAAGCAAGGCTTAAAGAGGATCATGTTTTAAGACAGCATGTCATGTGAATGTAAAATTCATATTAGAGTATGTCACACTGGCAATAAGACCCACCGCTGAGTAAATTATTTTGGCATTATTAAAATCAATTTATAAATTTCCGGGGCACACAATGCAAAGGTGAAAATGATGTATTTGGGCTGCAAAGTGAGCTTTATTTTTCGAGTGGCTGGCAGAGGCTTTTAAAAACAGCTTGCTTGTACTATAAATCAATGCAATTTGGTGTGGTTTTGTGGACGTGGGTCTTGCTGTCAATTTAATTTGCATCTATGTGGATTTTGAGTGACGGGGCACCACGGCTTTCCCGTTTACATTTTTAAAAACTCATTTCATAAAATGTTTATCGTTGCGTCCTTTCATCAATGGGCTCGGCATTGCAACCTCCTAACCCGTTCTCTTCATTCGGCCAGTGAAGAAGCTGGTGGCACAAGAGAAGACCAATGGGCACAGAGCAGGCATGCCAGGAAACAGGGGAGGGCCTGTGACAGGAGCATCGCCTCAGAAAGTGGT
Source organism: Phrynocephalus versicolor (assembly GCA_023846285.1). Taxonomy (NCBI): domain Eukaryota; kingdom Metazoa; phylum Chordata; class Lepidosauria; order Squamata; family Agamidae; genus Phrynocephalus; species Phrynocephalus versicolor. The sequence goes on from JAHTLZ010003307.1 coordinate 266,301, forward strand.
TGACCAGCCGACTGACTCAGTGAACCACTTCAATCTCCAGAGCAACTGAGCAGCACAACGGCAGCGGGTGCAAAGTAGACCGAGAGGATGGCTAGTGTGCAAGGAGGTCTGAGAGCCAGCTGACCAGTGCTACTGGGGTTTCCCCTGCTGGACGGGATGGTACTAGGTGGTTAGTGGGGTGCAAATGTGACTATGAGCCATCCCTCCTCAAGAGAGGCAACTTCCAGGAGGCTGAAGCTCCAGCATTAGCTCCACTTTTCCATCTTTAATTGGCTGGGTTCACTTCTCTGGTGTTTCCCCCCCCATAGTTTCTTTCCAGCCACTATTATGACATCATATGACACCTCATAGACACTTCGTTTAGCAACATAGCCCTTCCTTTATCTGAAAATAAAATATAATAAAATAAAACAATTGTTAAGAATAGTGTGCTCCTAAGACAAAAAGGAAATGAGTCGATTTCATCACTGCAGCTGTCAATTAAAAATGGTTTTAATTACCAGAAACAAATCAATTTAATTTCAGTCAAAATGAACAGGGCTACTGATTTATACATGACTTGAGCCTAATATTAAAAAGAGTTGGGACATGAATTGACCCAGTGGAACTGCACCCTTCGTCAGAGATTTCATTATCTGTCTCTCTCCTAGTTCTGAGCTGCTGGAATGTATAACAGGAACTCAAGTAGACAACAGGAGAAATCTTGCACTGTTTCTGTGGAATTCCCTCTCTTTGGTATCTTGACTGACATCAAAAATGGCTTAATTTCTGGTTCAGTTTAAAACCTTGCTGTTCACCAAAAGATTTGAGACTTAGTGATTACAGGCTGGGGATTTTTTTAGGGTTGTGCATTCTATTTCAACTTATGTTGTATTGTTTTACATTGTGTTTAAAACCTTATAGTGTACTTGAGGTTGTTTTACTGACTGTAGATCTTCAGAACTGGGGTCGTGGGGGATGTATAAGTTATTTTAAAGAAGGAAAAGGAGAAGATGAAGATGAAGAAATGGAACCTCTGTCATACCAGTGGAATCCTAATAGTAGTGATAAAGCAGGCAAACTCACCAAGGTTGATTCCACTGCTTATTGTCAGGACTCTGCAAATAGTAGTAGGCAGCTACAGCACATTTCACTCTCCAAGTAAACATGCAAGCAAGCACAGTTCCATTGGCATGTATTGAACATAGTATCAGTGAAGGAAATTGACTGATGCTTACATCATGGTTTCTGCTTCTTCTATGAATTCATCTTCAGACATTGATCCTTCCTTGATCATTTTAACAGCAACATTGTATTTCCCTTTCCATTTCCCCACCTGGACGACTCCAAACTGACCAGTTCCTATTTCCTTCTCCAAGACAATGTCTTCTCGCTTTAACTCCCAAGGTCCTAGTGTGATGGACAGAGAAAGATAAAGTATTATGTATGCATTTGATTATGTGCTAACATGTGTTGTTGTTGTTGTTGTTGTTGTTGTTGTTGTTGTTGTTGTTGTTGTTGTTGTTGTTGTTGTGGATTATGGGGGATGGGAAGGAAAGCCATTTCCTACCGTTTGGCAGAGGTGCTGTGGATGAAACCTTGTTTGCCTTTGCAGATACTGCATGTCGGAGCCGAGTAACCATACCTAAAAGGCAAGTTCAATTATTTTACATTGCAGGCTATCTGGTTACATGGTATATAATTAAGGAGAATTCACAACAAAGAGACTTCAGTGTGCTTTACTGAAATGATCATCCTGATCATAATGGGCTATATCTGGTTGTGGCCTCATGCTAGCGAAAGTCATGCAATGTGGGCCATCCCAGTCTATGTCCATCACCACCTTACCTAGGAAGGTTCTCTGGGCCAAAGTATATCCTTTCCCAAAAGGTCTTCTCACACACACACACACACACACACACACACACACACACAGGCAATCCATCTTGGCAAGTAGGTCTTTCTGCCAGCACCCATCCACAAGCTGATGGGGCTAAGTGGGGGAAGTTGATTTGCCCTGTATAAATTTCGAATATTTCAAACTGTGGGTGCTTACCAAATGTCACTGCATGAATTCTATTGCATTGTCTTTAAAACTTATGCACCCCACCAGCAACCTGGGTTCTAGGTTTTGAAATGTTCAGCGCTTTTCCTGGAAGTGCCCCTATATGCACAGAACACTTGTTTGCATAGGAAAGTATAGACAGTCACTCCAGGCACAGGATTCTGCTTGTCACTGAAGAATACAAAGCTATTGTCAAGTCTTGTAAAGTATGAATCAATGAACACGATCCGTTCTACAGGGATGAAAGACATTTTCTGAATTTAAAATAGGTCAGTAACGATAGATTTTCCATTTATAATTCATATGAGAACTGTTTGCATTGAAGAATCAGCCAACAGACCAGAAGATGAGGAGAAACTTCACCCAGGGATTTTATAGCCTCTTGGCCAGAATATATGTATAGGGGTGTAAGCCCCACTGAACATAATGAAATGCACTGTTGAGTACAAATACACAGCAGAGTAGGCTGTACAGGGCCTCTGGCCATTATTTGCAGACCCACAACCTGCTGCATTTTTATATGAAAACAAAGAGGTTTCCCTGCCAGTTTTCCAGCACTAGAGTGATTGCTGCTTTTTTAGTTTCCCCTTGTTTCAGCAAAATTAAAAGTTTAAACTTGACTTATTTCTCTCTTAAACAGTCCAAACACACACATTGCATCTTAATTATCTTAATTGTCCTGGGAATTTTTCTGTGTCTGGGCTCTGCTTCCACAACTGAGGCATTCTTTCTGCCTCATTAGAGAGTATCTGCTAATTTCCTAGCTCCTTATCTTTTTAGGATACTGTTTGTATATCAAAGGGAGATACTCTGATTCTCTGATGCTAGTCCTGCTGTGGTTGCTTTTTTACTCACTGGTATGGCAAAGTAAATGCAAGCACTGGCAATTTAGATTGTACATAAAATAAAATAAAATAAAATAATAAGATAAAATAAAATAGTTGTAATATTGTACAAATAATGCCATTGAGGAAAAGTAAACATTTTTTAATTTAAAAAGTTGAAAGTTAATTTCCTAAATTAATGTGTCAATGAAGTATTATGTAAAGTGATATTTAATTGTAATTTTATTGAGGAGAAATGTTTAGAACATGCAAGAAACAGATTTTTAAAAAATCAAACAATATGCAATTTTTCCTCTTTGGCCATGTGCCATCTATCTAGGCATGCCTCCTTGAAAATTCAGCTCTCAGGTCTCCAGTCAGTCTGAAAATTGTCTTTCAGTACCACTAAGATGACCCATCCACAATATACAGCATGATGATAACAAACCCAAACACTGCAAAAGCAGTGCACACAGAACTGGAAACAGATATTCAGGGGCGCAACCCATATCTATGAAACATGAAGCAAGGTTACCTGCTGAATTATGCTGGTGATAATGAATAAGCTTGGGAAGTGAATTGAAACAGTAATTCTCAGCCAAATAGAACTGGTTTGCACTGTTTACATGAACATGATAGTGTTTAACTACTCCCTTTTTATCTCTGAAAAAAAAGAAATACACAAACTATTGTTATATTAGGAAATTGCCAACTAATTAGTTACGTTCAATAAATGATACTAGCACAAGGTTTTAATATTTCAAGGAGTTCTTAAAGCACTGATATCAATACCATGTTTTTTTTTATCTTTTATAAGATGCTTAAAACTAAAGATGGGAACTCAGGTCATGGTACTTGCTGTCACATAGGACTTAAGCCAGACCAGTGATTCAACTCAGAATAGACTTTGCGTTTCTTCTTCTTCTTCAATGACTAGGACTCAACCTGAAATTCAGAATCCACTTACCCTCCTTTTTCCCCTTGTGAATAGACTTATTTTAAATAGGGACTTGGGCTTGGGGAAGGACACTTGGTAGCAAACACTTGGACTTGGACTTGGTACTTGGATTCAAAGACTTGCCAGCATCCCCGCCCAAAAGAGGAACCTGGAATTTGCCTCCAGTATAAGCACATTTTAATGTGAATTCTGCATAAGCACACAGATTCAAGTAGGGAACGAGGAGGAATAGCTATACAACGTGAGTCTCGTGTATGAAGACAAGATAAAGATGGCATTACTATTATGTTCATACCGAAGATATGAAGTATTTGTGGGACAGACTCTCAAGACCTTGCACACTTACTTGCAGACCATACTGAGTACTGACACAGTGTACTTTCCCACGTGACTGGAATTGCGTACCATAAATGCACCTTCTTTCCCCTTTGAATTAAAAAGAGAAGAAGATATGAGAAAAGAAACTTCATCATAGCTCCAGGTTTGCTACTGCTGTGGTTTCATGAAATCAGGAACAGCCCTACCACCAAGCAGAATGAGGAAGATGCCTCAAACAACAGATGATAGATGGTAGAGAGGAGACACTAGAAGTAGCCTTGTGGCATCATTTCCCCTTTACTGGAGCATAAAGCTGTGTAGCACATTATCCATGGATAACCGTGAAAGGTTACCATTGAAAGTAATTTACTCCTATTTCTCATTATAGTGCTTGAAAAATAATTCATTGCTATTATTAATTACAGTGGTTTTTAAAAGTAGGCTGTTGCATTGTTCACTTTTTCTTCTGCTTTTTATAAAAGAAAAACAAAAACAAAATTAAGAATGTCATAAAGCCTGAAAAAATCCTGTCAAAATACTTCTTTAAAATGCCCTTTAAATATATACAGTATGTTTAAAGAAAAAAGTATTATTCACTGCAATAACAAATAACAATTCATCACAACAATAAATAGCAAAATAACATTTGCGATATCACTTTTGAAATGTAACTTCTTCACGACTTCATTTCAGTTACTCCTCTCTTACACAGAGAATTAGGAAAAGGACGTATGGTTCAGAATGACTATGGTGATACCTTTAGTGAACAACTTTTAAAAAATCATAGGATTTGCAAGATTTTGTGGGCAAATATCCTACTTCCTCAGGTTGTGCACTATACAAACGGTTTGTATAACATAAAATCTGTACAACATAAAAAATTCTGGAGATAGGGGAAATTTGCTTAACAGAATCTTCTATGGGGCGAATCCATACAACATAAAAATATTTGTGATTAGGGATTACTTTGTTTTCAATGCATTCCTAGGGGAAATTTGTATAAAGGAAAATTTGCTTAACATAATTTCATTTGGAACAAATTAATTACTTTATACAAGGTACCACTGTACTGTATTTATTTTCCTCTGATTGATATTATTTTCTTATGACGCAAGTTAAATTAAATGGCCACCAGAGGGCTTTTTATTTTAGCACACTTTTCTTAATTGCCTTAAGCTCATTATGAAATTTACAGCCACTTTTAAAATAGTGGTTCAATTATACAGCAGGAATGCAGGAAATTTCTCAAAAACCACACTATACAGTATGTGTTGTTTAAGAAAAGTAGACAATATTCTATATAGCTATGTTTTCAGATGTTTCTTGAAGACAGGCAGCGAGGGGGCCAGACATATCTCAGGAGGGAGCTGGTTCCAAAGTCGAGGGGCCACCACCAAAAAAGCCCGGTTCCTCGACAACAATTTACGAGCCTCCTTCAGCAACGGCACCCTCAAATGCCCTTCCTGATATGATTGAGAGTAGACATGGGCACGACTCAGCGAAATTTTCGTTTTCATTTTTCGTTTTTGTTACACAATGAAAACAAAATGAAATTTTTCCAAAAAACAAAACGGAAACGGAAACGAAACGAAAAACTTTGCTGTGTTTTTCGTTTTCATTGTGGCAAAAATATTGAATTGAAAAGAATGCTAACGAAACAGAAATTTTTCATTTTCGTCTTCGTTTTCGTTTTCGTTACGCAACGAAAACAAAAACGAAAAATTTGCAAAAAAAACCCCAATGAAAATGAAAACGAACCAAAACGGACCCCTCAACGAAAAATGAAAAACGAAAAACCATTTTTTTTTTTGAGTCGTGCCCATCTCTAATCGAGAGCTATGGGCATTGGGCAGCATTCTGCAGTAGAGGCTGTTCCGAGAGAAATGAAGAGATACAGCAACCTCTATTAATAGGTTGGGGTTATAATTTAGTTTACTCACCAGATAGAAGGAACCAATTAGCTAAATTAGCCTGTTCTTATCTGTAACTACATTTTATTTCCTTCAGTTTTTCTAATTCCAAAAAAGGCAAAAAAGGACAGACTAGCTTCATTGTTCCAAAGCAAGCAAGTGGAAGGAAGCTTGCAGCTAAAAAGCCACATTGCCATTTATTAAATGCAATGGGATATTTAACCCCACCTTTTGCTGAAGGAGCTGTTCTGCCTGTGCCCTGGAGAGATTACCAGCATACCAACTGCAACAAAAGCAAAAGCAAACATATATTACATTTGCAGCATGCAATGATTTTGCGATAACGTTATTTGAAAGTGGATTAAGGAACCCCACCTACTAAAACAATCCATTCATAGACCTGTTTTCATTTAGTGCATGAACTACTACTACGTAAAATTAACACATGGTTTCTAAGTAAACGAGAACTTTGCAATTACAAAGATTGCAACTGGAAGCTCATGGAACTGAGACCTCCTTTGAACACCACAGCAGCAAGTGACTTTTAGATTGGTATTTGTTAGTAAAACAAAAGGCCAGCATAAAGGAAGCAGTCAGGGCAGGAATAGCAGAAATGTGTTGGAACTAGATCCCCAATTCCTGTTTGGGAAGGTTCTTAGGAACCATGCTTCATCGATGAGTAGGTCTAAAGGCATGGAGAACAGCCAAATTGAATGAACTGGGCCAGGTGTAATTCTTACCCAAGTGCTAAGAACAACAACAGAAGCTACAAATTAACTAACAGCAGGATTATGTTCTGGGATCCAGAGGAGAGGTGGGCATTACATCCTGCGTGCATATTGGTATGAAACATGTCCACGACACCACTGGTATTGTGGAGACCCATCCTGCACCTCTAGTCCATTCATTGCACTCTGCATGGTGGCAAGGTCTGTCAGATATTAGAAAGGAAAATATTTTGCATCAGACAGAAGAGGTTTGTCTACAGGCGTTTCATATGTATATTTAATTGATTTGTAAAATGGAGTCAAGGGTCCTTTTTCAGGGTGGGCGCTCCAATCCAGGCAGAAGCCTAGCCACCCCTGCACTGCCTCCTTAGGCAGCTGACTGCTCCAGTGAGGAGGCAGGACAGAAAGTCTCCCTTTGTTACCAATGAGAGCTCAGCTGCCAGGGCAGTAGGGGCAGGGCCTGTCCAGACTGAAGTGCTAGCCCTGAAGAACTGTGCTATGGTCAGTAAAGTGGACTGGAAGGGGTGGGGGTTGTGTGGGAATGGGTCACCAGGGCATGTACAACGCATGATATGCCCACCTCTAATCCAGAGCATCCTCCTATGAATGTTCAGTTCTAAACAGCTTCAGTATTTTATGATTTACACTCTTCTTCAAAGTAATATCCCTGCAGCCACTACTAAGCAAACAAAACACAGTTTAGTTTTATGCAACAGTTTAGTTCTCTGCAACCATTTCTTGGGCTTTAAATAGCCTTATCCATGGTTGGAGGTACAAGCAGGGCAACCCGGTAGTTAAATGGGGGTAATGACAGGCTGAAAGTGGCTTGTGCCAGTTAAAATGTCAGACAAGGACTATGACAGACTGTATCCAAATCCCTGCTGTGCCACCAAGTTTACTGGGTGACCTGAGGCTAGTCACTTTCTCCCTTCCTAGCTTATTTAGAAGATTGTTATAAGAATTAAAAGGGTGGTGATGGAACGGCGTGGATCCCTTGAACAGAGAAGGAAGACCAAAATATAAATGAAATAAAGAACAGCAAAGCACTGCAGTATTTGAATAGCAAAGAACAGTAGCAGTGGGATGCAGCGGCGTTGCAAGGTTTTGGGGTGCCTGGGGACAAAGTTGTTTTTGTGCCCCTCTGGCCCTCCCCAAACCCATTGCACCCACCCAGCAAGGGGGGGCAATCCTGCAGGTGTGGTGTGGGCGTGGGGTACGTGGGAGCCTTACCTCTCCCGCAGTGGCGGTGAAGAGCTGGAGGAGGAGGAAGAGGGTGCCACAGCCAACACGCTTGCCTGCCTGCCTGCCTGCTTGCTTTGCCACTCACCTGGCGCGTGGTGGCAGGAGGGTGCAGGGCTTCCCCCTCCCCCTCTCCCTCTAGGCACTCCCAGATTTCTGCGCTTGGGGCAGATGTGTCCTTTTGCCACCGCCGCCCCAGATACGCCCCTGGTGGGATGTAGGGTGAGCACGAATGAGTTTAAATGGTATTTCAGATGGCAATTGGGTTAGTACTTGAAAATACTTTGGGGAAAACCTTCCTGGCCTGGACACTGTAATACAGCCACAGCCACAATGTATTGTGAAGCAGAGTCCCAGACAAAAGCTGCAAACAATGGCTTTCTCACTCATATTTGGCCATGTTTTCTTCCTCTTCCAGTGATATCGCTCCAGCTTTCTCAGTGCTTCTCCTGCAAAAACAAAAAGCTCTGATCGACTTTAACAACCATCCTGATATAAACCACCAGAATAGTCACAATACTGCCACTGAAAGCCCTATCAGACCTGAAACCCATGTTTACTGACCAGGGTGTTTTCCCCCTCCTTAAGGCGATCAACTCGTCTTGTTTTTTAATCCCACCGTACAAATTTTAGTTTTGCCATTTTGCATGTCACATCAGATCAGCTTCAAAACATCAGTTCAAAAAGTCCCTGGTCAGATATAACCCTCTCATCAGCCAAGTTGATCCATGTTGCTGCTTTAACACACACAGAGAAAATATTCCATTCTAAGCCACTTGTGGGCTTTGACCTGACACGTTCTCTCCTCTATTATAAGAGCCAACTCCAACTGTCCATATATTATACTCTAGTAAGAATTGATGTCCAAACAAACAAACACACACAAACAAACTTCAGCAGTCAGTGCTACTGAAATTATTTTAAGATAAGTTAAAACAAGGCATGCAACATACAAACTCCCAACATTCAATACTCGTGGGACAGACCAATGAGCTTTAATGCACAAGCTGATGGTCAAGGGCTCCAAAGAGTTGCAAATGCTTCCTCCTTTTATAATTTTCCCCCTAGCTTCCTTTAATAGAATGATCCCATTGGCAGTGGAAATTCTCATCTTGTTAACTTATAAATTGCCAATTTTCTAACTTCCTGGCAGTGAAGCTTGTTATTGTGCATATTTTGTTGTAGCAGTTAACGCTTTGTTGCTACTGTTGTTCTTATCTGCTTTATGCTTGTAGCAATAACTGGCTGACATGGATTTTGTACAAAAAATAAGTTGGTTCTCTCTCCGAACTTGCTATTATATCCAATATTTAATATGCTGACTGTCTTAAAACTCAGTTTACCATGATCCATCCGTTGCTGGGGTCACCACCTTCAAATAAACACTGGGAGCAAAGCCTTCATTTCTGCAAATGAGAACATTAAGTCTTTTGTAATACCTTATTTTTTTTAATCCTGTGGAAAGAGATAGGAAAGCAGAAGATAAAAGATAAAAGTAATTTCTTAAAGAAACAGTGTTATATAATGTTGTCATGGTGATGTTGCTGTCAATACATGAGAATGGAAGCCTCTTTTCACACACTCTAGTGAAAGACTGCTATCAGGATCAATACTGGTGAGTGTTGGTGTTGCTAACCTCCTTGCAGGAGTAGCTGTCATCTTTGCCAAGTCTCTCCCCCCCCCATCTCTTGGTATATCACTGTAAGTGACCCACGACAAATATCTCAGCCGGATGGTAAGATTGCCCAGCTGAGAGGAACCCAGAAGACCTCAGCTCTCGCGAACAAATGTGCAAATTCCGTCACATTTTTGTTCAGATCATAAAGATAGAGCAATCTCATTCATGCCCTTTTCCTCTAACATTATGGTAATTATACCGTTAGACCAATTACACAAGGAATTATCATTCTTCTTCCTATTCTTCTCCCCATCTCATTGGTTCTACTTCACCTTTCTCCATGAAGTCTGTACAGTATTAGTATACATGGGGTTTGCTCCATTGTGTCTCCATAATAACTATGACGGTAGATGAGCTGATTCTGACTGAATCAAAGTCCTGGTGAGTTAGGAATAAGGACCTAGGGCCGAAATCCAGTGGTTAGCCACAACTAGAGTTAGGCCCACTGAATCAACCAAATTTGGTGAATCAACCTTCTTTCTTGGTTGCCCTGATTCACTGGATTCCAGCCTATGTCTTCCTGCATCCAAGTTTTGGAAGAGGTACCTCTGGTTCAAGTACACCAGCTCCCCACAAAGGCTAATGATGTCGCAAGAGCTTCAGCCAGCTCAAAATTGCCTGAATGGGCTCCTAGATGCATGTAAACAAAACAATATCACATGATGTTATTTTTTAAAAAAAATAACAAGCAGCGCAGCCCATTAGTATGTTGACATTTTTCTTTTCTTTTAATTTTAAATTATTTTATTTTATTTGCTAATTTCTAAGTGTGTCCTACATGGGCATGTTTGTTGGCTGGTTATGCAATTTACCTGACAGGAATAAGAAATTAGAGAAAGAAATTCCGGGCAAAACGGCAGAGGACGCTTACCCTTCCAAATCTCTCACTTGCCACCACTCAGGATCTTCATCTTTCAGAATCCAGTATTTTTTGTTCCTGACCAGATGAACTCCAGAGTTTCCCCTGGGTTCATAATTGTGGAGAGCCAATGCTTCTTTTAGAAACGTCTCATCAGGCTGCCTCTTGTCTTCTCTGTTCTGAAAACACAGAAAGCAGTAGAACGAAATATATTCCACGGGAAATGCAGGGGGGGGGGAAACATAGCTATCTCTTAGAAAGCAATTAGCAATATGCAGCACATCCCAAGTGTTAATCACTGGGCTAGATCCATATTGCATCATACTTCGAGTAGAACCCACATAAAATAAGGAGGAAGTCACCTTGACCCAACACACCACTGTGCTAGTGATTTGCTTAAAGGACTTCTTTCTTTAAATATACAGCTTTTTTTTAGTATTGTCACACATCTCCTTTGCATTTTTATTTTTTCTTCTCTGCACACTGCTCTCAAGAATCAAGTTCATGAAAACGACTCTCTCATTTCAAAACCTATGTAGCCAGTACAGACATTCGGCTGATTTGCATGGTGGTTTGTTTCAAAAGATACAGAAATGTTTGCACAAGAATCAGAGATGATAGAGTCTGCGGATCTTAATGTGTTATTCATGGAGATACGTCACCCAAGCCCAGAATGAGTTGTGTGAGCACACTCCAAGCCTTTGGAACTGTTGGGGCAGAAGACTTATTTCTGCAAGTAATCGAAATCTGAAATAATCTTATCCTGATGGTGTTACATATAAAGCAAACATGCAGAAAAGCAAAGCAAAAGCAAAGTGTTCTGCTTATATACCGCCCCATACCACTACAAGTAGTCTCTGGGCGGTTTATAATTTTTTAATTACAGTGTGCAGGCTACACATTGCCCCCCCCCCCAGCAAGCTGGGTACTCATTTTACTGACCTCGGAAGGATGAAAGGCTGAGTGAACCTTGAGCCTGCTATTTGGGATTGAACCCAGGTCGTGAACACAGTTTTACCTGCAGTACAGGCATTTAACCACTGTGCCACGAGGCTCATAGGATTTCAAATCATCACTTGCCTGATCCCTTTTGTTTAACCTGTCCATCTATACAGTAAATAAAATCATTTCCCCTTTCAGAGTTAAGGATTCTTATGGAATTTATACTGCAAGCCCCACACCTGTTCCCCAACCTTTAGGAATATACATTTGACAGAACTGTAAATAAATCAGTCTGCTGCTTTGAATCCTAAGATGCCTTTCCCCAACAGCTGCTGTCAAAATACATTCACATATTTCCCATTTCAGCAATAATTTTTTCATCTCTGAATGTTCTTGGGTTAGATCAGTAACTGCTAAGTTAGAACAGGGATGGGAGCAATATGTGACCCTCTAGATCAGTGGTTCTCAACCTGTGGGTCCTCAGATGTTCCTGAACTGCAACTCCCAGAAATCCTGGTTAGCTCAGCTAGTGGTGAAGGCTTCTGGGAGGTGCAGTCCAGGAACATCTGGGGACCACTGCTCTAGATATTAGTGGACCACAACTTCTTCAACACTGCAGCAGTCTCATAATACGGGAAGGGCCAGCCATGGTTTAAAAGCATAGCAGAAGATGCCCCAATTGGTCAAGATGAAAGAAAGTAGAAGAAAGGAAGTGCTGAAATTCAAGGAAGAAAAAGCTGAGGACCACACAGAAGCAGGAAAGGAGAAGTAAAATAGGTATGTGAGGGAAGCCAAGTTGAGTTCAGAGAGGAGACCAAGACACAAAACAAATTATGGACAGTGTGTCTAATTGACGGAGTACTTGGGGTGTATCTCAGTCACATGTCTTGTCACTCACCTGATTGTGCAACTAAGATGAGCCCCAGCACCTTCTCAATCAGCCCAAATTAGCTGTCTCAAGTCACACATACCTAAGGCAAATGCCATAGGATCCTAATTCTTGCTGCAAGGTTTCTCTCTTACCCATTGTCCTGGTATAGGTGGGAGTGGTTTCACTGTATTGCTGCCACTATGTAGGATGGAATCTACATGAAAAACAACATAAAGGACCAATTTGACTAGATGGCTCATTCCCCCCACCCCCCACCCTGTGACAACAGCCAGCCTGTGTAGTCATAGGAAGGCTACACAGTCCCAGGGTACATGCACACACATACACACCACAGAGGAAGGGAATGGTAAACCACTTCTGTGCATTCTCTATCTGGGAAACCCTGAAAAGGCATATTGCTGTCGTCATTGTCGTTGTCACCACCACCACCACCACCACCACCACCATCATCATCACCATCACCATCACCATCATCTCTCTCACACTCACACACAAAAGCAGAGCCACACAAAGGTAAATATGTTGTATGCATTAGAGATGTAAAAAAGGCTACAAGGAAGGAGAAACACACAATTGTTCTTGGATCCATTGACTGTTCAGGGGGCTGCAGTCAAACAACATCAGGAGAGCCAGAGATTGTCTAACTCCTGTTGTTTGCACACTTTATACTACATATACCTAGTTGACTTCTATTAGAACAATATTTTCTATTATCTGATGCTGTTATGTTCTTACATTTTAAGCGAGCATTGTCTAAATGAGCCTCTCCCAGTACGGTGATCTCCAAGTATACTGGTTACTAGGAATAATGGGGAATGGGGTGAAAACCCTAGAAGATTGGGAAATGCTAGTGGTGCAGTGATCAATACTGCTCATGACCTGAGTTTGATCCCAACAGCGTCACCCGGCTCTAGGCTGACTCACCCTTCCATCCTTCTGAGGTCAGTAAACTGAGTACCCAGCTCATAGGGGTGGCAATGTGTAGCCTGCATAATTAACTTGTAAACTGCCCAAAAAGTGCTTTAAGCACTGTAGAGTGGGACATAACAGCATACAGTATTTTGCTTTGCTTTCAAACTACCTTTTCTGAGATATAAGGAGTGATAGAGAGGGAAGGAGGGAGAGGGAAGGAAGAAACATGTGAGATGCATTGTGCTGCATTAGGTTTCCTCATCTATCTGCACACATTAACTGGCAAGCAAAACAGGGATGTTCTGTGCCCAGATCAAGGCTGGACAACAATATTTGCATGTAGATGCTTTGTTTTGGAAATGCCTCCAGTTACTCACATTAATGTGTAAAAACAGCAGTATCTGAACAACAGCAGCCCATTGTTTGTTCTGCCTAAATTATATACAGCCACCTTCCCCAACCTGACACATCTGAGCTGCTCGTCCTTCAGATCATCACTGGACAGCTCTCCCCATGTATGCAACCCTAACCATAGGAAACAAGTATGCCAAGGAACCTGCTAGCCAGCAATTTGCTTCTCCAACATGCTGCTTTTGTGTACACAGCCTTTCCAAATTGAAACATGTGAACCCTACCTGACGTTTGAAATTGGCCCAAACTAGGCACGGGTTTATTACCCTAGTGCTCATGAAGCCTTAACATGAGCTTGTCCTACATGAAAATGAAAGGTCCCACCGGGGAGCGATTAGCTGTTTCCTGTCTGAATTACAAATGATTTTCTCCTAGGGGGACCCCCTTTGGAGTTTAATATCTCAGCCCCCTAAATCCCAAACATCTCCAAATTTGGGGGGGGGGGGCCTTAAACGAAAGAGTTCAAAGAAGCTACCCTGCAATTTCCATGTAGTAGCATGGAAATCGCAAAGGAGTTTCCTCAAGCTTTTCCCTGTAAGCTCCCCCCCCCCCCAAATTTGGAGATGATTGGGGTTCAGGTGGCCAATTTAGTCAACTGCAAAGAAGGTCCCTCTAACTAGCTAGTTGCAAAAGTGTGTATGGTGCATGCAGGCAATATAGGGTTTAAGCAAGGGGAAGCAATTGATCTATTGCCGGCGCGGTGCATGCACAGCACTTCCAATTACTGCTGGGGGAACCTTCTTTGCAGTTGAATAACTTGGCCCCCTGAACCACAAATCTCTCCAAATTTGGAGGACTTAGGGGAACTGCTTGAGGAAGCTACCCATTTCGTTTCCTGAACAAAAGCAAAGCAAAGTGGTCTGATTATATACTGCCCATACCACTTCAAGTAGTCTCTGGGCAGTTTACAGTTTTTAATTACAGTATGCAGGCTACACATTGAGCAAAAAAAGGCAGTTCATTTTGTTTCATGACAAAACGGTTTCTATAATTTTGTTTTGTAATGAAATAATTTATTACGTAATGAAATGATAAAACAGCATTCTGTTTTTTCGTTTGGTGTCCATCTGTAGTACTTAATAATACTGACAGATGCCCCTCTTAACTTAAAATAATACAGTGTGAAGCCACTAAATGAAATGAAACACATCATGCCAAGAACAGATTGTGTAAATTAAAAAATTAATTAACGTAAGGGCATATTATCCATTGTCCTATTTGCATAGTTTAATGAGTTAGGTATTTGACTGTGGAGCCAGAGGCTGGGAGTTTCATTCTGCACTGTGCATTGCTGAAGAGCCAGCCTGTGTGTCGTTGGGCAGGCTGCAGAGTCCCAGGGCACCCCCCAGAAGAAGAAAATGGTAATCCACTTCTAAGTACTCTGTAGCTGGAAAGGGTCACCATAAGTCAGAAATGGTATTTCAGCACATATCTGTTGTTTGTTTGTTTGTTTGTTGTTAACTGGACTACAATTGCTGCTACCTGTTGAAAATGACAAGAATTGGCTTATTTTCTCTACATCAGGCCTGCCCAACAGGTAGACCATGGGCTACTGGTAGCCCGCGAGGGGTTCAAAAGTAGCCCGCCAGTCATCAATTTAAAAAGTGAGGGGATAAGTTCTCCACCCCTCCCTCCCCCATCCCAAGAACCACCACTGCCCCAGCAAAGTTCTGGGTCTGTCAGCGCACTGTCTCAGCCGAGCGGGGCAGTTCACGGGCCATGACGCACTGAAATCTGTTCTCCCCAGAACAGATTAATTGGTTTTCAGTGCATTCATAGGGAAACCACTACTCTACTTACAAAAGTTTTTACTTATGAGAATGTGCTCGGAACAGATAAAATTCATAAGTAGAAGTTTTAGTGTAGTAGCCCTCAGGAAAGTAGACCTTGGCCTGTTCAAAGTTGAACAGCCCTGCTCTACATGAAGTTTTTGAAAAAAAATCCCTCCACAAAATAGTGTATTTACATTTCCCCCATATTGTACATCCTGGAGCAGCTTTGCAAGTCTGATTGCAGCACAGGAACTTCCCATTGGAAAAGAAGCCTTTGTGGTACTTGTGTAGTAAATCTCTATTGTTCTTCATCTCTGGAAAAGAAAACGGGAGAGGGGAGGGTCGACAAAGGGAATGTGAATGCCTACTGCCACTGAGCAATAATTAGTCTCAGTCATCAGGAGGGACCACTTCTGCCCGTCTCCCCTCAGAGGCTGCCTGAGCACACTGGAATGTTAGGTGACCTGTCTGTATATTTAATATAAAAATAAATATAGCTTCTGTGCTCAAAATGGGTGGACTTTATCTTCTTCTTGCGTTACTGCCACCAGCACCAGCACTAGAGACTGGAGAGGTACTTTCACCACATGCAGAAGAGTTGTACTGACTGGCTAAAATTTAACAAGTTCCCTCTCCCTGATTCTTTTAGGGTTCAAGTTCCAATGCAGTACCTATAATGGAAGTTATCTATACTTTTGTTTTCAGAATGTTTTAGAGTCCGGCAGTCAGTACCTCCATGCAAAGCATCCAACCATCGTCTTCGACTCTGTTCATTGGCTGAGAAAACATACAGGAGGCCACCTTTGTACACAATCTAAGCATAAAAGAAAGTGGGCCTGTCAATACCATGAGCTCAAAATAATCCGAGTCGCAGCAGCAGCTAGGGGCATAATAGTGCTTTCATGCCTAATGGTCTAATGTGAAGTTGTGTGTAGCTCATCAAAAGCACAAATGAAACAAGTCACACCTGTGGTAGCTGTCATTTACAGAAATAAATAAATAAGATAAATAAATAAATAAATAAGATGCGCCATGGGACCAGAGAAATGGAAACCAGGTTTAGGAAGGGAGGTGACTCATTCATTGTTTCTAGATATTTGGTCCTGTATGATTTTGCAATCAGGCTGGGCTGGGATTAGATCTACCCAGAATCTGTTGTTTAGATCAGGGTTGAACATAGTTTCATTCAGACACTTGTTACCCTTCCTAGTGTTCCTGTTTGCTAGCTACAATGAGAGCATGTAAATGTGTCAATATTACATGTAGTCCTTTCCCCATCAGACAAAAGAAATGCACCAAATTATCTAATGCTGCCAATGTTGAAAAATAACACTAACAATTGTTTATGCTACATTGCTGGATGGGCATCCCTTCTGCCCAGAAAGAGGACACCCATATACCTTGACTTGTCCCTTCAGAACTACTGTATAACTCCTCAGAGCTGGAAACAACATGACCCGTTCTCAGAGTTTATAGAAACTATATTCAAACACTGTCAGAAATCCCACCATTAAGAACCACTAATTTACAAATAATATATTGCTTTGAAATACTGTATACTTCATTGCAAGAAATCTGGAGAGTTTGAGGGCTGAGCTGTTCATCTCCTGTCAAACTTCCTTTTCCATGGGATAACTCGGGCTAGATGGGTGCTATATAAATAAATTGTGTGTGTGTGTGTGTGTGTGTGTGTGTGTGTGTGAGTGAGTGAGTGAGTGAATACCATACCATACCATACACACCATCAAGTTGATTCTTTCGTATGGTGATCTTTTTCAGCGTTTCCTTAATTTAAGGTACTTGGAAATGGTTTACCATTCCCTTCTGGAATTGTGGAGCTTGCCCAGGGCTTGGCTTTTGCCGTGCAAGGCATGATCAAGCCAGCTACAGTAACTGGGGATGCAACTAGACAGTCAAGTTACCCTGAGCTAGATTGGTCTAAATGATGTTCCAATATGCCATTTAGAGCAGCCATACTCAATTCTTTTTTTGTTTTTGTTTTTGCCATGGCCATGAAGACAATATGAAAGAAATATTGTCTAAACCAGGGCTGTCCAACAGGTAGACCGCGGGCTACTGGTAGCCCGCGAAGGGTTCAAAAGTAGCCCGCCAGGTATCAATAAAAAATGTGAGGGGATAAGTTCTCCACCCCTCCCTCCCCCATCCCAAGGATCACTACTGCCCCAGCAAAGTTCTGGGTCTGCCAGCCCACTGTCTTAGCTGAGCGGGCAGTTCAAGGGCCATGAGCATGTGCTCAGAATGGATAAAATTTCTAAATAGAGGTATTAGTGTAGTAGCCCTCAGGCACTTTCGTCCAGAAAAAGTAGACCTTGGCCTGTTCAAAGTTGGACAGCCCTGGTCTAAACCATATGGCCGTGTTGAGAATTGTTGATTTAGAGTGAGTCTTGCACTCACACCCCAAGATCAGATGACCTTATTCAGCTCTTTTCCCACTCTTCACTTCCATGGCCTCATATTATCTTCTGTCTCCTTTTAGAGATTTTATTGGTGGGGGGGAATTCTGGAAGTTAGCTAGAGTCCCATGGTTTAGGTACCTGGCTGTGGAATATGCTCTGCTTGGGACTAACAACTGGATTTTACTCCGTATTTTTAATGTGACAATAAAAATGCAATTGGTAGCCCTATACACACTTGGCTAGCTTTCTCATGACTAGAAATTGTTTGAAAAAATAAGAAAGAATGTTGAAAACAAATTAAATAAAAATATAAATATAGAGAAAAATAAAAACCCTAACCTGCACATTCCTGGCTAATGCAAGGGAGATCTCTATTCCTCTCTCCTCCCTCTGCTTTGGAGGCTGCCTCAGGATAAACATTCCAGACAATCACCCACAATCCAGCAGGGGGAGGGAGAGCACAAGAGCCACCATTGGCTCATTTGTGATCATGTGACCTGCTCGAGTGCTTGTATATCAAGGCATTGCTTGTTGATCAAGGCAAAATTTAGAAGAAATATTTGCTTGTCTTGCAAAACGTACTTAAACCAAGGTATTACTGTACTACTGACCTCTTTCCATGTCTTCTCATTTCTTTTCTGTGAAAGGGAGGGGAAAGCTAGAACTTTTAAAAAATGGGAAGCAGCATACTGATGAGTTGGCTTGCCACTTAGTTGACAGGAAACACTATTCTCAGTCATCCAGGTAAGTTTATCTGGAAGTTGAGTCATGGCAACTGGACTTTTTTTCCTGAGAGACTGAAATGTTTCTCTGCTCATCCAAAGAGCTTCGTTAGTCTGAGGAAAGCTAGTTGCGCGAGTCCTCCATTTTATCATTCACTTTGATCTCATGTCACCCTGTTCTGAAATAGGCTCATAAGTTGGACAATGGCCTGAATAGGTTTGTAGGTGGACCATGAACTAAATAGGCTTGTTAGGTGGGCAATGGCCTAGGGTGCATGAACGTCCCACCTATGCAACCTTTCCCAACATCAATTACTATTACTGTACTACCACTTTGATATCATTTGAGACCAGCACTGACACATATCAGAAACCAAACTCAAATGGAGCAATCTTATCCAAGCTAAAAGAAGCAAGCAAGTAAACAAAAAACAATTGACCTTGTTAATAATCCCCAAAGGTGCAACTAGTCTTAGAAAAGGTTTGTGTTCATTTGTGATTCCATGAACATTGTAGAGTCAAAAGTGATGCCAGTCCTCCCTGTAAACCTGCTATTTTTCAACAGGGCATCTTACTGTAGCCTCAGTAGTATATTTAATATTTTTTAAAAGATATGTCTCCAAAGGTTTCTTCAAGTATTAATTTAAAGTATTAATTATATGTGGGATTCGCATTATTTTAACTATGGTGAATTGCAACAAATAATTTTAAAATGAGGCAATTCCAGGACAACCCAGCTTGTATGGCCACTGGAAAAAACTATAGTCTCCTTCCAATGCAAAGGAAGCAGAGTCAGGGGAGTCATGATATGTAGCAAAAATCTTTCCCAGTGGAAGGAAGGTGCAACCTTTCTAAAATGGCATTCCAAAGTTTAAGGGCAATTATTGCTGGGACACTCAAGGCCGTCCAGTTGGGTACCCTAACATCTGTAAAAAATGAATAAACAGGGGTGGACTCTGGCTACATCTGGAAGGTCATCAGTTCCCTGCCCTGCCAATAGATGCAACTTACTGAACTACAAGCCATGCTGTGGCATTAAGACTGATGCCAGCATGAAACAGAGGCCAATTTGCCATTCAGTCATCCTCACCAGCTGCATTGGCAAGGGCTGTGCATTTACCTGAAAGGGAAAAGACCTCTCTGGAGGGGTTTGTTCCTCAAGATCCACTGCCTCCGCACATCGGATTTTCTGGATGTCAATTGACCCTTTTCGGTTTCCTTTTTTCTAGGAAATATGGAACAAGTTAAACAGGAGTACATAGACCACCGAGCGGCAAGATGTAAAAGAAGACATATCAGAGGGTTAAGAAAACATTTTTGGACTACAATTCCCAGAATCCTCTAGCCAGCATGTGGATTCTGAGACTTGTAATATCCCCATGGCAAAGAGCTGTGTCCTCTCTGGCACCTGGCTGCCATTAACACAACATGAAAAGGGGTGGACAAGTGGATCACAGCTTCAAGTGACGCCCTTGAATCTCTATATGATATTGTTAGAAATTCATTTCTTACCTGTTTCTCATATTCATAGTAGGAGAGACTTGCTTTTGTAAGGACAAACCATCGCTCTTTGTAATTATTTGGGGATATTTTTTTCTTCTGCTGAGACTTTTTTACCAGTAGTTCTTCTAAAATAGTTTTTTCCTCCATGCTTTCAATTCTACAGTTCCTAAAAGATTCAACCCCTTAGGCAAAAAGAACACATTACAGTAAGAATCCAAAGAAAACTGCCATACCTTCTATTGCAAGCAAAGTATACTGGAGGATTATGCCCCCAAACAACCCCCCCCAAGCCCTGCTTTTGAAGTTTTGTACTCAATTTATTTCCCCATCCCACATTCATAGCCTTAATCCATATGTATGACCTGAAATTCCTCACGATTAATTTTTTTTGTTTTAAGACATGTCTTAATATGTTTAGAAATATCAGAAGGAAGCAAATCATGGAGTTTCTAAATTCCTGCAAAATAAACCATGAAGAATACCACATTGATAATAAGATGTTGCAAAATACCTTTTTAAAAAAATGCAACTTACTCAAATGATGCGCTTTCACAGAAACAACGTTCTTCACTTCCTACCAAGAGCTTCAAGAGGAAACAACCTTCTCAGTGTTTCTTTCTTTTATATATTTACCAAATAGGGGAAAGTAATATCACGTCCTATTTGCATGCTGTTCATGTGGAGTACAGTGAGCGCTTTTCCTGTAGTAAGCTATCCGATTACATTCATTTGCCATTCATCGGCTGGAATTTTATTGGTGCGCCAATAAGGACTGTGTCACTTTCTGTGGCTTACCAAGAAGGTCCAGGAGTATGACTCAGTCGTACTTAGCCCTTGTCATGTTCCTGATTGTGCACCTGAGATGTGCCCCCTGCACAATGTCAATCAGCTACAAAGAGCCATATCAAGCTTTAAGCAAACTTTATGCAAACACCAACAGGTTTCTAGCCATCTCTTCAAACGAGATAGTTTTAAATTGCACTCCATCATATTTGTTGAGCTTTACATATGGGGAGAGTGTGACTACAGCTGCAAGGTTATACCTGCTTATCTGCCAAATAGGCCCATCAAACTCAATAGGCTTTGTTGCTGAGTACAACAGAGAACATGACAAATTGAACTGCACAATGTGAGCGATGCCACACAATGGTGATCATGAAGTTTATGGATCTTAGCCTGTCATTTTATGCTATCCATTTGCTAGAAGTGTGCTCACCGAAGCCAAATTATATGATTCTAGCCCTCCTTACTCTAAAGTAAGTAGCAGGCTCTTCGACATATTTCATCCTCCAGTAAATACATTTAGGATTGTTTTTAGGAGTGAGATCAACACCTGTCAGATTAAAGGGTGATTCCAGCCAATCATATATTAGTAATTACTAGAATGTGTTTGTGGTGTTGCTTTGTCTACCACCTTTCAGTGTGGCACATGTTTGATCCTTTTTAGTATTCATAGCAATTTTAGCTTTAAATATTTCCTTTAAATGATGTAGGCCACCCTGGGTCCTTTTTATGGAGAAAGTAAAGGGGGAATTAAATAACTTTTTTTTAAAAAAGCATTAATTGTTGGATTACAGGTATTAGTCAAAGTGCACCTTTCAGAGTCCAAGGAAGCCAGAGAATATGCCGGAACTAGAGATGACTATGAATTTAAAAATAATGAATTGCAAAATTCTTTATGTCAGTAAAAGTTTGACTGTCTGTATATATTGCAAATAGAGATGGGCACGACTTAGCGGTATTTCCGTTTCCGTTTCCGTTACTCGTTTCCGTTACTCTACGGAAACGGAAACGGGAATTACTCCGCCAGACTTCGAGCTCGAACCGACGAACGAACAATTTGGTCTGATTTGTCGTGCTCGTTACTTGCATCGCGCGATCACGCGCGATGCCAAGCGGCACAGAAAAAAAAAGTTTTTAAAAGTTAAAAAGCCCGGTTCCCGGCCAAAAAGCAGGCGGAAAAATGCCTGCCGTGCCTCAGGGCACCTACCAGAGGGGTGGTTTCTGGAGGTCCCCGCCCGGCCTCCCCCCCTCCTCCGTCCTGGGATGCTCTGGTGTGGTGGTGGGACTCGCCCGCCGCAAAAAGCCCAGTCTCGCCGCCGGCCGCCAAAGCGCAACCAAGCGGCACGGGCGGCACAGGAAAAAACTTTTTTAAACTCTCCCCCGGGTCTCCCCCCAACCCATTCCCGGGCCAAAAAGCAGGCGGAAAATGCCCGCTTGACTAAGGGCACTCACTCAGTAGGGCACCTACCGGAGGGGGGGTTTCTGGTCTGGAGCGGGGTGTCCCGGCTTCCCCCGTCCTGGGCAGCCGGACTCGAGTCGCCTCGTCGCCATGCCATGCGGTGCGGGCGGGGGATCGAAAATGGGGCGGCGAATGCAATATT
>JAHTLZ010003307.1:288823-303621 GCA_023846285.1 Phrynocephalus versicolor
ACTCACTCAGTAGGGCACCTACCGGAGGGGGGGTTTCTGGTCTGGAGGGGGGGTGTCCCGGCTTCCCCCCCCTCCGTCCTGGGCTGCTCTGGTCTGGTGGGACTCGCCACAGGCTCGCAAAAAGCCCACTCTCGCCGAGACGCCGACGGCCGCCGCAAACACAAGCGGCACGGACGGCGCAGGAAAAAACTTTTTTAAACTCTCCCCCGGGTCTCCCCCCCACCCATTCCCGGGCCAAAAAGCAGGCGGAAAATGCCCGCTTGACTAAGGGCACTCATTCAGTAGGGCACCTACCGGAGGGGGGGTTTCTGGTCTGGAGCGGGGTGTCCCGGCTTCCCCCGTCCTGGGCAGCCGGACTCGAGTCGCCTCGTCGCCATGCCATGCGGTGCGGGCGGGGGATCGAAAATGGGGCGGCGAATGCAATATTGTTTTTGAAATCGTGGTCCAAAAACACACAAGCACAACAGAAACACGCGGAAATGTATGAACTGCCAGATTTTTCACAGTAGCAGTGGTTTTTTTCTTGCAACAAAATGTCTCTCCTCTCCTCCTGTGTCCTCCATTGATTTTATTTTATTTTATTTTTTTTTACACCTGCGCAGTGTGCAATGATGGGCTGGCCCAGTGGCCTGGCCAGCCATGTGGGAGGGGACGACCATGCAAATTTTTGGAGCCATCTCACCAATCGCATGGCCACTTGGCCACTGAGACTTCTGGGATGTGCCAAAAAGCCCCCTAAAACTTGCCCTAGCCCCCTAACCCGCTAACCCTAATCCTTGACTCCTTACCCATACGTCACAGACTGTCTTCTTAGTGGGTCAGAGAGGCACCCAGAGGTGCAACCCACTAGCCCACCATAACCTTACCCGTCATTAGCCTAACCCTAGCCCTAACCCTAATCCACCTTAGCCCATAGCCAGATCGACTTGCATTGCACTACACGCAAGTACGATTCCCTTCTTTGTGGGACATGGCAGGTGCGACCCGCTCGTACCAAGGGACCAGGTACTTGAGCAGGTGCAGTGGCACTGCCTGGCCTGCAAATGGCTGGTGACACGCTCGTACCAGGGTATCAGGTACTTGAGCAGGTCTCACTGCCTGCAAATGGTATGCATAACCATATGGTTGTGCATGCCATTTTGCAGCAGCAGCAGGTGAGGATGGGAGACCCCCATGTTGAGGGGTCTCTTGGAGCCTGCTGCTGCTGTCCCTTCCTTTATAGCGGGCCGGCGGAGGCACCCACCCCACAGAGGTGCCTCCAGGAGCCCGCTACCCCCCCAAAAAAACCAGTATAACGATAACGAAAAAACGAAAAACGAAACGACTAATTTTTTCCGATTTTTCGCAAAAACGGAAACGAAACGACTCGGACCCTAGCTGAAAAAGAAAACGAAAACGAAGTTTTTTTCCTGAGTCGTGCCCATCTCTAATTGCAAAAGTAATGAAAAATCATATTTGTACAAACTGATGCCCCCTCATGAATATGAAGCAATGTTTTTTTGTGATTTTGTTTATTTATCAGGCTATAAAACAGGCCCTCAGGCACCTAGAGATTCCAAACATTCAGAGAAGCTTTGCCTGACTCTCATCTACAATCCCTCCAAGTTTGGGGAAGATTGGATTTCCTCAGGCCAGTTAATAAAGGGCACTTTACAGGGGGGGGGGATTTTGTGGATGTATAATTTGTATGTCTGAAATGCAATCGTCACCAAACTTGGAGGACTGTAGAGGACAGTTGGGAGATGCTTCCCTGCAGCTGTGGTGTCTCTAGGTGCATAGAAGGCATTTTCCTGAGGGTGCCTCTTTGGCATAACTTGGACATCCAGAACTGAAATATCACCAGACTTACAGGGCCTGTAGAAGAGAGTCAGGGAAAACTTATCTGAGATTATGGTGTCTCTAAGTGCTTGGGTGGAATGTTTTATAACATTTTAAATGCAAAAATAAAACAATTCATTGATTTGTCAAAAAAAAATGTAAATCATTTTTTGTGATTCATCAACCTTTGTGAAATGAAATGGCCATTTCCCCCCGATTTTGTGTCAGTCTCTAGCCAGAGCTTTCATCAAGGTGCAATCTTCAGTCAAGTCCAGAAAATTATGTTGTTGTCCTAGGCTAATGTTGGCATCTTGTCTTCTTTGTAACAATATCTGGAGGTAGTCTCTGCTCTTGAATCATTGCTAATTTGCTTGTGTTTTCCTCTAAAGGAAAGGGATGACCAGCCAGTTGCCACATCATAAACTTTATCATGAAGTTCTGGAGATCTTCAAATATAGAGGCACTGTGTCTGTTGTCTTCCATGAGATTTTCTTCTAAAGAATTCACAGAAAATTTAAGTTTCTTGTTTCTAGAACGTCAAATGAAGCAGGCTTGCGTTTATGCCATGCAACTTGCTTATCAGCATCACATGGCAGAGTAGTTGTTTTAGGATTATTAAGCAAAGAGGTAGCAGTCTTAATGTCAAAGGGTTGAGGAGTGGAAGTTTAACATACAAAGAATGGATAGATGGTCTCATTAGAAAACACACTTGTTGCCCATATTCCAGTACAGAAGAGGAACATTCATATTTTCAATAATATCAGGGAGATTGTTGGGTGGCCAAAAGACCAACATATTCTCCTTCTTGAGGATAAATTAGTCAGTTTTACAACCTCCTCAAGGTCAATGGTATTTATAATGGTTCATAAGTGATTTAATGAATAGTGAATAATTTTCTTCTTTGTCCAGGATTGATACAATTTTCTGCTACAGTGTCTTGAACAATCTGGCTAGGTCTTAATCTGCCTGCATATTCTCCCAGATTCCCCTTCCAGTTACTCTATTCCCCAGTTGAGATTCATGTGGCACTGAAACATTCTGATTTAAAATTGTTGTATTATTCTTACCACGGACTCTTGGGTCAGCCATAAAAGATGGAGAATTGGAGACATTCTTTTTTAAACACTTGTCTGATTGTCTCTCTTTCATTGGTGATATAGGTAAATTGTTGGAGGGTGTCCCTAATGATTTTTGCAGAAAGAAAAGAGTGGGTTGACATTAGCTTCAATAGATGATCTTAAGAGATGTTCAGATTACACTCTGCTGCATGTCTTTTATATTTGAAGAGTCACTCACTGACTCTTTTCTAGACATCAGATCATCTATCTGTAGTTGTTTTGCAGTTTTAACTGGAGAATATGGACTTGAACTTTTTCTTGCTATCTTGTTTCCAGATTGCAGTTCCTCTCCCAGTATAAACAACTCCAAGATTCCATTGTTTGATGTTTCTATAAAAAGCAGCAGTAATCCAAACAGGCAGCAGCAGTATACAAAGAATGACGAATAGCTTGTCGCAAATGTACTGATCAGTGCTTTTCCTTTCCTTCCTTTGAGGTGTCCAAAGGACCATTTGCTGCAGTAACCAGAGGCAAAACGCTTGGTTTACACTGAGCTCAAACAGAAGAAGCCACCTCAGGGTGCTACCCCATCTCTCTCTCTCTCTCTCTCTCTCTCTCTCTCTCTCTCTCCCTCCCTCCCCCTTGCATTGGATCACACTGGGCAGAAAGTGGCCAAAAGCAACATGAATTGACAAAAATAAGACAATCCCCTATTTAAAAGAGGCAATTCTACAGTGGGCTGCTTGCATTAAGTGTTATGTCCTGCAGTCACCAGGCTTTAATTCAAATTCATCTATATGGATGCACCTCAGGAGTCTACTACAGTCAACATGGCCAGAATCCAATTGGAATTTTATACCGAAATAAGTGCAAACACATTAAGGGACACAGCAACAAACTGTAATTGATTACTGTAATGTAACTACACTCTTTCACCTGCTAATGTGCCAGTCACACAACTCAGGCACACCAGTAAGAGTTCACAATTTCACTGAGTTAGGACTAAAGTTCTAATAGACAGGTGACCCATATCACTGAGGAAATGGATTGCAGTCCACAAAACCTGCCAAAGATCTGTTGGTCTTGATGGTGCCACAGCACTTTTAAACTTTTATTTTTGTTATGTTTACCTAGCTGTAACTCTCACTGAATAAAACGTGATTTACTTCAAAATAAAAATTGCAGGCTCTGGCAGCACCTTAAAGATTTAACAAGGCTTATTTGGCCCCCAGTTTGATGGACTGCAGCTCAAGGAAGTTTAAATGCCATATAAAGCTTGCTAATCTTTGAAGACCTCAGGGAACACTGGTTTTTGGTTGACTTCAAGATTCACAGACTGTTCACTTCTAAAATCCAGGGCTCACCAGAAACAATTTTTTAAGCAAGAAATCCTTACAGCTGTCGAGTGCAGTTACAAGGAGGAATCGCCCAAAATAATAATGCTTGTGTAAAATTGTGCATACTGCCTCAGTCACAATTTTTGTCTTGTTTTGCTTCTTTGGATTTAAACCCGCCAAAGCAGCAGTGAATGCCTCCCATACGCAACTACAGGGAATACGAAGCGGAGCTTCACGAGGACTCTCGGGATACACAAGACTATCACCTCCCTTTCCCTTGTTTACACACACACAGTCACGCCGGGTCTCTAGCTTCCCGACATGTAAACCAATGGGAGAATAGCTCCTTCTATCCCCGCCCGCCCCTCTTCAAGCGATAGGAGGAATGGCACGCTCGTTTCCCGGGTGTTTCTTAAGGGATGAACGCGAACTGGAGCCAACCCG
The DNA here is from genome assembly GCA_023846285.1 of Phrynocephalus versicolor. Taxonomy (NCBI): domain Eukaryota; kingdom Metazoa; phylum Chordata; class Lepidosauria; order Squamata; family Agamidae; genus Phrynocephalus; species Phrynocephalus versicolor. The sequence goes on from JAHTLZ010003307.1 coordinate 293,481, forward strand.
GAATTGCTGGTTGACTGATATTTGGTCCCCGTCCCCATTAATCGGCCGCTTTCTTCTTGCACTAGTGTTTTTGGGATCGTGCTCTGGTTTTTGCACACGGAGCCCACGACGTTTTCTTGTTTAAAGCCGATACCACGGAATTCCATAGGATCGACTCCCACCGGGCGCATTTACCTGCGAGTAAGCCCCTTTGGGATACAACGGGATGGGACTTGACATACGAGTTAAGCATGCATAGGTTTGCGGCTGCGAGGGAGCTGTAGCCTGCAAAGGTTTTTTTAGCCAGAAAAAAATGGGTGGAGAATGGAAAGGGGTCAAAAGGCGCTCCGGTTGTTTGAGGTGTGCTTGGAGGGGAATCCCAGCCACTGCCGTCCCCCCACCCCACCCCTTTCTTGGTTGTGACAGCTGCGCCCAGCCCAGGAGCGGTGGCTCCACCGGCACCTTTTGGAGAGAAAGGCTGGGCAGCTTTTTGCTGAGTCACCCTGAGCTGGACTTTTTATTTTTTTCCCCTTTTTCCTCCGCGCCCTATAAAGCGCCACGCTCCGCAAGTCATCCTGTCACTTGCAGGTTTTTTATTCCTTTCGGGAGGAGGCTCTGGAGTGTCTTGCGCTGCAACCCAAGCAGGTGCAGGTAGGAAAGCGTAGGTGTAACATAGCTGGTTGGGTCCCTGCGGTAGGAAGAAGGAAGCTCAGGACCCGGCTGGCATATTTGGCAAGCAAAAACTAAATGATTTGCTGTTGTTCCTAATTTTCCATTAATCATTGTATGGGATTTAGCCGCTGAATCCTCTATTCTGCTACTGCATGTTCATAACATCAGCGGAGAGAGAGAAATATATATTCTTGAAGCCTTATTTGTTCTTTTTGTAGATATTTGAACCTTGTGTCTTCGCTTGCAAGGAATGATGGCCACAGGAAGGAAAGTTGTCAAAACGGTGCTCAGTCAGGAACAGGCAGAAGGAGTTGGAGCCCGAGTCCGCAGAAGTATTGGCAGGCCTGAGGTAAACCATGGCTTTGTCCTTTTATCTGTAGTGATTCTTTTAATTTGTTCATTTCTCACATTTGTAGGCTGCTTTTCTCTTGGTGAAGGGGCCACAGGAGGCTCACAATGTTAAAACCAGTCACACTGCAAACAGAATAAATTACAAGGTTAAAAAAAAAAGATTAAACATACAATGATAGTTAAAAATCCATTAATTATACAATGTCTGTATTTGATGATAAACTAAAGTGCTGAACATTTTTTCTTAGGATCCTTGAAGGCAAATGTAAAACAAACTGTGTGTGAATCTGGGTGTGCTCCTGGACCCGGCGCTCACCTTGGAGGCCCAGGTGGCGTCGGTGACCAGGTCCGCCTACTACCATCTCCGTCAGATCGCCCAGATCCGCCCGTACCTCGACGCGAACTCTCTGAGAACAGTGGTCCAAGCTCTGGTGATCTCGAGGCTGGACTACTGTAACGCCCTCTACATGGGGTTGCCCTTGACTCTTCTCCGGCGTCTGCAGCGGGTTCAGAATGCGGCGGCCAGGCTGGTGGCTGGTGTGCGTCGTTATGACCACATCACCCCAGTTCTGGCCCGCCTGCACTGGCTGCCCGTTGCAGCCCGGATTAGATTCAAGGTCTTGGTTTTAGTTTATAAAACCCTCCATGGCTTGGGACCGGACTACCTGGCAGAGCGTATCGCTCAGCGATCAACCTTGGCCCGTCCCGTTCGGCAGGCGCGAGCGCACACGCTTCAGGTCGCCACCCCTTGTGAAGCCCGGAGGACGAGTACTCGGACCCGGGCTTTCTCAGTGGCAGCCCCTAGCCTCTGGAATTCCATCCCCAGTGAAGTGCGCTCTGCAGAGTCCCTGCTGGCCTTCCGGAAGGCGTTAAAGACCTACCTTTTCCGGGAGGCCTTTGGCGATCTTTAACTGTTTTTTTTTTCTTTTTCCTCCGCCATCGTAAACTATTTTATCTATCATTGTCAGTCATTGAGGTGCCATTAGGTTTTAACTTTGCTTAGTGTTATTATTATTTGTTTTATTTTTGTTTTTTGTAATTTATGGCTATTGAGGCCCGATGTTCTGTAAGCCGCTTAGAGTACATATTGTAGATAAGCAGGGTATAAATGCAATAAATAAATAAATAAATAAAATACACTGCAGAAACAAGAGGGACACTTTTAAGTCTCATAACTTTGATTAGTACAACTTTACTGTGTACTGTAGCTCTTGACTTCAACCTCTTAGAACAGGGACTACCGTGTGGGAAATGTCACACAGAGTAAAACTTGTTAGTCCCCAGGGTGTCCCAAAACTTCCTGTTGTTTTTGCTGCTACTGACTGATAAGGTACCGCCCCACTGTCCAGGCCAACATTCATGTCTGGGAAATCAGATGTGTGAGGGCTGGCCCGTGTTTAGCTCCAGAGGGCTAAATCTAAAGCAGAGGAAGTCTGTTTGCAAACTACATGAGGTGAGAAAAGCCCTTGCTGCGGCAGTCAGATGATTTCAGCAGTTAAGGAATTTTGTTAACTTGAATGATAAATAACGTGGGTTGTATAGTGCGGCACCGAGGCAACAGGTCCACTTCGGTATCCTGCCGTACTGTCTGTAACTGTTGACAGTAACTCTTCTTCTCCTCCTAGAATTCACACTCTGTTACATTAAATACATTGTTTGCCTTTGTGTGTCTGTTTCTCCCTTGTGTTATAAAGCTTGACCTGGTCCCCGGTGCATGAGAAGGTCAAGGGTTAATATTTCCTCTTGGCTCTCCAAGCCACCTCCTCTCCTCAGAAACTTCTGTTTATTTGGTGCAGAAAAAGAACCACCATTAAGTAATGATGGGCAGTTTTTCTCTTATGGCAAACAGTATGTTGCTGAAGTTTGGAGAGCAAAGGATGGGATTGCATTTAGTAGGGGCGGAATAACCTTTTCTTCTTTCAAACCTGATTTTCATCCCAATTTCTGCCTGAGGTTGATTCAAAATTTAGTTTAAGCTCTCACAGACTTTCCCAGTTCTACAATCTTCTGCCCAAATTTCCATTTAAATCTTTAAATCTGTTACTTCATGTTGCATACCTAGATGGGTAGAATTAGATATGTGGTATATTAGACCGCTACTGCACTTTAGATTTGAAATGCCTTTTCCTTAAAGACAAATTGCCTTCAAAATCTCTGTCTGCTTTTCAGATTGCTTTTTCTGAAGAGCCCCCTTGGCCACGCCCATTTTGACCACTGTGTGTTTTTTTTTTTTTGGCAACAAACACTGGGGCTGGTAGTTTTTTAAATCAGTTCCTGCACCACCTTTTAAAGCAATTTGGTTGTATTTGTGGACATACTACGCTGCCTTTTTGTTGTTGTCCTCCCCCCCCTATTTCTGCCATTTCCCTGCCGTAGTTTAAAGTGGTTCAGCCAAGTGCAAACAGGGAAGCCGATTGCTAAGCAACCGCTGAAGTGCGGACTACCAAACTGCTGTAGTGACCACGTGACTGTGGGAGGAGATAAGGTGATGCAAAATAAAAGGCATCTGCTCAAGGAAGTGCGGTAGCGGCCTTATAATCTACAGCAGTGATGGCGAACCTTTTAGAGACCGAGTGCCCAAACTGTGATTCAAAACCACTAATTTTTCACAAAGTGCCAATACAGCAATTTAACCTGAATACAGGTGGCTGTGAAGGGGCGATGTCGGGTGTCCACAGACAGGGCTCTGTCTTTGGCACTCATGCCATAGGTTCACCAACACTGATCTACAGCCAGCAGAGGCAGTAGCCATGTGTGTGTCCCCTACTGCTACAGCCCTAGCAAGGCTGGGGTCCCTTAGCAATCATTCCATGGGCTCCAGCTCAGCATCTTGACTCAGAACTGCTTTTGTTATTGTTCCCCCTTCCCCTGCCCCCCCCCCCCCCCCCAATATTTTTATACAGCTGATTTGTAGTCGCTGAACCTTTGGGCACCACTCCCCAGCTTGGGGACCCAGTTAACTGGAGCTTCCAGGAAGGCAGGAAAGAGAGGAGGGGACTCCCCTTTTAGGGACGGCTTGTGTAGATGAGCAAGAAGTAATGCTCAGCAGCTGATAGCTACCAGTTCCTTTCCTCGCTTGCCTTTTGAGGGCTTTGGTGACATCCAATGTAGCCTTGTCCAAGCACTTGGCTGGAGTCTCTGGTGCCTGACTCCTGTCACAAGCAAACAACATGGGTGGGGATAGACAGCTCCCAGCTTTCTCTTCTCTTGCATCCTACCACATGCCTTCTTCTTCAGAGGTAGGTGATGTCCCCTTGCCTTTCCAATCCTGTCCTTTTATTCTTCTCAACCCCCTTCTCCTCCAGCTGTTCCTCAGCAGGGAACTGTCTCCCCTTCAGCTGCATGAATTTTCTCTTGCTGGCCAGATCCCCAGGAAACTTGCCGTCCTCCCAGCTGCCTGGTATGTCAGATGGCTTGTTAGGAGTAAGTGCCTGCACCCCCTCACATAGCATACCTGTAGAACACCCAGTTGAGGAAGACAGGGAGAGGTTCTCTCCTGGGTGGCGTTGGTAATGGAATGTTTGCATCCCAAACCTGGTCCCATGTTTTGCACCTAAGTATAAGCATTTAGTACATTGGGTACTAAATGCAACATGCCACCTTATCATTTTGTTCCAGTAGTTCCAAGAGATTTAGTAGTGCTCTTCTGTTAGTTAGCTGGCAGTTCCTTTTGAAAAAAAGTTCTACTTGAAAAAACTTTTTCAACATTCTTCTCAAAGTGGGCTACAGCTGAAGCGAAATAAACCGTCAGTGCAATAACACTAATGGCACTAAAATATTATAAGAGGCTGAAAACTGACAGATTTTAGGGTGTGACTATACAGTGGAGGAAATGTGCATTAACTTGCATTAAACTGTAAAAACGTGTGTGAGAGTGAGCGAGCTCTGCCCAAAGAGAGACAGATATCTAGTCTCATGCACTCCCAAACGCATCTGGTGGGGCCCCTGTGAGATACAGGAAGCTGGACTAGATGGGCCTTTGGTCTGATCCAGCATGGCTCTTCTTATGTTCTTATGCATACATGAGTGCGTGCTCGATTTGCCTTTCCTTCCTGGATGGGTTCAAGGTGATCATCACACAGTTGGAACTGAAGCAAAAAGATTCACCTTTTAAACAGTAGAAGGGTCTCTGGTGGGAGGAGAAATGGGAGATCAGGGGTATAGGACTCCAGGCTGACTGGCATTCTCCTTTGCACCACCTGTTCAATGGGGAGGGGGGATGCAACTTAGCTTACCCCAAAGTATTTTCTGCATTTCCCCCTATGTAGTCAGACTTGGTTACATGTAACTGGATTAGTCGGATGGAGACGTTGGCAGTTATGCACAATATATTTGGTTGTGAAAGTCTTCAGTCCAAAGGTTCTACAACCTATTTGAAAAGCTTATTTATCTTACCATATAAAGTACGGTAACATCGGACTGCTAAGTGATAGCGGCATGCAAACAATTCTACATTGCCTTTCCCAAACAAATAATATTTTTTCCTTATGTTCTGTTTTTATTCATTTCCAGCTGAGAAACCTGGATCCATTTCTGATGCTTGATGAGTTCAAAGTAGGCAAACCAGCTGGTTTTCCTGATCATCCTCACCGGGGTTTTGAAACTGTAAGTTATCCTTATAAAATATGCTTGTTATTTACCTGTCATTCAAGTTGCAGGGATGTTAGTTACCTGTTGGAAAGGGATGGTTGCTCAGAATATGGTCTTTGGTTTACTCTTCCCTCACTGCTTGGGTGAGATGGGACTTGGCATATTTTCTAGAATGAGATACATATCTCCTTCCACTCCAAAGGCTAATGAGCTGTGTTTTTTTATCAGCTCCTTAACCAAATGACTGTACCTGCTATAGCAGACTCAGATCAGCAGAAAATACATTAATGGTAGCAAAAAAAGATGAAAATGGAAAATAAAGATTACATCTGCGAAAGACAATTATACAGGAATATCAGTTAAAATAATGTTTTGAGCAGTGGAAAAAGATCAAAGAGATAGTAGGCATATTCATGAAATATCGAGGTCTGCCGCTGATGGAGAGCAATGATGCCCTCACTCTAGACATCAAAGGTAAAATCATAGAGGGAGCAAATACATTAAAAAGCTGTTTGACGGTAAAAAAAAGCCATAGAATTTATTGTGCTAGCTATCAGTATGGACCATAAATGCATAAGTGTGGAATGTTGTACAGTACAATGAACAAAAAATGGCAAAGCTTCATAATAGGTGACTTTTCAGAGAAGTATTACTGCTAATAGAAGGTGACTTAGATGTATTAGTGAATCTTTTCAACCAAATCTAAAAAACATTATCCTGAAATAAGATTGAGATTGATCTTTATTATATTACCTCAAAAGAAAAACAGTACAGCTTGCAGTGACCATAATAATGCTATTTGTTCAAGATTTTCTTTAAAATAATACATGATGTATAAGTGCAAAGAAGAAACGGGATGCATAGTAGAGATTTAGAGGAAAATGTAGAACTAGGAAAGCATTCTGCGTACATGTACTTTGTGAAGAGAGGTTATGACATGCATTAGGTCATTCCTGCTTTACTGAGCTGTTGACACATCCTCGCATGGTAGGCTGGTAGAGTCACTGATAAACAATGCCTTGATCCAAGAGATGGTTGTATAGTTGGCAACCCATGCTAGCAATAAAGAATAAAATGAAAAATGGAGATCAGAAGGTAAGGGACACAGAGAAGTGGCTCCAATACAGAGGCAATATGTAGCCCAGGCAGTTAGGGATTTTAATGCAAAGTGTGGCCAAAAATGCCAAAGTGATTAAAAGCTGAAATACTCATTTGAAGAGGAATTCCAGGACAAAGAACCTGCAGTTCTAGAAAGTGAAGTGACAGCTGCTCTGAAAGCACTGGGAAGAAATAGATCACCAGGGGTAGATGGAATGCCGATAGAAATGTTTGAAGACACAGAAACTTAATCTATCAAAATCCCAACAAGAATATGCTAAAAATATGGAAAACAAAATGACCCACAGGTTAGCAATGCTCAATATACATTCCTACCCCCGAGAAAGGAGATGCCAAGGACTGCAGTCACTATAGGACCATTGCTTTGATGTCCCATGCAAGCAAAGTTATGTTCAAGGTGTTGCAACAAAGCCTTTTGTCTTGTATTCAGCAAGAAACATCTGGTGTCCAAGATGGATTTAGAAAAGGCACTCAAGATCACATGGCAAATATCCACTGGCTACTGGAGAGCACCATAGAATTTCAGAAGAAGATCCGTCTATGCTTTGTAGACAACAGGAAAGCATTTGACTATGTAGATCATGAAAAACTATTGGTTGTTCTGAAGGAAATGGCTGTTTCAGCGCTTGATGGTCCTGATGCATAACTTGTTTTGTGGACATGAAGCTACGATTATGATAGAGTATGGAGAGACTGTAGTGCCTTTTTAATATGCAAAGGTGTCAGACAATGGTGCATTTTATCCCCTTACTTGTTTAATCTCTGTGCAGAACACAGATGACAAGCCATGCTAGATTCAGATAAATTAGGAGTGAAAAATTGGTGGGAGAACCATCAGTAATCTAAGATATGGGGATAATGCCTTCTTATTGGCAGAAAGCACCAATGACTTGAAATGACTTTTAGTGAAAATTGAAAAAGAAAGTGACAGAGTGGGATTGGACTGAACACTGAGAAGACAAAAACATGACTATAGACCAGTGATGGCAAACCTTTTAGAGACCGAGTGCCCCAACTGCAATTGAAACCCACTAATTTTCTGCAAAGTGCCAATACAGCCATTTAACCTGAATACAGGTGGCTGAGAAGGGGCGATGTCGTGTGCCCACAGAAAGGGCTCTGAGTGCCACCTTTGGCACCCATGCCATTAGTTCGCCAACACTGCTATAGACTAACTATGCATCTTTAGCATTGACAATGAAGATGTTGAAACAGTTAGCAATTCAACCATCAATCAGAATGGAGGGTGTAGCCACGAAATCAGAAGAAGACTGAGACTTGGAATGAAGGAATACGAAAAGATCCCCAAGTGTAAAGATGTGTCATCATGGTCATCCACATTCTTGTATTCCCAGTCCCAGTTATCATGTATGGGTGTGAAAGCTGGGCAGCAAAGAAACCTGACATGGAAAATAATGCTTCCTGTGAAAGGTGGTGCTGGAGGAGAGCTTTGCAGATACCTAGGACAGCCAGAAAGGCAAACAAGTGGGTTCTAGATCAAAATAGGCCTGAATTCTCTCTGGAAGCCAAAATGTTGAAACTGGGGCTTTCCTACTTTAAGCACATAACAAGAATAAAAGACAGTAATGTTGGGAAAGGCATAAGGCACCAGGGAAAGAGGAAGGCCAGATATGAGATGAATTGACCCCCTAAAGCAGTGGTTCTCAACCTTTCTAATACCGCGACCCTTTAATACAGTTCCTCATGTTGTGGTGACCCCTTGCCCTGCTTGGAAGAGGCCACAAGCCCCCTTTGGCAGGCCACTGCTGCAGGTGCCATAGAGAACCTCCCTCTATACAGGAACCCTCAGGCAATCGCAGCCTCCGGTGCCATTGACTGACATCCCCTCCAAACTATCAAGCTGTAACTCACTCTCCCCCCCTTCCTCCCCCTCCTCCTTCAGACCCAAGCCGTTTGTGCCTTTTTCTTCCCTGGCTCATGGTAAACCCTGTGAAATGGTTGTTTGACCCCGCAAGGGGTCCCGACACCCCAGGTTGGGAACCACTGCCCTAAAGAAAGCCAGAGGCTTGTGTTTGCAAGTGCTGGACAAGGCTGTTGAGGAGAGGACATTTGGAGATTGCTCATTTATAGGGTTCCCAAGTTGGAGGCAACAACACGGCAAAGGTGTACATTTTTTGCTGTTGCTTTTTTATTTGTACTTCCAAGAATATCTTCGGAGGAATACTTACTGGTTGATACGACAGCATAATTGTCAATGGCGAGACTATCAACCATGTCCACAGCACAGATGGACTGGTATTACAAGTCTATAGCTGAGATGGTTTGCCAAGGTTACTCAGAAGACTCAGTGTAGTGAATCATGAACATGGTCTAAACATGAATGCTGTGCAAGATGAAGAACGTAACGTACAACAGCAAAACGTGGAAAATGGGCTTTGGGAAATTCTTTGTGATTGGCAGAAAGCTGGAACGTTTTAGGTACATAATAAACAAAATGTACAGATTATTCCTGTTCATTATTCAGGATAGAAATAAATTGGGGCAGGGTGGAGATGAGAATGTCTTGGCTGAAAAACCTGGGAGCTTGGCTTAGAAGCAGCCCAGCATCATTGTTTAGAGCTGCTACATCCAAAGTATTACTAATATAGCTGTGCTTGGGCAAGCGGGAAACAGCGAGAAGGAGATGTCAAGGGGACCAGTACCAGGAGGACCCCTTTGTGATCTGGGAACATTTTCTTCAGTGGCGCCAGCAGATGGTGCTACTCAGCAACAGTTGGGCAAAAAATAATAATAAGGTGGGACACTTCTAGAAGATGGGCATTCTTATTTAAGGCAGTAGCCTCAAAATTTGCTGATGTTCTTCGTTGTCTCCACTGGGGAGGAGAACAGGATTTAGTTATCCTTGGGCATAGCAGCTGTGCATCCGTGCTTGGCACTATGTCCCACCGAACAAAGAAGCTTACAGTATTTGTAAGGAAGGGTGCTTCTTAGTACTAAAGAGTCACCTTCATAAGCCATTGATATAAAAGAGAACTGTACATCTTTTCCACCCTATTGCCAGTAAGCATTTGCAAATATATTGTGTCCATTTCCCCCCATCCCACCCCAATTTATTATCTCCAAAATGAACATCATGTATTCCTTGAACTACTGTACCTTCCTGTTGATTGTTTTCCTTATATGTTGCATATCTGTAGTTTATTTTACCCCCTTTCTTTCAATTTGTATGGGAGCGATCCATCATAAATATCATTCCATTCTAATTAGTTTAAATAAAATTCTCCCATTTATATGAAATACCTCTAGGAGTATTTTTCAGGGTGAATTGTACCCATAAACTAATTGTGTCATAACATGCACTATTTCTTTATACTTGTGCCTTTACTATATAGCAGTTTATTTATTTTAAGCTACAGTTACATTAATAATAATAATAATAATAATAATAATAATAATAATAATAATAATA
>JAHTLZ010003307.1:303631-343795 GCA_023846285.1 Phrynocephalus versicolor
AATAATAATAATAATAATAATAATAATAATAATAATAATAATAATAATATAATTGTGTGCCAGTTCTGATTTAAAACCCTTTTCAGGGTTTTCTAGATAGAGAATACTCAGAAGTAGTTTGCCAATCCCTTCTTCTAGAGTTTCCGCTTTCCATGAAGTCACTAGTGTGAATGTAAAATGGAAAAACTGCATAAATGTAGATGACACATTTCCTTCTTAAGACAGAGCCATGTTGCATGTCTTTACACCAAATATTATTAGCTCTATTTATATTTTATTTTATTTGGTAAATTTAATGTAAAGGCTTTCAACACAGCTCTGTAAATGTGCATGGCACATTTAATCAACATACTGTAAATGTATTTGTGTTTGCTAAATGCACTGGGCTTCATAACTGAGATTTCATGGGAATAAAGCAAAGGAAAAGCAAAGTGTTCTGCTTATATACCGCCCCATACCACTTCAAGTAGTCTCTGGGTGGTTTACAGTTTTAATTACACTATGCAGGCTACACATTCCCCTCCCCTCTCCAGCAAGCTGAGTATTCATTTTACTGACCTCAGAAGGATGGAAGGCTGAGTCAACCATGAGCCTGCTACCTGGGATCGAACCCCAGGTCGTGAACACAGTTTTAGCTGCAGTACAGGCATTTAACCAATGCGCCACGGGGCTCCTTACAAATAAATCATGTTACAGTATATTATTGTGTTTAAGTCATAGTGTCTGAATGTTGCAGCTTGATATAATTCAATTTTAGTAATCTGTATTTGTGTATGTGTATGAAAAGGTGAGCCACCACCCTCTTGGCAGTCTGATAAAAATAAGACACTGATTGCAGATACAATCCATGTTAAACAAAACTTGCTGCTCTCAAAATTTATTCAATGTATTTGAGGAGTAGTGCACATGTGATACAGCTGTTAAAATCTGTGAGAGTAAAGTTTCTAGCAGTTTATGAGTGTCAACCAAAGGTCAACCTTTTAAGGAAAACGTGTATTCCCTGAGTTTTGTTTAATTTCTCTCACATAATGCCGGTTCTGAAGAGATCCGTGCATCACTAGTCAGATTTGCATATTAAGCCTATACTTATCTTCACTGACAAATCCAAGAACTAAGAACGCTAGAACACAAGATACAAAGGAAAAGAAAGCATGTCCTATAATAACAGACATCTCTCACGACTTAGGGGACCACAGCTTCTATGTACAGACTAGCCATATCATGTAGTTTGATCTTAAAACACAAGTCTCTTTTGCTGTTCAAAGTACTTTATGGTGTTACTGTTGCATTAGGATGCAATTTAGTGGGGTAAGCGTGTTTTGAAGAACTGGGGTTTGGAAAGAAAGTGGGTGACCCCTTCCCCCAATGATAAATGTAAGAACTTCTCATTGTTAACCAGGCTTCTCATGCCTTAGCCGAGTTATAACACTTCCCTCCAAAACAGTTTCTGCAAATGTACCAAAGACAAATTGGAGGGCAGTGGGAATCCTACTACTAATGTTGCTGGTTTATCAACTGTTTGTTCCTTTATTTTAATTGGGGAACATTTTATGAGACTTGATTAATCACAATCTTACACTGATCCTCAGCTCTTCTGTGCTGGAAGATTAATTAAGCTTCTGAAATGGCTTAGTATCAGTTTTGTAAAGTACATCTAAATCCATATGATATAAATATGTGAGCAAGATTTATTTGTTCTTTCCTGGTTAGTGGTTTCAGAAGGCTGTGAGATGGCCATCTATTCTGGAGTCTCAAATGTGAATTAACATGTGCATCCCCGAGGGACACCCTTCCACTCTGGAAGCCCTGTTGAACTGCTTCTAATGTGAATGGAGATGAAATGATATTTGGAACCAAGCCCAGTTTAGGATTTAGGCCTTTCTGACTAAGTTTCACAGAATTGGAGTGTCATATGCTGTTTGGGGACCCAACTGAGCATCTTAACTGAGCCCTGAATTGTAAATTGTGTGTTTGGATTGGCTCTAAATCCTTTATCTTCTTCAGGTAACATATCTACTTTCAGGTGGATCCGTGGCTCATGAAGATTTTTGTGGCCACACAGGTAGATTGGACCCAGGAGATCTGCAGGTATGTGAAAGTAAAGAGAACTAAAGTATTTTGATTCACAGTAACTTTTGACCCCTCCCTTTTTCCTTTGGATTCTTTTCTAACATTGGTACTTCATTACAGCCCGGTTTTCTTTGTCAATGGACTAATAAATTATGTAGACTAGTGGTGCAATCTTGCACTTGAGTGATCCTTCCATTCACATGGGAGACACTTCTTCTCCTGTGGGAAGGATCCAGACAGCACTTCAGATTGCTCCAATTTTACCCCCTTTCAATTATTGATGCCCCTCCGCCAGCCTTTGTCTTTTGTTGCAGCTGTCATTCCACAGGCTGAAGCACCTTCCCTTTTTTGTTTAATTTAGTAAGTGGCATAGTGCTACAGCAATAAATCCACTCAGTGTGGGCATTCCCTTATATCTAAAAGAGCACTGCATCACTTAGAATATGGTGTTTTTTTAATTTGTCAGAAGTGGAAAAGAGAGGAGAGGGTTTCTCCATCCTGTCGAAATCTAGAGTCTAGAGAGCTTCTGGGGTCTGCTTTTAGGACCTGGGAGGTTAGCATGTAGCCCACAGGCCATATGTTGCCCATTTCTTGCCTGTGCTGGAATAAAATCAGCTTATTAATATAATTTAATTAAAATGTAAACAAACATTAAATAAAATATGTAAATACTTAGGTGTTCGGCCTGAAATGGTATGTGTGTAACTTTCTGGATGGTTTAGACTCCCATACTCCCATTGGCTGTGATGGTAAGATTGATGAGAATCTGGAAACATCTGGAGTCTAGCAACTACACATGTCCTATTCCTCGCCTAAAAAGCAATGATTTAAAATAGATTATTACTATTTAATTCTTTATATTTGGGTCTTTATTTAAATCAAATGTTACATTTGAGTTAACATTTTTCATTCCAAGCAAAAATGTGTCATTTCTGCTTGAAGGTGAAAAAAATTGTTGACTGCCCTATTACTTCTGGCAGACCTAGAATTATTGTATGTGATTTCTTAGTGAACACGCCTTCTTGGGATGGGGAGGGTCATGTGGGGGAGAGTTCTTGACAATGTGCTCCTCTGGCTTCCGAAAAGCAGAATGCTGCACATGTCTGTTGTCTGTTCCTGTCTTCTCTTGGGTTTATAGTGGATGACAGCTGGCCGTGGGATTCTCCATGCCGAGATGCCTTGCTCTGAAGAGCCTGCCCATGGGCTACAGCTTTGGGTCAATCTGAGAAGCTCTGAGAAAATGATTGACCCTCAGTACCAAGAACTGAAAAAAGAAGAAATACCAACACCTTCACAGGATGGGGTGACAGTGTCCGTCATTTCAGGAGAGGCACTGTCCATAAAGGTAAAAAAAAGAAAAAGAAATTCCTACCTCTTTTAAGTTGAGACCACTTGTGCATCTTGTGCATTAGAACGATGGAATCTCTTGATACCTATCAACAGTTTTAAGTCAGCCCCTGGTCTTGAAAAGCCATTGGAGCTCCTCTCATCCCTCCCGTAATGTCTCATGTGATCATTTGTGAAGAGTTGTTCTTTCCGTAGCAATGGACAGCAAGATTTTTGAATAGGGTTCTGTGTCAGTCTTTGCATGGACCCAAGGGATCTATTCTCCTCTCCTTCTGTGCAAGTCAGTCTGAGGGAGAGGGAAAAGTCATCATGGAAGTGGAAATGGATTTCAAACCAGAGAGATACACTTCCAGTGCAGATCTGTGGTTTCTCCTGCCCTCTCTCCAAATCTTGTTCTGTCACCATTATATTTTCTGGGAATCAAGGCTATTGTGTGGTTCATGTTGGAGTGAGGTGTTACCTTCGTCTTCTCCCTATGTACATCCACTGGTTGAAAGATGCAGTATAGTATACCCTGTAATTATGATGAAGGACGTAATTGAGGGTCAAGTTGTATATTGCAGAGAGCACATAATTAAACAAGAGACTTGGTTTGCTGAAAGCATCTCGTTTTTCACACCGTGAGTTTACTTAAAATCTCACTTGAACTTGCAAAGGAGATTTCTGTGGCCTTTTCATTGATCTTAAACACGGGCTTTAGAAGTCTTTATTTCCCCCCTCCCAAGCACAAAGGTCTTCTAGAATTACATTTCCAAAACTGTAGCTTGAGTTCAGTTTAGAAGGATATCTTGTTCATAATGTTCAGGTTAGTCCTGAGGAAAAATGTTGGGGATACGAGGAGAGCTTGAGCAATACCCCATGAAGGCAGCCCTAGGCAAGAATGCTGTCATCACGGTCTGTGGATTGCGTCAGCCAATTCTGAAATATATGTCAGGAATGATGGCGCACGAGGAGGCATGCTCGACGTCTTCAGAGGGTGACTTGTTGGGAAATACATTTGGGCAAAGTGTTTTTGCCCCTACTGTTTCCATCTGTCACTACCTTGCAAATTACAGAAATGGCATGTTTTAGCAAGCCAGTTATATTATCTTTCGGGTTAAGCAAGGGCAAAGCACCCCAGTCAGCCTACATCCGTAAATCGGAAGGCATGAGGGCTAGAACCATTCGTTTCAAGAAGAGACTCTAACCACATGGGATATTATCCCTTTTGTTCTCTGGCTGGAAGTTGCCTTAGATGTCAAAAGGGCTGCCATGAGCTCATTCAATTATTGTGATTAAATCGTCTTGTTCTTTAAGAGACAGTAGTGTAATATGCCCAAAGTCAAGGTTTGCGTTTATGGCAAACAGAAAAAGGAGGAAGGGCCTGGTCGCAGGAGGCCAAGTATCAAGGATCTTAACCTTAGAATTTGAAAACAAACTTTTTATTGGCTATTTTATAAGCCATCTTGTTGCACCCTGTTCTCAAAGCACGTCAAAGAACTGAGCTGGTCCCTGCCCTATATAATGTCGAGGCATGCCTTGGTGGTATATTGGAATGTGGCTTTGAAAGACGGAAGGCGGACGCCCGCCTTTGTTCTTGCCGTTAAATCAACATCCACTTTTAATCAGGGAAGGTTACTGAGGAAAAACAGGCAGCACAGCTTGTTAAGCCATGTTCCAGCTGGCCCCACACAGAACACTTAAGCCCACCCCTCCGGTTTCAGTGCTGAACCCTGACCTCTCAGCATTCCACGTCTTGTTTTTATTAACTGAGGCTTTGCGTATGTCTGAGCAGATGGGTTCGGTTGCCCGACATTCCTAAGGACCCTCCTTCTGAGGCTATTCATCCGTAATAGTGATTCCCAATATGGGATCCAGTAGAAGAAACTGAGGACATGATCCAGCCACCTGACATGTTGAGCAATGTGTTGTGCGTATCATACATTCATACACGTTGCCTGTTAGAACAATATATAATTGTTGTTATTCAGAAATACCGGGTCAATCTAAACCATATAAACACAGTGGTACCTTGTATAAAGGAATTAATTTGTTCCCAATGAAATTATGTTAAGCAAATTTTCCTTTATACAGATTCCCATAGGAATGCATTAAAATGGAGTAATCCCATTTTTATGTTGTACAGTCTCCCCATAGGCAAAATGTTAAGCAAATTTCCCCTATCTCCGGAATTTTTTATGTTGTACAAATTTTATGTTATACAAACTGTTTGTTTTACAAGGGTCCACTGTATTGACTTGTTATCCTTGTTAGGCTGTCTTTTGACAAGGGGACTCATTGTATTTTTTAAAAAATAGAATTAAAACCATATTTAAGATAACCTATAAAACTGATTAAAATACATAGAATAATTAAAAATATATAATATGTTAACTACTATCTTAATTTAAAATGGCCTTCATGGAATCAGTCATGATTGTTAAAAGCTTGCCTCAGAAAGGTAGGTCTTCAGTTGTTGGTGGAAGGAGAAAAGAGAGGGGACAACCAGGCCTCCAGAGGAAGAGCATTCCATAATTTGGAAGCAGCCACAGAGAAGGCCCTCTCTTATGACCCTCTTCTTTGTGAAAGCAAATGCCAAATTCTGCACTGATCAAAGTCCTCTCCAGAGATCCCTCTGCAGCAAATATACCATTTTATGGAGGAATTTTACTAATTGTAATTCTGCTTGGGGGGGGGGACTGATCACAAACCATTTAAGAAATCCCATGAGAAGAAAAACCAGAGAAGAAATCTTTTTGCAAGGATAGTTTCAAGATTTCCCTCCTTAAACAGAGGTATGGCTTGGGATGTTGAGAAGTATGCCCAGGAAGAGTGAAGTTTGGGAGTGGATGAAGAGGAAACATTTCTTGTGTTGGTTTTAATTGTATATGTGGTGTTTTCTGTGCAAACGGCCCATTGGGAAAATCAGTCATGGTACAAAAATATAAAAATAAATAGATGAATAAATAAATGCACTGTCAGAGAAGCCAACTACATGATCATGTAGAGTAAGTATTTGATTGACCGGCACTGCCTTCCAGACCCAGAGACTGAGTACAGGATTGGGGGTGAACAGACAGAGAACACCATTCTTTCAAGACACCTGAGAATTCTTGTGTATAAACCAAGGATATCAAGAAATCTCACCAATCTGTAAAATATTTGGTTAACTCCATCACTTTGCTTTAATTTTCCTAAACACTCTTGGAATTAGTGTATATGAAGCGTTGTTGATCTAGTAAATTATATTATTACACAAGATCAGTATTTGTGAGTGTTTCAAAAGAAATTGTCCAGCAAGGAAATGCATAACTACTTTTTGCATAGTATTGTAGGTGAAAATACTATTTATAGTATTTTCCAAGTATACATCATTCATAGGAACACTCCAGGTCAGTTAGCCCAGTGAATGTTAAATGTTTCATAACTGCTATTACACTAGCAGAAAATCCTTCCTTTCCAATGATAGTACAGACACCCTGGTAGATACATTGAAGATTTGGGTATGAATCACAAGGTCACATTTTGAGAGTCAGTTGTTCTTCTGCTGAGACTTGTGCGGACTATGCACCAAGTAGGCTATTAATACTGTGCAGCCATTCATTTGCAACAAATGGTTTTAACAATATATAGATATTAAGGATTTACAACTGGAGCTGTTTTCAGTTGCAGTATGTGCTTTTCATGCACTCCAGGGATGACCTGGCACATAACTTTCCTGAAATGTTTCTCATTGCAAGTCTTGAATTTGATCACCTTCTAACATTCCTCTCTTGAACTTTATTGGCAAAGATGTTATTCATTAGAAAGAGAAATCAATGCCACATGCAAGCTGCTTGGACTAATAAAATCACATCTACACCAAGCAGAAGCCTTTGTATGACAAATCCAGTGTTTGAAAATTTGTTCAAGCCCAAGACAAATTTTCTTCCTCATTTTCAAGCTAACTTGTTAAGCCGCTTTGATACCTTTGGTTAATTAAAGTACGAAAGATGAACTGTACAGGGGTTTGCATACCACAGCAGTCATACATTCTTTCAACATGTGGCTTCAGATGTTTCCAGGGGCACTTCACAGTGTTGTTTTAAAAGGCATTTTTGATTTAATGTCCCCACCCGCCTTTGAAAGAGACAGTTCATTCAGTTTGATGCATTTCTAACTGTGATTCATTTCCCAGCCAAGATCACAATTTGTGCACTGAATGAAATACAAGACACCACAGCTTGATATTTCATGCCGTGGTAGAAATGATATTCCTGGTTCTTGTTTTCCCACTCTTCAGCATTTCCAACTCCTGGTGTGAAGGTACAATGGACTCGAGTTGCTGGGCATGCCGTATGGTGTAGGTTTGTGGTATATTTTCAGTTGAGACTGCAGAACTAATTGTCCCTGAAGGACTGTAATATGTGGATCACTTGTGTTCTTTTTATTTCATGCCTTTAGGACATGTCTGTGCAGGGAGTTTTATGAGGCTTGCCCATACTTTTAATCCTAGTTGTTGAAATTCTTTGGCATGCACGGCACAGCTGTTTGGGAAATTCATTACATGTAAAATGGTCCTTCCTAGGAAAGGCATATAATAGAGATGGGCATGAAACGAACAATTTTTCATTTCCGTTTTTGTTTTTTGTTTCGTTACGTAACGAAACGACAAACAAATTTTGTCTCTAAAATGAAACAAAATGAACAGAAACACCGGAAATTTTGTCGTGCGTTTCATTTCCGTTACTGCAATATGAGTGAATTGCTTAAAATCCTAAAAAAAAAAATCACAAAAAATTGAAATTAATGGTAACGAAATGGTAATGAAACGAACAAAAACGAAAATGAATTTTTTGCAAAAATTCGCGAAAAACGGAAACAAACCGAAACGGACCCTACAAACGACAAACGAAATGCCATTTTTTAAAATTCGTGCCCATCTCTAGCATATAACTTTACTAATATGAATGACATGGAAGTTATTTGTTGTTAAGATTAAAGCAGAACAAAGAGGCATATGGTTATCTGATGTGGCCACTGAGATCTGACATTGATGCCGCTCTACTCTCTTGTCCAAAGACTGGCACAACTTCTTGGGAAAAAACCCCCTTATTCTATTCTATGAATGAGCCACAGGTTGAAAGGACCACTTCCAGGGGCCAGAGGTTATTCTGTTTGCTAAATGAAATCTGTGGTGTCCCTGCTGAGTCTGTTAAAGTCAGGGTGGGCTTGGGGTGATTAAATTACTGAAGCAGTGGCGAAGACAAAGGATCACAGAAAAGGAAATACTGTACAGTATATACTCGAATATGTCTAGTTTTTCACCCCTAATTTTGGACTAAAAAGGGGGGGGGCTCAACTTACATTCGAGTCCATACTTTTAGCCACTGAGGCAAATATTTGGGTCGGTTGGCTAAAAGTCATTTTAAACATTGTGCACCGCTTCTCCTGAGCCCCCCCCTTTAGCCACTGAGCGCTTGCCTCAGTGGCTAAAAGTCATTCTAAACATCACACACCATTCCCCCAGCTCACAAAGCAGTTGCTGCCAGGCCCTGCTGCGTTTCCCACCCTAGACTTACACTTGAGTCAATAAGTTTCCCCAGTTTTGGGGGGTTAACTTAGGGGCCTCGACTTATACTTGGGTCAACTTATAATTGAGTATATATGGTAGCTTTTCTGGGTTCATCTTCTGTCTTTGCTAATAAATTCATACAGACCCCATTCATTTTTTCAGCCTTACCTACATAAGCCTGACTGGTGCATCCAACAGGACAGTGTTTCCAGTCATATAATTAATGCTAAAAGTTGACCGTTTCCTTCTTCTGCACTTACTGTCCATCAGGGTGCTTAGTCTCCTTCAAAGGCCATCTAAGATGTTGATATGGATGAGGAAGAACTTTGTTCAGTTCACATTTTTAAGTGAAGCAGCCGGTTTATTGTCAGCGGCCTTGAGTCCCACAAAGGAAAAAAAAGCAGCATGAATGAATGAATGAATGTGCATTTTATCAATTCATATGCAGAGAAAAACTTTTTCACTCCCTCAAATATTTTGCCATCCTTCTAATTTTGGAGGGATGTTCTTTGTTTCTGAGTTGCATGCAAAACAAATATGGGGAAGCAGATAGAAAAGCATAAACATTAGAGAAAAAGGGAGAGGTGGGGGTACAAAAGCAATTACACATGATACAACAGGCCATGCGACAGGCTGGCCGAACTCACCCCCCCCAAAAAAAAAGTCACATCAAAACAATGGATCTGTTTAGCAAAGCAAAAGCCAAGTGTTCTGCTTATATACCTCCCTTTACCACTTCAAGTAGTCTCTGGGCGGTTTACAGTTTAATTACAGTATGCAAGCTACACATTGCCCCCCCCCCGCCGCAAGATGGATACTCGTTTTACTGACCTTGGAAGGATGGAAGGCTGAGTCAACCATGATCCTGCTACCTGGAATTCAACCCCAGGTCATGAGCACAGATTGAACCCCAAGTCGTGAGCAGACTCCACCACCAAGTGGGACAAATGCTAAAGAAAAAGAATAAGATATTGCAGACAAAATCCATATATGTGAAACTGCATGAAAATAAATGCAATTATGCAGGCCTAGGACTGAATCCAAGTAGAGTTATATCTACTTAGCATAGTATGTTGTAACTAGAATAGGCCCATTGAATCAGTGGGACATAGGAAGGAGTCGGTTCACCAAATCCCCACTGATTAAACCAGCCTGATCTACTTGTAACACTACATAATCAGGCTTCAGCTTATATATCACTACCATGTTAAAGCAGAAATGTCATTAAGTTAGATTTGCATTATGAAGAACCTGCTCTTTTTGTCAGCATTAAATCTTCTGCCTGTTAGTTTCTCTGGATGACCCCAAACTCGGGTATTTTAAGAGATTGGGGAATAGATTCCAAGCCCCTGGTAATTCAAGCTGCTTGTATCACACTATCTTTATTACCTGCTTAGTATTCTCTTATAGAATCATAGAATAGAATAGGTGACCTGAATTGCATGCCATATTTGAAATACAGCTGTACTATATGGACAACATGGCCCTGACATGTTGGTATTTGCTCTTTTCTAATGATTCTTAGGGCAGAAAATATTATTTCCAAAGCTGCCACATATTCTGTTTTCATTGTAACCCCCTCCCTTGCTACCCATTTATGATTGAAGAAAGATGTTTCACAGGCCTTCATGCTGACAGTAGAGCAAATATATTAGATTATTTGAAGGAAAACTACAGTGCTGGCCAAATCCTGCCAATCCTGATCAGAAAGAAGATAGAAGAAAATACTGTTTGTCATACGGAGCTAGTTTAGGGATGTGAATCTTGTTGTCTTTTGCTCTTGGTGAGAAACCAAAATAGAATTCCTCTTTTCTTCTCATCAAGATTCCCCCCCCCTTCAAAAGAAACTTTATGAGAAATATTTGAAGGTTTTGGTGAAGTTTCATCATAATTTTACAATTTTGCTGTCACAGGATGGGGACAGATAGGACCCAGAACAAGACCAAGGGAACATTTGGTTACACATCACATCCCTAGCCCAGGCAAATGGTCTTTCCTGAATTGCTTAACCCAGGCATTTCCAAACTTTGGCCCTCCTGATGTTTTGGACCACAACTCCCAGAATTCTAAGTTTAGATTGCCATTGAGAAAGGACTGTGGGAGTTGTGGACCAAAACATCTGGAGGGCCGAAGTTTGAACATGCCTGGCTTAACCCATCTATGGATTATGCTTGATGGAAACTGGTGGGACTCAGGAATACATTTAATAGGACTGTGCTATTAAGGCTCATCTACACCCTCCTTTTGGAATGGGTTCAGGCTAAATAGGGTCACTTGGGGTTGGGTGGAAGTGTTATATGTCATTTTGTGTGTGATCCTTGCATCCCAATGGCATACTGGAGCTCAACTGGTCCTCTTACATCTGGCTCCTTTTGTTTTGAATTTTCAACAGTGAGAAGTGGCTTCATAAGCAAGCCCACTGAGAAATTGCCTGCAGCTTAATTCACGGATATTGGAATTCAGCCCCTTTGTGATATTGGATATTAATAAGGAAGGATCGTTGAAGAGTGGAAGGCTCACATTTGGTCTATTCCCAGCAATCACACATACTGGAAATGGGCCATCTTCCCTACATCCCAAAAAGTGGAAGCCCCTAACAAGAACTCTGAAAGGGAAAGGCTAATCTGGGAACGATTCAGTTCGCTCCAGCAATTACATTATGTGATCATCAGAAAGAAGAATGAGCCAGATCATCCCTTGCAGTGAATCAAATGGCATGACGAATGCCTGTCTGACTGCCCTCTTACTAATGTTGGTACATACAAAAACCTTTCTTTCTTTCTTTATTTCTTCAATGTCTTTTCCTGAGAGAGTGTGCAATATTCTATTGTATAACCTACATGCATGGGCAGTCGTAGTTTTGCAATCCTCCTGCTTTGAACACAACAAAACATGAAGATACAATGGGGAGATCTTATTTTTGTTCATTATGGCCTGTGCCTAGGGTTGTGGCTGTTGGGTCACTGCATATGTATGGGAGCAGTCATGGAACTGGGACTGTATAGTTAATCAGAAAGTCTCTATCCACAGTTGAGTTCTGCTTTCTTCCCTATACTGTATGCTCCTCTTTCGCCCATGTTTTTGTCGTTCCACCATTAGTTTGTTCTGATTCCAAGCAGCTTTGTTAAAATGTTTAGGATTGTGGTTTGGATTAAAAGCCTGGAGAATTTTGTTTTGACATCCACTGTTATGTTGAAGCAGATTGTAACAGTTTAATAGGACTAAATGTATTTTCAACTGTTGTCTTCTACTATAGAAAAATACTGCAAGTCCTATGGAAGAACTGATCACTCTTTTGAGTCTAATGAAACCTATGTGGGCTTAGGGGATCAGGATACTGATGCACTGGGGATGACAGAAGATCAGAACTAGAAAATAAATGTATTTTCTTCCAGGCCCTGTTCTCTCTTTAGTATGATTCTACATGGAACCCATTCATTTCTCCTTAAAGCACCTGGATAGGGCTAACATGCACATACAAGAGTATTGTATTGTTCCTTTACATAACCAAAAGCATCTAGCCTATTGTCCTGTGATTGAAAATTGTTGCACCATTACTGTTTCTGCAAAGCAGGTTGGATAAAAATCAACCTATCATTTTTTAATTTTTTTAAATTGATCTAAAACATGACTTAAATTGAGTTGATTTAAATCAGATCCACCATGCTGCAAAGAGCTTGGTACCATTGTTTTGCTCTTAAACTCTGATGTGCGCTTGAGAGTTGTCATTATGATGAGTAGATGAACTCCAGGTGCTTGCCTCTGTGGCTTCTGTGTTGCTACCAGAGCATTTTTTTCTCATGTGGGAAATATCAATATTCTTTCTCATTCTTGCAAAAATAGGTTACAGGCGATGCCTTTATAGGCCACTAATAAAAATTCTTCTCATTCTTGTCTCTTTAGTCCAAGGTGTATACTCGCACGCCAACATTATACCTGGATTTCAAGTTAGAGAAAGGAGCAAAGCACACACAGCTGGTTCCCAAAGGTAAGTGCCATTTCCTTCGCCTCCCCAGAAAAGGAAGTTGGAGCAGTTCAAATGATCATACCTGGATTGAAGTCTCACCGATGATGTACTGTCATAGGGTGAGAACTGCTTACATGGGACAAGCTGCCTTTTATAGATAGAGCAGGATTCACAAGTGTACATGCGATGGCTACACGGCTCCCCAACTTGTTTTGCTTCAATTGGAGTGTACAGAATGAAGTGCTACACTTGCATGGTGGTCTTCAGTTGACAGAACCCCTATTTCCCCTAAAGCCTATATATATTTTATATATAATACATACTGTTCCACCTGTAGTTACATCTTGGTTTTTCATTTGAAACTGGAACAAAAATGGTCTGAATAACAAAAATGCTCGTAGACTGGGGTACTCGTAAACTGAGGTATTACTTTAGAGGTTTCTTCCTTCCCTACCCACTTGCGTTCTGATTGAAGAAGGGTCCCTTCACATGGCTTAATGAGTTAGGAAAAAATAATGCCTAATATTGCAAGTGGTAACCTTTCCCATAAATCTCCAGAGTGTGGAAAAAGAAGGGGATGGCAGAAATTTTGAATAAAAATGCCAGAAGGGATTATAGAGAAGTCTCTTCACATTACTTGTTGCATATAAAGTACGCACCATACCCAGCATGCCTCGATTCATTGTAGAAAACGGCAACCCAGAACATAGTTACATGCTAACCAGTTTGGCCCCTGCTCAGGAAAGGGGGCTGGCAACTTCCTAAACCTAGATTATAGATGTTTTCAGTTAAGTACTTATACAATATACAGTACTCCCCTATTTATCACAGGAGTTAGGTGTCTGACCCACCCGCAATAAGAAATGTAGACACCTCAACAAACTGACCTTGGGCTGCTGCTGCTGGCATTCACTTCCAAAGAGAGGCTTTAATCCCCTCCTGACACCTTAGCAAACTGACCTTGGGCTGCTGGTGGTGGTGGTGGTGGTGTGCACTTCCAAAGACAGGCTTTTAACCCCCTCCAGACACCTCAACAAAGAGATCTGGGGCTGCTGCTGCTGGCACGGAATGCCAGGAGGAGCCCAAGGTCTGTTTGCTGAGATGCCAGGAGGGGGTTAAAAGCCTCTCTTTGGAAGTGCAGGCTGGCAGGAGCAGCCCAAGGTCTGTTTGCTGAGGTGTCAGGTAGGGGTTAAAAGCCATTATTTAGAAGCCTGTTTCTCTCAAGAAAAAATCTGTGATTATACTGAGACCGTAATATATATGAACCGTGATGTGGCGGGGGACTACTGTATTTTCTTCTCATCTTTGATCACATCCTCAAGTGCGTTGGTAGGCTAAAATGTGTGCATTCTGTTTCACCCATTCCCTGTGTGGATTCTATGTACAAGAAAAGACAGCGCTGGCACGTACAGAGCCACATATGAAAAATGTATTTCTGTTTCTGCCCACCTGGAATATACTTAGGCTGCACTCATAGAACTCCAAGCTAAAAAAACCACCTGGTTTAAATAAGCTAGAGTACGCTGTGTGTTGGTGCATGTGGCCCCTTTAGGCAAGTGGAGAAACCAAGCATGGAGCTAAGGTCCTATAGTCTGCAAACCGTAGCCCTAAGCTTCACTTGTTGTGTGAGTCAAAGTTGTGCTTAGTGGCTCCCAGGCAAGACTTATTTTGCAAGTCAACCAAATATGGTTTAAAGGGGGTTTGCGATTCTACTTGGGAATGATTAACCATTATTTCCAGTTCCATGTAACAAGAACTTATGGTTTCTTGGTAAAAGGAGGCAGAAGTTGCTCTTGGCTCTGTGGGCCAAAAAATAACACTTCCCTTGGGGTGAGCAGCTAGCAATCATTTTTATTGCAAAAATGGCAAGAGAAAATCAAGGGTGAAAACACAGACCAATACCACTGTACCAATCAATGTCAGCCTCCTACATCAGTGTTTCATTTAAAAAGGAGTTCCAGTCACAACAAGTATACAGTAATGCCTCGGATAAAGAACGCCTCTGATAACAATTTTTCGATAACAAATGGAAATTTCAGGCTATAGGGCTGCCTCAGATATCAAATGTTCCCTATGGGCTGTCTTGGATAATGAATGTCTCATAATGTCTTGCCAAAAAAAGTGTACCCAAGATGCATTGCACTCCCGTTAGCTTTTATTAATCTTTGCACTGCTTTTCTTTGCATTTTTGGCAGGAAGAGCCTGGGGTAGTCTTGCTGGTTTCATTTCTCCGTGTTTGCAGTATTTTTTTCATTGCTCTGCAGGCAAAAATGGGCTGGACTTTTCTTCCTGCTTATGTTTGTCTGCATTTTTCCCCATTGCACTTTGCGTGGGAACAGGATGTGGTAGTCTTGCTGGTTTCTCATGTCCATGTTTGCATTGCACTGAAGGGGGGTGTACTTGGGTGTGTGTGTGTTCCAGCACTGCAAGCCTTTTAAGTGCACTTTATAAAGACGTCTGGAACACCACCACCACCCAGCTTTTTTTGCCTTTTTTCGGACCTCTGGAACGGAATCATCGGTTTCCCATTCATTTCAACGGGAAACTACATTTTGGATAACTAATTTTCCGGATAACAAATTGCCTCTGAGAACGTTACTGGCTAAGAACCTGTGATTGGATCCAAAAACTTGATTAGACCCCAAACTTTCTACTGTATTTTGCCATCCTTGCTTCAGTATGATTCATCTGAATAAAGATGGACAAATCTTTGTTTATAAGCTTTAGATCTTGAATTGCACAATTCCTTGGTATTGGACAAATATTTGCCTCTTAGGTTGGGGAATATGTTGGAAGGTCATTTTGTAGTTTCTGTGAAGCACTGATGCATATATCCTCACGTTGGCATTATGTAATGTAAACAAACCTACAGAAGGCCTGGCCTTGGATATCTGTGTACAATAGGGTTATTAAAGGGTGAAAATACATAACCAGCTTCGACATCTTTTGAGACACATACTGATTTACTACCATTGGACTGCATACAGAGTTTTGGTGAATTATTATAACCTACAAATTGGTCCCTAGAAATTGCCTCACTATATGAGTGCAGGATGATTTATACCTCTGTTTTTGTTTTCTTGTTACCCACTGTCAAGCCAGAACTGAATAATAGCAACCCAAATAGATTTTTCAAGGTATGTGAAGTACTTAAAGGGTGCATTTACCATTGTAGTCCCCCAGAGAATTTTCCCATGCCTGAACAGGTTGTCTGAGGCCTAGTTCATCACTATGGATGTGCCATTTGTTTTTTTTTTCTTTGAACTCCCAGTTCCGAGAATTCTCTGATTATATTCACGTTATGTTGTCAATATACAAAAATGGAAACAGCTACTATGCTTCCCGGGAGTTACATTTCTTTGAGAGTTGCCTCTACAGAGCCTAAAGTGCAGAGAGACTGACTCTCAAGAAACACCATGCCAGAATTATTGAGTACAGTACATCTAATAAACTCTCATTATAGATATACTGTATAATCTTAGAATGGAACTTGGCTCTTATGCTTTTCAGCTGCAACTGACTTGACTGTTTGTAAGATTCTAATCTTTTTCATGTATAAAGAGGGGGAAATGTTTCCCCCCTGCTTTTACAGTTAATCCAAGCTCAGATGATTCATTAACCTTCTGCACGCATTCTCTACATTAAGTTATATCCGTTTTTGGATGTTTGGAAGCTGTAAAATGGGCTTCAATTACCTTGTGGAGTAATGTTTTTAGGATGAAATATAATATACGCTGACTCTAAAGTAGCAAGAGGTATAAGATGTGTATCATAGTACCTTAGATATCTGTACTTAGATGGTCACAGAGGAATTTGGAAGGTGCACAATATTGATGTTTATATCTGTTAGGTTTCTAGGCAGCATCTGTACTGGTTAAAAGCTCCTCGTGGACTTGCCTTGTATAGAATTATCAGCAGTGGAAGTCTGAAGTTAATGTTGAGTCGTGGAACAGCATTCAAGCCAAGAAGCCAAGAATTAAATTCTGGGACATTAACTGAGCATGGTATATTTGATCTAGTTTTGACGAGACCCATTCCTAACTTCAAAACAATTTACTGCAAGAGTATTATAATGATAGACTGCTTGCATTAAGCCTGTGTATCACTTTCAGTTTATAAATGTATTTCTCTTTATCATTCTAATCAGCTTGTTCCATACCACTATGGCAACATCATTTCCTCCTCCTCCTCCTCCTCCTCTTCCTCCTCTTCTTCTTCACCACCTCAGAATGCTGAGAGGGTGGAGCTCTACTCAGGCATTCAATACAAGGTGATTTAAAAGCAATCAGCAAGCAGGAAGAGCTTCTTTACAACTTCTATGGACCATTAATAGAAAACTACTCTACTAATGGTCCATGTTTTCTGCTAGTAGAAAACTGGTGGCTCAGCAGGCTAGAGCACTGAAAACTATCGGCTAAAATGTCAGCTTCCTCAGCGAGCTCCTGCTATTAACCCGAGCTCCTGCCAACCTAGCAGTTCAAAAGCATGCAAATGCAAGTAGTTAAATAGGTACTGCCATAAAAAGCAGGAAGGTAAAAAGTGTGTTTCCATTTAGCCATGCCGGCCACGTGGCCATGGACTTGCACAACGCTGGGACTTCAGCTTGAATACAGACTTGAGCACTGCCCCTAGAGTCGGACATGACTAGCACACACGTGCGGGGGGAACCTTTACCTTTTTTATTACATAACGAAGCCCCTCAGGAGCCCCCGCTCATGGGAGAGGTGTGACAAAATCTTCCCTTTTCAAATAGCTCCTAATAGCAACTAATGCAGTTGCTTGCCATCCTTAACAGTGGCATGAGGGAGCTCCGTCTCATTTTCTCATTATCTCTTCTTACAGAAAGCAAAAAGCCTAAGAGATGTATCTTCATTTGTGTTTCGAGTTTATATTTGCTAAGCATAAATGTCAGCCTCATCAGGAACAGGGAGGAGATGTACAATGCACACATGTCCTAGCTTCTGTCTTAATGGTGGTGAAGAAATCTTCTGGGAAAGCACCCTAGTGGAATGGCCAAGCACATGCGTCCTATGCAGAAGTTTCTAAGTCACCATTCTTAGCATTTCTAGGTGAGGCTCCAAAGACCTCAGATTGAAACTCGGGAGAGCTGTCGTCAGTCACAGGTAGTCCACACACAGCTAGATGGTCCAGTAGTTTGACTTGCTACCAGCTTCCTATGTTTTTCCTATGCAGTCAGCATTGCTCATAAAAATAGATAGAAAGAATGCAGCTTTCTCTTCTAGGACTTGTCATGTAAGCCCCTTAAATCTTCATGGCATGGAAGTGGATTTGGACATTGGAGCAGAATCATACGAATAATGTTTGAAAACTTAAAATAACCGTAAAACTAATAATAGGTCTCTAAATCAGTCTTTGCCTGCAAAGGCCTTAGAGTCATGGCTGCAGTCCAGCACAGAGTTAGGTTGTCCTGTCTCATAGCCAGAGTTAAGACCATTCCAGGGCTCATGGAATTTGATTTACATCTCATTTCCATTCTGGCAGAAACTCTTCCTAACCTGAACCTCAAGCAACTACTACACTGACACAGGTATGGGCCTGGCGCAGTCATAAAGACCAATACATTCACCATGTCCCTCACCTCACTCTTACCTTGGGAGGACTGGCTTGATCCCACACTGCCTCTGGTACATGCGGAATGCAACGTATGGATGCACAGGTAGAACTGCATAAATTGCCAGATGGTTGGAGTGGAAAGGAACATATTTAAACATGCATGCACACATGCATGCATGCACGCATGCGTGCGCGCGCACACACACACACACACATTAGTAATTTGAAGGATGTGGAACAGACAGGGGTGTCTCTGAATACAAAACTGTTTACTGTTGGGGTGTTGAGTACTGTACTAGGAGAAGGCCCTCTCCTCTGTCCCCACCAAACATACCAGTGAAGTTGGTAGGACTAAGAGAAAGGCTTCTCCAGATCATCTTAATACTCATAAAGGGAGATGTGGTCTTTGAGAGAGCATGAGCCCAGTCCCTTTAGGGTTTTATAGGTTAGAACCAACACCTTGAATTCAGCCTCGAAATGCATTGGTAGCCAGTGGAGCTGCTGTAACAGAAGGATTATGTGATCCCTGTGTCCAGCCCTAGTTACAGTAGCAATTTGACTGCTGTGTTTTGCATTTGCTGAAAATTTCTGACACTTTACATAGGAATTCAGCACCATGTACATTGTGTCACAGGAATCCAGTGTGCTACAGGGATCCAGCCTAGATGTACCTAATGCATGCGCCATCATGGCCAAATCAGACTTCTCTAGGAACAGGGGCCACTGGCAAACCAGTTTTACCTGTGCAAAGACACTTCTGGGCACAGTCAAAATCTTTGCATCAGGAGTCAGACATGAATCCAGGAGCACCTGAGTTTTCAGAATGAGTGTAACGCCATCCAGCAGAGGCTGCATCCTTGTTCCCCAATCTACCTTTTGATGTATTGTCTGGATTAAGTTTCTGTTTATTCACCTTTGTCCAGTTCATTGCTATCACTATTGCTGATCTAGAGCCAAAACAGCTTCCTCAGAATTAGATGGCATGAAGAGACAGTGTTAGTTATCATCTACATACTGGAGATAGTGAACACTGAAACATTGTCTCCCAGTGGTTTCATGCAGATATTAAATGTCCAATTCCCAGCTTAGGTCATCTTCCAAAGTGATCAAAGTAGTCTCATCCAGGAGTCCTTGAAATTGAAAAGCCATGACCTTCTGCAATACGTTGCCTGAGAATCTGGGAGTTGAGTCATGGCAACTGGGCTTCTTTTCTTGTGGGATTGAAACATTTCTCTACTCATCCAAATAGCTTCTTCAGTCTGAGAAAAGTTGGTGGGAGGCTTCCAATTTATAGTTAATCCTAAAGACAATAGGGCATGGGTCCAACAAACATGTGTTAGCCTTTACATAGCTCACACATCAGCACAGGGCAAGCAAGGGTTGTAGGTACATTCACAGAGCCAGTATGAATGCTGTCCAAATCAGAGCTTTTCTGAGCAATTTTGCCTTAAAAAAAAGTTCCATGCAAATTCTTCACAGACAGCTGCAATGTGATCTGCATCGTGTTTCTTTGGGACAGCATGTAGGAGACTCTTGACCACTGGGTGACACAGTGCAGATGCATTGGTGGCAGAGGAGAATGACTTCTTTTCTGCTGCTGCTCCCATGAAGTAGGCCTTCCGTTGGGCCATAGCCTGTGTTTGGTCAGATTCATTCCAGGTTTTCTACCATTGTCACTCAAGTCTGTAGTCCACTCATTTCATTGTCACCAATTCCCCAATAAATCAGACAGTCGGTGTTTTGTGTGTTTTAGCCCTGAATGTGGTGGGCCTCCTGCATCAGATTTTAGATGTGCAAACCTTTGGGTTTGACAGAATTAGTAAGTGCTTCCCTCTGGTGTGTATGGGTTCATTTTGGCTGTTTAAATAATGGCACTTGCTCCATGAATTTGAGAACGTAGGGTGTGATATAATTTCTGTAGTGCAAATATAAAGTATCTCTGTGTTGCAGAATCAGTTCTGGATCCATTTTATGAGCTGCATATGACCTTCAAGCCAAACAGAGCAACACCTTATTTTGTCTTTAGGATGTTCTCCTGCATATGTCTATTTATGGAGAAAAACTTTCACATCTAAATTACAGAACTCGGCTTGTTCTGGGATACATGCCCAGAGAATGGGGAGGATTTAGCATCAAGAATTGCTGTGGCTGAAATCCATGTGGTTATTTCAGAGGTAGACTTACTTTAAAAGAAAATATTATTAAATTGCTGTAGTCTTGAAACAAACGCAAGTGAAACAGAGCTTGACTTAATTACAATTTAGGACTCTTCACCCATGGCTCTCTAAATGTTGGACATATGTGAACAGAAAAAAAGAGTTATTTTTTTCTAGTCAAATGAAACTTCTTCAGCTTGCATTCTGTAAATTGTATATAATCCTCATTAATTTTGTAAAATATGGTTTATGGCTGGGCTGGAGAAAAGAAGCCACCAAGCATGAGATAGAATATAGGTACAGTACTTTGAAATTCAAATGGAACCACATATAAAGCAAAGCAGATAGAAAAGTGTGATGTTTATATACTGCCTAACTGTAACATTAGAACTGTTAATCTCAGAACCCCCTAGATAATATGGACACTTAAACTTATCAAGTGAACTTTTTTACCAGATCAAAACCACTGATGGATTGTTTGTCCCAAAACTGAATGCAGTGGGACCAGTTGCGATGATGCTGATAATCTGTAAGCAATGAAGGCTTGGTCCTATGGACAATAAAAACTGCCGTTGAATAGAGTTCTGCTTAAAAAAAAAATATTTTGGTGAATACAAAAGGTAACAGCAGGTGTGGAGTACTGAGAAAGGATCGTTTTATTTTGACTCTTGTTTTACTCCTCCACCAGAGGTTAGTTTATACAGTAAACCCCCACCTATTGCAGGGGTTAGGGACCCAACCCGACCCACAATAATTGAAAATCCGCAATATGCAGATGCTGGGTCAGGTCGGGACTGGGCGGGCTCTCTGGGGGCTCTTGTACTTACCCCACACCTGGCCCTGCCCCAAACAGGCCTGCAAGGGGATTTCTAGTGTGCTTTCTAGTGATCTGGAGGTCACTTCTGGTTTACCGGAAGTCACTTCCAGTTTGTGGGGAAGCACTTTTGGGGCCTCCAATGGGTCTGGGAAGGCCTTTCCTCCTTACCCCATAGGGCCTTTTTTCATATACCGGGACCGCAGTATATGAACTGCGATAGGGCAGGGGACAACTGTAGTAAGGGAGATGCAGATTCAATTTATTAGAATAAATTTTGCAGATGTGAAGTACATCATCCTTGTTATTTTTTTCGTCTTTTCATCCTTTGTCAGTATTGTGTTCAAGCTTTATGCCTTTGTTTTGACTTGCCTTTGTTCCCCGCCCAGAGTTCCCTTTGGGGAAAGTTGGCGCGGTCAATAACTATAATAATAAATAAATAATGAATAAATATGTGGAGGTACATATTTTGTTTGTTTTTTCCTGCTGCTTTTAGCTTATTGCAAATTTATTGCTTTGATGCTTTTTATATTGTTTTTTAAGCTGCTTTGAGCAACTGCTTCTAAAGAGAGGAAAATTGGAGCATTGATCTCCTCACATAACAAATAATCAGGAATGACAAACCAACTATGACCATGGTTGCTTTTGAAGCACTAGCTGACAGCCAGATCTAGAGATAACATTAAACATGTTTACTACCATTGTAGATAAAAGCTTGCAGTATGGTTAAGTCATGAAGAGGGAGAGTGAGGGAATATATAAACCAGTACTGCACTCACTGTCTCCTCTTAACCTTGGTTAAGAGATAAGCTAAGTTTTGTCTGCATGGGCTGACCCAAGTCAAGTCCACTGTACAGTGGTACCTCGACTTACAAATTTAATCCGTTCCAAATGCATACTCTTAAGTCGACCTACTCTTAAGTCGGGGTACCGATCTAAAAATTAAAAAATAAGTTAAAAATATTTGTAAGTCGAGCAGACCATATCTAAAATTTGTAAGGCAGCAGTTTAAATGCCAACAGTTTTCCGCTCTTAAGTCGAATTGTTCTTAAGTCGAGCTGCTCTTAAGTCGGGGTACCACTGTATCCTCTTTCTGTTGCATCCGTGGTCAAGTTCTTGGTACCTACCTACCATGCTCTCCTCAGTTTGTGACCCTGTTACATGATGGCGTGCCTTCCCTCAATAATGTCAACCGACACCACCAGGTCCACCCAGGTGGTGCCCCTCTTTGTGGCCACCTTGAAGGAGGCCAGGAAAATATCAACAAGAAATCAAGCCTTCTCTGCTGTGGCACCCACATTTGGGATTGGCTCCTAGTTGAGCTGCATCTGGTTCCCTCCGTGCTATCTTTTAAGAAGCTAATGAAGACGATGCTCTTTAGTGATACATTTGATAGCAGCCCTCTATGGTGTTTTTCCCCTCACCATTGCTATATATATATAGTTTCTGATTGTCTCTCTCTGTGTTATTGTTTGCTTCTTTTGCTTGTTAACTGCCCAGGATGGTGCAGTCTATAAATAAATGAAATAACATGACAAAAACAGCAGCTCACATATCCTCCTGCAATATTACTACTATGTGCCATCTTTGTGTTCTAAGATTCATATATCTATTTCTATATTTAGTTATTTTGTATTTCAGGCTGGACAGCATTTATTTACACACTTTCTGGCAGTCCACATATTGGTAAGTTTTATGTTGAAACTTCCCTGTAATTTTAATTACTGTACTGGAGAGCAGCTTTTGTTTTTGAGGAGTTTCTTTCAACAACTGATATATTTTTTTTAAAAAAAACCATTGGAATGTAGAACATTTCAGTGGGCATTGGGCAAAGATGAACAAGGCGTTGATTCACTGAAATGTACGCCTTTAGTCTCTGTAGAGTTACTGGTATTTTTCCCACCATGCAGACAAGGCAAGCCATGTATAACTGGAACCAGGAGTAACCAAGGACAAAATCCATGCCTTTCTCTGATTTTCTTTACCCCACTCCCACCCCCTTTTAGGTTGATTTCCATTTGTTCAGTGGTACATCCACTGAAGTCAAAATACGAGTGGGAGACGGAGTCTCAGGATGTATAAAAATAGAAAACGATCTTTATTCCCTGTTAAATCATTTTATTTAAAATGATTTAAATGAATCATGTGCTCCAGGGATCTGTCCTGGGACCGGTGCTTTTCAATATGTTCATAAATGACTTGGAGACAGGGATAAGCAGCGAGGTGGCCAAGTTTGCGGATGACATAAAACTTTTCTGGGTGGTGAAGATCCAAGAAGATTGTGAAGAGCTCCAGAAGGATCTCTCCAAACTGAGAGAATGGGCTGCGAAATGGCAAATGCGTTTTGTTTCAATGTAGGAAAATGTAAAGTAGTGCATATTGGGGCAAAAAAATCAAAACTTTATCTATCAACTCATGGGTTCTGAGCTATCCATGATGGATCAGGAAAGAGATACTCAATGAAAGTGTCTACCCAATGATAGTGATAAAGAAGGCCAATTCCATGCTAAGGGATCATCAAAAAGTGGATTAAAAATAAAACAGCCTCAGAAAATACCAGAATTAGGGGACATCCACTCAAATTGCAGGTTGGGAGAGTGAGAAGAGACAAAAGAAAATACTTCTTTACCAAGCGTGTTGTTAGTCTGTGGAACTCCCTGACACAGGATATGGTGATGGCATCTGGCCTGGATGCCTTCAAAAGGGGATTGGACAGATTCCTGGAGGAAAAGTCCATCACAGGTTGCAAGCCAGGCTTAAAAACAGAGTATTTCAAGGGCCAGATGCAGGGGAGTGATATCAGGAGACAAATATCTAGTCTTGTGTGCTCCCAGATGCATTTGGTGTAGCCACTGTGAGACACAGGAAGCTGGACTAGATGGGCCTTCGGCCTAATTCAGCACGACTCTTCTGTTCTTATCTTCTTATTTTTAAAAAGCTCTGGCTCAACATGTTTTGGTGGGGCCTTCGTCAAGAGTGAGCTTCTTTTCTTCATTGGAGCTGCTACAGACCAAAGAAGAAAAGAAGCTTGCTCTCCAAAACACGGAGGGCCAGAGATTTTAAAAAACGATTTAACAGAGAATTAATGATTGTTCTCAATTTTATACATCCTGTGACTCTGTCTCCCAGTCGTATTTTGATTTCCATTTGTTGTAAGGGCTGAAAAGGCTGGTATTTTTCTTGGTACTTCCCTTCCTATTTAGTTTGAAATTAATATGCTCTTTCTGAGCACTGGGTAAGCGCTGGGCACAAGAGGGTGTTTCAGATTTTTCATTGTCCTTTTTTAAAATTAAGTCAATTTTTTTAAGTGGGGGTGGGTTGCACGGGATTGGTTTTTTGTCATATTTGTTTGAGTTTTGTTTAATGTGTTTTTCCTTTCACTGTATACAGTGGACCCTTGTATAACAAACAGCTTGTATAACATCAAATGTGTACGACATAAAAAAATTCCAGAGATAGGGGAAATTTGCTTAACATAATCGCCTATGGGGAAAATCCGTACAACATAAAAATTGAATTACTCCATTTTCAATGCATTCCTATGGGAATTTGTATAAAGGAAAATTTGCTTAACATAATTTCATTTGGAACTAATTAATTCCTTTATACAAGGTACCACTGTATTGTTGTTTTACGTTTTGTATTAATACATTTTTTAAAAGTCCATTTTTCAGTTAAAAAAACCCACTGGGTCACCTTTACCTTCCATGGCCACTGCGTTTCACCCTTCTTTCTTATGATGCGTCCTCCAGGCAGCTGACAAATCTGAAAAATGGATTTTTCAACCCTAGTGAGATTCCCCCATCTCTTCAGCTATCACACTGAACCTTTTCCTGAAAGGTTTAAAGGCATGTCCAAACTTTGGCCCTCCAGATGTTTTGGGCCACAACTCCCACAGTCCTTAGCCATTGGAGAGACAGGCTTGGAATTCTGGGAGTTGTGGTCCAAAACATCAGGAGGGCCGAAGTTTGGACATGCGTGGAAATGCATGAGTATGTTTCAGGACAAGTGCACAAGGCACAGTAGATAATAAATCTTTGCTGAGGGTGTTAGCCATTTCAGCTCTTTAAAATATATTTGTTTGTTTTTTAAAAGGTCCAGATGATGCCCAACAAAAAGTAGAGCCCCATCACACTGCAGTGTTGAGTGACGGGGACTGCGTTCAGCTTGAGAACAAGGTGATTTGCAACTAAGTTGTGTGCTTCAACAAAATTTTTTTTCTTGCAACAGACTAGAACAGGGTTACCCTTAAATAAACAACCATAGTAGAGAGGAAACAGCCATTAAAATGTTAACTGTTTTGAACAAATCATGCTTTCTCTGGTGAAAATTCTCCTTACACCAAAATATTTTTGAGTTGTGAGTTTGCACATGATATTTTGCTTGCACCCCCCGCCCCTCGCAAAAGTTATCTCTGTGGCCATTGACTCCTGTGGAACTAATAATGAGTACATTAGAGATGGGAACATATTGCTAAACCGATGTTCAGCACTTCAAAGCCCTTCTTCCACCACAGGGTTCCCACTCGGAGGCAGTGTCCTGGTTTTCCTGCCACATCTCCTCTGGGCACTGCCTCTGGGTGGGCGCCTGAGGTAGGAGGTGGGGCTTTGAAGCACTGAACACTGGTTTGGCTGCTAAATGAACCAGCACGAACCACTGAATCAGCAGTTTGTGCCCATGTCTAGAACAAGTGGCTTGTATGTCACATGTTCTTTGTTGCAACTCCTCTTATTACATTTCCCCCCTTTAACCAACCTGAGGATGTTTGCAGGTAGCTCCCATAATGGAAAAGGGATAAATGCTAAAAGCATTTCCCAGAGCAAAAGTGACAAATACTGTGCCTACTCAAGCTGGCCCTACAGGCAAGGCACATGAAGACCCGGGTGTTTCAGATCACACTCTGAGGACTTCTCTCTTGGGGAATGAACAGCAGACTATGCTCTCAGCTAATGTGCCATGTAATAACCACACTGAGCATGATGAAAATCCAGGGCAAGATCTCAATGGAAAGCTCACATCTTTTGGAAGCAGGAAGATCAATGTTCATTTGTCGAGATCTCCAAAAGGGGAGCCACTGTCAGCCACTGTAGATCCAGAGCAGGATTTGTGCAGGTTGAACACCATGTGTGGCTCATCAGATGCTGCGTGTAGTTCCCCAGAGTCCTCCCCTCCTGCAGAAAATATTCAGAAGCATCAAGTTTCCAGATGGCACAGTTTTATGTGAAATCAATGTTCCTTTCAGATGGCTCACATGATTTAAAAACAAGTATGGCTTACGTGCCTTCAGTATATTATAAGTTACATTGTGTGAGTCATGTTGCGGGATATTAAAAAAAAAGATGGACTTATTTCAGATTATTTTATATTTATAGCTGATACATTGCATCCAAATATTTGTGGGCAAGAAAATAGGTTATGTATTAGGCTGTTGGAAAGAGTGATATTTTCTCAAGGAACCATTTAGAGATTTTACTGAATTGTTTTTAAAAAATCATGGCATTTCCGCCCTCCCTCTTATACTTACCATAGAAAAATTGGCCCCAACATGATCCAAAATAGTTTTTTGTTTGTGTTTTCTTTGGTGTGATCTACACCCCTCTGTCCCAAACTGGTTTTGCAATACTAAGCCGCACGTGTGTAAAAGACAACAGCAGGTTGTGTTGCAATTTTTTCCTTAGCAAACATCCAGCTATCCGTGTTCAGCAAAACAGCCAGAAACATGCCCTTACTGCCCCTGGCTGAAGGGACAACACGGACAAAAAAGCCACTATGTGTCATAACTCAGATATCCTTCTGTAGATGTTATGGTTAAAGATGGGCACAAATCACTTGATGTCAGGTTGCTGTGAGTTGTTGGCATGGCACCAGAGGTGCTCAGTAGAGGTGGGCACGAATAAAAAAATGTTGTTTCGTTTGTCGCTGAGAGGTCCGTTTCGGTTCGTTTCCGTTTTTCGTGAATTTTTTGGAAAAATTTCATTTTCGTTTTTTCGTTTGTCGTTTCTAACCGCTTTTTGCGTGATTTTTCAAAGCATTTCCGTGCGGGGGCATCCCCCAATGCCCCAGACTAGAGGGAAAACACTAAAAAAAATTGATGCTAGCAGAGACACAGTATAGACTAGGTTCGCAGGGAGGCCGCAAAGGCAGCAGCGGGTGTTGCCCAGGGTGCAAGGCAGCCGCAGAGTGACTGCACTGCGGGGCAGGGGAGGGTACTCACCAAGAGGTACGAACACACGCACACAGGGAAGCTGCAGGACTGAAGTTAGAGTCGCAGAGACAGCAATCCCACCCTAACTCCCACTGGAGACTGCAAGGAGGACGGGGGCTGCCAGAGCTTTTTATGCCCTCTGTGGCTGCCAGACCTGCCCAGTCTGCCACCTGGGCATGCTATTGGTTGAAGTTGTCCAAGAATTTACATGATCCCATCACATGCCTTGTCTCCATGTTGTGGCTGGAGTGGCGACATCCATTTTGTCATCCATAAAGGGAAAAGAAAAATACGTCGCGATGGGAGAAGACAAAAACAAATGTTTTAAGGACCCCTACCCCCGGTAGGTAATAATTTCAAATAATTAGCGCATTATCGCTGCATTTTTATGGATGTCCAGGGCGTTTTAATACCCAAGAAATCAATATTAGGCATCTGGGAGCCATTTTGGGTCGATGTCCCCTAGCTCCCCTTAAAGGAAAAAAATACAGCAATCTGAGAAAAGACATAAATGCATGTTTTAAGGGCACCACATCACCCCCACCCCGGTAGGTATTATCAGACAGTATAAATAATTATCACTGCGTTTTTATGGATATCCTGGGCATTTTTTAACATTTAAAACAGCTCATTTCATTGCACGCTGCCAGTAATGGAAACGAAACGTAACAAAAACAATTTTCGTGGTTCTGTTCATTTCGTTTCATTTTCATCACAATTTTCGTTTGTTGTTTCGTTATGTAACGAACCGACAAACGAATAACGGAAATGAAAAATTGTTCGTTTCGTGCCCATCTCTAGTGCTGAGCGTTTCTCTCCACTGCCACCTGCCTCAGGCAGTTCCCCAACTCACCAGCCGGTGGTGCACACTGCATTTCTCCTGCTCCTCATGTGATTATCCAGTTGCTTCAGGAGCACAGACGTCCCTTCTCTGCCTTCTCCAGCATCTGCCCACTCATAGGCAGTGCTGCAGAAACTCATATAAGAACATAAGAACATAAGAAGAGCTATGCTGGATCAGGCCAAAGGCCCATCTAGTCCAGCTTCCTGTATCTCACAGTGGCCGCACCAGATGTATTTGGGAGCGCATGAAACTAGATATCTGTCTCCCGATACCACTCCCCTGCATCTGGTCCTTGAAGTACCCCGGTTTTAAGCCATCTCCATCATGGTTTGTAACCTGTGATGGACTTTTCCTCCAGGAATCTTCCCAATCCCCTTTTGAAGGCATCCAGGCCAGATGCCATCACCACATCCTGTGGCAGGGAGTTCCACAGACTAACAACACGCTGGGTAATAAAATATTTTCTTTTGTCTCTTCTCACTCTCCCAACACTCAATTTGAGTGGATGTCCCCTAGTTCTGGTGTTTTGTGAGAGGGGGAAGAGCTTCCCTCTATCCACTTTACTCATGCCCTGCATTATTTTGTACATCTCAGTCATATCCACCCTCAGGCACCTTTTTTTTCAGCTGCCCCATTTCCCACCATCTGAGTGGGCAGCTGAAAGAGGAGGGGGTCTAAATGTGTAGAGGACACTTTCAGTTTTGGCCAGATGATTTGGGTGTCCTGACTGAGTCTGAATGCATGTTATGTGGAAAATTATCTCCTGGTTTGTGTCTCTACCTCAGAATATATGTTATTAATCAGTGCTTTCTCTATTTTCTTTTTAGGGCCCTGACATATGCCATTTTGTCTTAGTGGCTGGTGAGCCACTTAAGGAACCAATGGTGCAGCATGGTAAATGATTTTTAATCAAGCTGTATTTTTCAAAACAAGCGGGGCACGTGAAGGACAGCTCGTGAATTGGCTTCAGTTGGCTGTTACAACTTTGGTCTCTTGTTCTGCTCTTCAAAATACTGTATATCTAGAGTCTGAGCTGCTATATGTACCTGATTAATATGCACAACAAATTTATTCTAGGGGTTTTTTTGTCAAGATTTCTATTTTGTTTTCACTTTGTCACTAAGAAATTTTAATTCTGAAAAGCAGCTTATAAAATAAATAAATGTAAGAAATGAAAATAAGTCAATATA
Source organism: Phrynocephalus versicolor (assembly GCA_023846285.1). Classification (NCBI taxonomy): domain Eukaryota; kingdom Metazoa; phylum Chordata; class Lepidosauria; order Squamata; family Agamidae; genus Phrynocephalus; species Phrynocephalus versicolor. Next base: position 333,332 of record JAHTLZ010003307.1, read on the forward strand.
CTACGTTACATAGACATACATTGTCTATCCCCCACCCACCCACCGACGCACACTTGCCTCTATTTGGTAAGTAGACAGGGAGGGAGAGTGCCTCTCAGCCTTTAGTAAAGGCTTCACTCAGACTACCAAGAGGGTGGGTACCTGGTAGTGGCTCCTTCTTGCTCTGAATGACAGCCATCTCACCTTCTCCAACCACTAGGAGCAGAGCTGAGCTGAGAAGAAGGATGCAGTCCCGCATTCAAACAAGGAGGAGTTTCCAGGAAGGAACCATCATCTCCTACCTCCTGACTTTTTTAATATTAATTTTTAATATAAGTTTTAAACTGACATAGTGATAAATTGATGCAGCACTAAAATGGAAATGCAGGGTGAGGAGACAGTTCAGACTAGAGATGGGGTGTAGTTTCAGTCCAACTTCTGAAAGGGCAGGAATTAAAATAATACTGTATAGTGTGGAGATTGTTTTCTTTAAATGGATATGATTTACCTCATAGGCCCGTTTGTGATGAATACCCAGGAAGAAATTATTGAAGCCATTGAGGACCTCAGAAGAGCAAGAAATGGATTTGAGAGAGCTACCACTTGGAGATCAAAGATTGGAAACTAATTTTGATGGATTTTATAGAAGCGACACTGGCTGGCCTTCTCTATTTATATCACTATCCATTGAACCCCCATGTCTTTCCTTATTTTTTTTGGGGGGGGGCTAATTATGCGGATTTACTAAAAGGACTAAAAAAAATGTTTATAATTGCTCTAGAAACAAAGTTAACTCTTAGTACTATAGCTGGCTGCATGTGCATATTTTTTTTATTTCTCCGTGATATATAATACACATACAGTACCTTTCTTCCATAATAAAAATACACCTATTTTACAATTAACATCTCACTGCCCATTTTAATGTATTCATTAAAACATTGTTTCAATAAATCAGTCAACTCTATCCAAGTCTTGCAACATGGAAAAGTATAACGTTGGTGGGATGGGCTGTGTCTGGCTAGAGGGGAGGTGCTGGAAAAGTAGTACATCTTGTGAATACACTCGGTAAGATACAGTCACTGCTGAAGTTTCATGTTTCAAGTAGTTCTCCATAAAAATCATCTCACTCCACATTGCATCAGTTAGTTTAGTAAATGTTACACTGCCGTTGGAGGGAACGAAACGGGATAAGGGCCAGAAGGTGACTCTGTTTGCTGCCAGCGTCTGTATCAAATTTAAGACACGTGCTTCTGCAGGCTTCCATGAAGGTTGTGAAGCGGGGGGGGGGGAGGTTTCAATACCGAGTTGGGTTACAACTTTCTCTGGCTCAAAACGCTGGCTCTTGTACGGCCGTCTGAAAAGGAAGCTGTAGCCTGGAGCACCAAGACATCCCTGTGGATTTTAACTTCTCTTGGACTACAGATGAATATTGAGTTTTCTTGTTGTCACTAGGTGTGAGATGGATTAAGTGCAAACTGGAGGCTTCGTTTTATTCTGTTTTGTTTTGTTTTGCTTTGTTTGTTTTTTAACCAAAAATAACAACAGGAAAGAAATGAAATTGTTTATGTGAATTTGGCTCTTCTTTTACGAGGCCTGTTGTTGACATTCCATGGATACTCTCCAGGTCTATAGTGGATGCGGGGGAAAATAATCTGGTTGTGCATTTTTTTAAAAATAAACACTCAGAGTAATGCATTTTGGAACTCTTGCTTCTCCATCTGTATGATGCCAACTGTGTGGCAACGTGTAGATATTAAACGCAAAAGGATGTACAAGCTGTGGACAATTGTAAATATAATCATGGTCTCTATTCTACAGTTGATGCAAAGTTCCGAACATGGACCTGTAAAGGTATGTGGGATTTAATTTAATATTATTCTACTCTTCTACATTGCAAAATGCTTAAGTGTTTTAAGACAGCAGAGATTTTCCTATTTTAAATGACCATAGTGCTATAGCGATTATCTGTAATTGCTGTGGCAGGGTGGGGTGGGGTGGGGGTAAAATTGTAGCAAAGATGCTGTTGGAGGGGGCAACAAGGTACCTCCTGAGGGGAAGATGCATTTTTTTAGCCCCTGAGAATTCCAAAATATTGAAAGTTTGGGGTGAGGTTAAGGATACAGTATTGATTTAACCGATGTGCCTTATATTTAGTTCATCCATCCATGGAGAATTCCAGGGCTCCTTCCCAACCCAGTGACAGGATATGTCACATATGCTTCTAGGAAGGCTGGGACAATTTTCTCCTCAACCACTTTTTAATCTGTAAAAGCGTGGGCCAGTGTGTATGTGTCATGGGTTGTATGGGAAATACCTGAAAGTTTGGGACACTGTTTATGAGCTGCAGTGTCAATCAGCACCCACGTTGTAGGTCTGTGTGGATTCTGCAACTGAATGTGGCTTCTGGTAATTACAGCTGGGTATATGGGGCTTAAGAGCTGCCTAGATGCCCTAAGCACATCCGATCTTGCCTGATTTCAGAAGCTAAGCAGGGTTGACCCTGGTTAGTACTTGGATGGGAGACTAGCAGGGAATACCAGGTGCTATAGACACCTGGAGTAGTTCCTGCCAAGAAAACTCCATGGACATGGGGTCACGAAGATTAGGTCATGACTCCAGTGTTCCTGCCACTCCGGTGTTCCTGCCAAGAAAACTCCATGGACATGGGGTCACGAAGAGTCGGTCATGACTGTAACGACACATGTCTCTCTCTCTCTCTCTCTCTCTCTCTCTCTCTCTCACACACACACACACACACACACACACACACACACACACACACACACACACACACACACACACACACACACACACACACATACACACACACACACACACACACACACACACACACACACACACACACACACACAAAATGGGGCTAAAAACAGTATTTCATTGAGTTATTTATTTATCTATTTATTTATTAGACTTGTATACCACACCCTCCGGCAACGAAGGGCAACTCTGGGCAGTTTCCAGGGTTAAACAAGAAGTGCATTCATAAAACATAACAATACATTAAAATAGAACATAAAACAAAATAACACTAAGTATTTTAATGAAGCCGACTGTGTTGCAGTTGCAGACATTGCTGGTTTGAGCCTTCAGATACATTGGCTGGCATCTTGAGCATCCTTCTGTTGCTGGGAGCATCCTTTGAGTGGAGTTCCTCCTGCCATCGGAAATAGGGAGGCAGCTTTCCTCTGTAGATACTTGTTCTCATCTTTTCTGCTGCAGAGATTTGGATCCTGTGGAACAGTTGAAGAAAAGGAGGGGGAGTAATTGGCAAACTGCACTCCCCTTCATCACCACCACCACCACCACCAGTGTGATCTTTCACTGGGACTCTGTTCCATTCACGAATAACAAGTTAGGATCCAAAGGCACTTTTTCCCTCAATAGGAAATCCTTTTAAGGTCTCCAGTGCCGTAGAACTTGATGCAAACATATATCCTTCTATCCAATTGCTCCAGCAACCAACATTTTTGCAACACTTCATGATTTGCTTAATAGCGGTATATGTTCTTGAGAAGAGATTCTAAAGTTTCATATAGCCCTTTCGTCTTACTTGGCTTCCATCTGTTTTGCATTGCTCCACTTTAATGAGTTCTGTAAGTTAATGCTTCCAAACCACTTTGTATTGCTCTTCTGATTCATCTTTAACCCTGGGGATGCTAAAGCAAAGCAAAGCAAAGTGTTCTGCTTACATACCACTCCATAGTACTTCATGTACTCTCTAGGTGGTTTACAATTTAATTATGCATGCTACACATTGCTCCCTCCAACCCCAGCAAGCTGGGTACTCATTTTACCAACTTCGGAAGGATGGAAGGTTGAGTCAACCATGAGCCTGCTACCTGGGATTGGACCCCAGGTTTTGAGCATGGTTTCAGCTGCAGTACAGGCATTTAACCACTGCGCCACGAGGTTACAATGCTTTGTTGTTTTTCTTGTTGTCTTAAGAGCATCTCAATATTATCGAGAAATTGGCAACATACCAATCTAGTCTACTGCTGCTGCTGCTACCACTACTACTACTTATCACCCTATTAGAGAGAAATATTCAGAGGCTTTTAAAAGTCTATTTTTAAAAAAACTAGTTTTCCTTCACCTGTATTTAATAAATAGTCCCTATATGACGTATTACTGTTTAAAAGGTATGTTTCTAATTTCCCACTCAGTATTGCATTATATTAGTGGCCTTAAGTATCAGTAGGGGAAATGAATGTAGAATTTAGTTAATAAATCCCAGGTTGTCTTTTAAGTTTTACATGGATGTTCTCAAATTACCACATGAGAATTAAATGGAATTAAATTAAATACACCCGGTGTAATGGTGACGGATTTCTAACAACATAAGCAGCTCAGACGGTCAAAGGATGTGGGTTTTCCCCGCCTCTCTTGTGACAGCCTTTCCTGTTCACAATAAGAAGCATAGAATTGCTTTTAGGTTAGCATTTGGCTTGCTTAAGGGTGTTATTGTAGTGCCATGACATAGTGCCAGTTGTAATCTAGGTTCCAGAAACAACATGGAGATGTAATGCAGGTCAATCTAAAAAAAGATGCAGTGCCCTCTTTGCTTCATGCTACACTATGTCACCTCTGTTTTATTTTTCCATGAAATCATTTACTCTTAGCTTCTCTGAACACTGTTCCTTGGATTAAAGTTGTAATTGATGCATGCTTAAATGAGAATACACTCCATTAAACACAGTAAGGCTTAAACACAGTAAGACAGTGGTGTCCAAACTTTGGCCCTCCAGGCGTTATGGACCACAACTCCCACAGTCCTTTGCCATTGGCAGTACAGGTTTGGAATTCTGGGAGTTGTGGTACAAAACATCTGGAGGGCCGAAGTTTGGACAGCCCTGCAGTAAGACATAGGATATTTCTGTGTAAGTGATTTCTTCTTAGTCAATGGAAAAAAACTTTGGTGCTTCTAATGATCCCTGATCATTTTGAAATCATTTTCCACGTTCATATACTGTTAATTGCATGCAGTCTAAAAGAGATCCAAAACAAATACTATTCTGCAAATGCTTCCAGGTAAGACTGCCTGAATGCCTTACCCCAGGGAAGTGGATATCAGATTGCAGCCTGTGATTGGTGCACTTTGAACCTTTTTCAGTAGCAGGTTACTCCCAAATTTAGGAAAACAAAACACTTTTCTTGTTGATGCAATTCAATAGGCGCTGAATTAGTTCACAACTACAGTAGATTGTCAGATGGGGTGGCTTTACTGTTTATGCTAAGTATACTGAAGATCACAGCCCCACTGTATGTGTTTCCAGTATTGCAATTGTCCAGAGACATTGGTGTGAAGTAATCCATTTGCTCCACTGTGTAAAACCATGGCAATACTTTTTCTGCATCATTCTATAAAAGAATAGTGTCTGTACTCTTTAAAATAACTTCACCATGACTACCAGCTGTCCATCAATCGACTATTCATGAAGACAAGGCACATTCAGGCATGCCTTTATCAAGACAAAGGTCAGAGGATCTCCTGTGTGTAGCATTTGAATCTGAGACACAAAGACTTACACAGAGTCCTGCTTCACCTTTAAGTCCTTGTTAGTAAATCTGGGAGGACAGTCAATAACTAACCTCTATAGCAAGGAGCAAGAATTACCAGTGTCTTAGCCCTGAACCTCAATGAGCAATAAATAATTATCTTGCATACTTGAGAGTTGCTATCTGGGATTCATCATTGTGGCGCTACACTGTTTACGCACATAACCTTATAATCAGTGCTGTTTGTGTTGTTGTGTTGTGTCGTTACAGTCATAACCGACTCTTTGTGACTCCATGTCCATGGAGTTTTCTTGGCAGGAAGACGAGTGATTTGCCAGTTCCTACTCCAGGTGCCTACAGCACCTGGTATTCCCTGGTGGTCTCCCATCCAAGTACTAACCAGGGCCGACCCTGCTTAGCTTCTGAAATCAGGCGAGATCGGGTGTGCTTAGGGCATCTAGGCAGCTAATCAGTGCTACTGTATTAAAATTGCCAACCTTTTCTGCAGCTTCAGTTCTATTGGCAGAATTGTTCTAGAACCAGGGAGCATGTCAGGGCAGCCGCCTAAGCAGAGTGTGTTATCAAGCGCACACACGGCCATGTCTTAGTTCTGCAATTGATTGTGTGTCTGGTTGTTTGAAGGACAGACTGAAGAAAGTGAAAACTGCTTGCATTATTGCCCTTATGCTCATAGTAAAATCCAGCAGAATACTGGGTGATCTATTTCTGTCATTAAGCATGGACATCTATGCCTGTTTTTTCACTGCAGAGCTGCCAGCCAAGATTATGATTGTGATATGCAGTGCAGCAGTGGTAAAGTAGCTCATGTCTACACGTCTTGTTAAGGGTCATGCTGGAGGGGATGGTCCAGTTGCATTCACAGGCAGTGGAAGATGGCTTTACACCCGGCATGTTTTTCTTACATCCACCTTTTGCATATTAGTTTTCTTTTCTAAGCCATGGGTCTCTGAGGAAATCCTGTGCCTGGAAGACAACTATCTGCTTTTAAATACAAACTAGGCATCTCTTCTTGTTTTGCCCTCTAGTGATAACTCTGCAAAAGAGTCCTTTCTGGCTCTCAATAGGATTCTTGAAGAATAATGGAAGTTACAATCCAACAACATCAGAAGGGCCCACACAATTCCTATTCCTACTTAAGATTCTCTCAGCCTTTTTACACGACCCCTAAGATCCGCTGGTCCCTTAAATTTGGACCAGAGATCTTGGGGGTTTGTCGCTCTCCCTGCGTTCCCACCCCCTCCGCACTTCCTTGTTCTGTCTGCGTGAGGGGAGGGAGAAAAAAAGGAAGAAAAGAATGCACTCTTACCTCCGGAGTGCTGGTGGAAGTTGCTCCGACCCCCGGTCACTTCCTGGTTCCTCTTAAAGGGGCAGGAGGCAAAAAACAAAAACAAACAGAAAGAAGCAAGGAGAGACCGGCACTCTCTGCATCAAAATTTTTCACTCTTCCAAAGCAGGTACTCGAAAGGTGCGCTGGGTCGCGCTTATGGGGGCGGGGCCACACTTAATTTTCTGTTAGCTCCAGAGCTGGTGGGGAAACATTTTTAAGCTCCGGAGCTGGGAGCCATTTGCAGCGGAGCTTAGGGGTCATGTATAAGTGGCCTTACTGCAAAAGCTTTTCTCTACTTGGCATACGACAGACATGTTGGATTGCAAGTTCCATAATCCAACAGTTCTGGCTGTGGTGATGTCAGACTGTAGTCTAATATGTATGTCCAGATGTCCTCCTTTCCAATATTGCCCATAGTTTGAGGGTGAACAATGTGAAGATCCCATATTAACTGGTTACCCATGTTTCAGTTATATCTTAATGTGTTTATCAGAATTCTCCTTGTGACGCAGTGATTAAAGTGCAGCTAAATAACTGTGCTCACGACCTGGGGTTCAATCCCAGGTTGTTGGCTCATGGTTGACTCATCCTTCCAAGGTCAGTAAAATGAGTAGCCAGCTTGCTGGGGGGGGGGGCAATGTGTAGCCTGCATAATTAAATTGTAAACTGCCAAAAGAGTGTTTGAAGTGCTATGTGGTGGTATATATGCAGAACACTTTGCACTTTTGCTCATTCCTGTAATTGGAAAGCACCTTACGAGTTGACTGCTTCTTCAAACACTTCCCTGTTTTGCCCCTGTGACATTACATGATCTTGCCCTTAGTGTTAGGTTTGGCCTGACGGTCTTAGGAAATTTCACTTACATCCCCTGGCAGATTGTTGACTTCAATCTAGAGCATGAAGGTACATAGCAGCAACTGCTTTAATCCCCCATGGTCTCCTCCGGTTCTTCTTATACATCCTCTCCATTTCACCTCCTCTATCCTTCTGTCCTCTTCCCATCTTTAATAGTCTCCCTTTTGAAATCACCATGTCCTCTTTCCCAGTCTCCTCGGGGAGAATCCCTTCAGCGGCTCCATAGAGCCCAAGAGCCCATGTGCATGGGACATCCATGTAGGATCATGCTGCATAGGGTTGGGCCTCAGACAGTCCGAGTGCTCAGATGAGTCTCGGTTGATTTCACATTGTAGGCCCCCTTGTTCAGGAAGAGATCAAAAATTGATTAATTAATTGATTTAAAGAAATGCATGCATTTTTAATCATAGAATGCAGGATAGCTATGCATTCCTGGCTGAGGCGAGACCAAGTCCAAATGGCCCTGTTGCCCTCACCCCACCATTAACGCCCTGTAGGGACTGGTTGTCAGAAAGAGGGTGCTGAGGTGCAATGTTTGCTTCTTCTGGCATAGCTGTGACTGTATAGACAAAGCCTCTTATCATGGAATGACAGTGACTATAGGCCCCACCCCCAAACAACATTTCCTGAAGCTAAGACATTTATGTCGGATCTCAGTTTTGATCTCAATTTCTGAAATATACCATACTGACATGTACGTCTAGTAAGCAGTTGTCGGCCTGTGTACTGAGAATTTCCTACCTTGCAGGCAGCTGTGCGTAGGAGAATTACTAGGAGGAGGTTGAGAAGATTTTTCTTCAAATTGTTTACCTTGGGGTGGGGGTGGGGGCTAATGCAACTCCTGGAAACCAGTTCTGACTCCCAACCTTGCATAATAAGGTGGCGAACAAGCTAGGCTTTCCCAGTCCAATAAAAAGAGCCCAACACAGTCCAGACAGCCAAGATAGATTGGTGAACTAAGAGAAAATGTACATGTTTTCTGCTTGTTTCTTTCCTACAGCAACAGAGTAAAGCAGTAATTGAAGATCCAGAGCTGGAACAGTTTCAGAGCTGTTGTGACTCATCTTCTCATAAAGATATGACTTATGCCGAGTCTGCTTTTCTTTGAACATGAGGCAATTTTGTAAAGGCTACATATGATTTTAATAAACATACTTGTTGCACGTTGCTAACCCCTTTCCTTCTATTCGCTCCCTGTGACCAAAATAATGATGAGCAACAAATGATGTAATGATGTGGCCATGGTATTCCAGCCAATCCGTCTGGTTTATTTCCCTTGATCATGCCTTATATTCCATGTAGGCCTGATAGAATGCCAACTGTTCATTGGCTTTCATCTTGCACCATGTTTTTAAAAATGGCAGAGAGGAGTAAAAAGATATGTTTTTCTTACTTTTAGAAAAGGGGACTAGGAAGGCTGTATCTAGCCAGTGCAGTTGCAATCAGTGGGACTAGGTGGTAAAATCTCTCCCTATCTGCTCCTTGAGAGTTCACAGGAAATATTATTGCCTGTGTAATTTGAATGTTTTAATTATGTGGTAAGCTGCAGTGATCCACTAAGCAGAGAACAGCCCGAACAGTAGCTAAGAACATATGAGTAGCTGTCAGCTACTGTACTCAGCTGAAAAGAGAGCAATGTTTATAATTAGTACAGCAGACATTGGCAAGGTTCGTTTACATCTCCTCTGCTGACATTTTGATACTGTTTGATCAAAAGAATCTTACAGGATGCCAACTAACTGCTCCCCCTCAGATGCTATATTAAGGTACTTGCAAGGGCTAGTTATTGTATTGTTTGAAATCTGCATTTTCCAGTAGATCAGAAATAAAAATTTGAATGTTTCTTTTTGGAGAGGGGCTAGTAAATAGTACTTTCATACTATCCCTGAGTGAATAGAGCAGAACGTGAAAGCCACGGGCATAATGCCAGAGGCAGGGGTGTAAATAGGGCTGGGTAATGGGGGCTTTGACTCAGGACAGTATATTAAAAGGGTGTGGCCCTTCTATGGCTGTCCACAATGAAATCAACCTCAAGCAGAATTCCGGGATGGTAACAGTGGCCTGGTCTACTGCAACAGGGAACTATGGGGTAGACTAGATCTCTGGGACAGAAAGCTTCCGCAGGTGGTGAGGTCAGGCCATTCTTTGCAGAGCATAAATCATTGGTGGTCCCATTTTCTGCTGTTTGCACTGGATGCAAAGTTGTTACAGCTGTGGATGGGGGCAGTTGTCTTCAAATGACAGATTCCAGTTTCTAGTGGTAGCCCTTAGAGATGGGCACGACTTAGCGGTATTTTCGTTTTCGTTTTCGTTTTCCGTTTCCGTTACATAACGAAACGAAAAACGAAAAACGGCTCAGAACTGGAACGAAAACGGAAACGAAACGACTAATTTCGAGCCAATTTTCGTTTTTCGTTACTGGAAAAACACATAATGGAGCTAAATGGGAAGAAACGAAAAAAATTTCATTTTCGTTACGTAACGAAACGAAAACGAAAAATTTTGAAATTAGCTCACGAAAACGGAAACGAGCCGAAACGGACCCCTAGCCGAAAATGAAAATGAAAACGAAAACGAACAATTTTTCTGAATTGTGCCGATCTCTAGTAGCCCTTAATACCATGTCTATTTCCCGCTCCTGCTCCCACTCCAGCTTTAAGTCTTAAGAATTCTTTCTCATTTCATCTTTTGGTGTGTGTGTGTGTGTGTGTGTGTGTGTGTGTGTGTGTGTGTGTGAGAGAGAGAGAGAGAGAGAGAGAGAG
>JAHTLZ010003307.1:343805-357203 GCA_023846285.1 Phrynocephalus versicolor
GTATAGGGAAGATATCAATTAGATGGATACATTAATAATAATAAAGTCAATACATAAAAACAACTTTACCAAAGAGCAAATAGAATTTAAAATGTGTACATTTTAAACACCTGTTGTCTACAGGAACAGGCATTTGATGAATATTTTAAAATCTTGTTTTCTCTTTGCATTTATAAGATCAGTTTATCACTTGGCTTTGCTGCCGCCACTACCAACATCTGGCACTGTTCAGTGATTTATGGCCTTTATTTCTTAAGGGATTTATGGGGAGCTCTAAAAGCCAAAATGAAAAGCTTTGGTAGCATCCTTCTTTGCAGGCCTGTGGATGACTGAGTGACAACGTTAAGAATCCCGCAGCCAATAGGACTACTAGTGTAGTGGGGAAAGTATCCCCCCCCCCAATGCTGAACAACCATCTCCATACCCTGCTTTCTACTCTAGGCTAGAAGAAAATTGACTCCACTCATAATTTGAGCCTCCCTCCTGCTGAAAAAAAAGAGGAGACTGGAATGACATATTCCAAAACATGGGTAAAAAGGACCAAATGTGTCTCACTGTAGGATGTCATTCTTCTGTTGGGGAGCATTTGCTCATTCTAAGACAGTGGTGGTGAACCTTTGGCACTACAGATGTTTTGGACCACAACTCCCATAGTCCTCTGTCATTGGCAACTTAGGCTTGGAATTCTGGGAGTTGCAGTCCAAAACATCTGGAGTGCCGAACGTTCACCACCACTGTTCTAAGAAGACAGTAGGCATTATTGAAGGTCACAACTATTCTAGCAAGGATGAATTGAGGCCTGGTGACCCTACAGTTGTTGTTGAACTGCAATGTCTTCAATCAAGGAGATTGCACAGGAACTCACAGAAACAAACCAGGGCATGCCAAGACAAAATAAGCATCATCTGGATGTTGGGGAGAGCTCTTGTTAGGGACGCAGCATAACAGGGAATATAAAAAGGTACAAAAGACCATGAAGGAGAGCCTATAAATAACCATTAAGAAGCCTTTGGATGCTTGCGTAGACTTGTTTTTCAAGGCAATGATAACTTTCGGAAATAAAATTGTACAAGAAGCAAAACACTGACCAATGAAGGGAAGAGACGTTCACAGAGAATTGATTTGTACAGGAGTTGTAAAACATCTTCATTCATGCCGGTGGGGCCTTTTGAAAAGATTTTGCTCGGTAGTGTGTGTGTGTGTTGGCGGGGGGGGAGGTGTTGAAGGATTTTAATGGGGTCACAGCACTGGGGGGCAGGAGCACTGACCATTTGCTCTCCAGCAGCAATCCTCCCTCCCTCCCTCTCTGTCTTAAACACACACACACACACACACACACCATGCAAATAGGCTTTTTAAAAAGTCTCCATTTGCATCAAGGGCAGCATTCTCAAAGTCTCCCTTGCAAAGGGAGAAGGATGGGTGTCTGCGGTTGAGGAATGGAAAGGGGATAAACACTACTAATGTTCACAGCATGTGGATTTCATTTGCCGTGTGTGGTTTGGCTTTTGACTGGTCATCCATAAATCCATGTCCTGAAAATATTCCGCCTTTGTTTCTTGGCACAAACAAGACAAGCTTTATTGGCTAAAGCACGTGGTGGATAGCTTCAGGTCAAACTTTGGAATTACGTATATATGGAGCTGCTGTAGAATATTAGCTTTCAAGAGGAAGGGCATGGGTCTGCTATTAAAATTTTTCATTACCAGCCCACGTGAAACCTACTCGTGGAAGATGTTGCTTCAGGACTAGAGATGGGTATGAAACAAAAAAATGGCGTTTTGGTTTTTCGTTTGTCATTGAGAGGTCTGTTTCGGTTCGTTTCCGTTTGTCACGATTTTTTGGAAAAATTTTGTTTCCGTTTTTTGTTTTTTCGTTTGTCATTTCTACCCGCTTTTTGCGCGATTTTTAAAGCATTTCCGTGTGCAGGCATCCCCCAACACCCCAGACCAGAGGGAAAACACTAAAAAAAATGGATGCTGGCAGAGACACAGTATAGACTAGGTACGCAGGGACGCTGCAAAGGCAGCAGCGGGCGTTGCCCAGGGTGCAAGGCAGCCGCAGAGTGACTGCACTGCGGGGCAAGGGAGGGTACTCACCGAGAGGTACGCAGCACACACGCATACAGGGAGGCTGCAGGACTGAAGCTAGAGTCGCAGAGACAGCAATCCCACCCTAACTCCCACCAGAGACTGCAAGGAGGACGGGGGCTGCCAGAGCTTTTTATGCCCTCTGTGGCTGCCAGACCTGCCCAGTCTGCAACCTGGGCATGCTATTGGTTGAACATGATCCCATCACATGGCTTGCCTCTTTTGTGGCTGGTGGCAACATCCATTTTAAAGGGAAAAGAAAAATACATCGCAATGGGAGAAGACAAAAACAAACGTTTTAAGGACCCCAACCCCCTGGTAGGTAATAATTTCAAATAATTAGCGCATTATCGCTGCGTTTTTAGAGATGTCCAGGGTGTTTTAATACCCAAGAAATCAATCAATATTAGGCATCTGGGAGCCATTTTGGGTCAATGTCTCCTAACTCCCCTTAAACAGAAAAAATACAGCGATCTGAGAAAAGACATAAATGCACCTTTTAAGGACCCCAAAGCCCCCTGGTAGGTATTATCAGACAATATAAATAATTATCGTTGCGTTTTTACGGATGTCCAGGGCGTTTTTTAACATTTAAAACAGCTCATTTCATTGTGCATCGCCATTAACGGAAACGAAACATAACGACCACAATTTTCATGGTTCTGTTCGTTTCGTTGCATTTTCATCACAATTTTTGTTTGTCGTTTTGTTACGTAACGGAACGACTAATGAATAACGGAAATGAAAAAATGTTCGTTCCGTGCCCATCTATATTCAGGACACTTATTCGGGACACTTATTATGCTAAGGGATTTAACTTCTTTTGTGTTTATTTTTTGCAATGTGCAATTTTAAGCCAAATTTGAACAGTTGATGGTCTTGGTATCATACTTCATTTTTGCACGAGAATGAGAATCCAGTGTCGCTGATTCAACATTTGCTTTCTTTGAACCAAAAGCATGTCATTGCATAGAATTTAATTGTGGTAGTTACTCAGTGAACTTTGAGACTGAGGCCTTATGGTACTTGCAAATATTTGACTTTCTGTCCCCTCCCTTCCTACATACACACACACACATACACACACACATAGTTTTTCTATGATAAGGCAAAAGATGGAAGAAACAGCAGAAAGCACAATAGACATGAAAGGAATACAATTTTCTCTGGATCTCAAACCCCTCACCCAACAGATGTTGAAAGAGGCAGAATGATGGTCTGCTAAAAGCCTTATGCGGAAGCCTTGCTGTATATTCTGCTGCTTCCTCTGTGCTTGACCTCTACATGTTGAAATACGCATGCTACTGATACAACACCCTCCACTGTATTATGTTAATGAACTCTGTATGCATGTATTGCTATGCAGGATCGGTTACTGCCTCTTCAGTGTATAGGTAATACTGCTTAGGTAAGGTAAACTTGCACACACATTACAAGTTCTCCTTTGTGCTTTGGAACAGCATGGCCCATGGGGCTTTGCTATCCATAGCAAGGCCTTCTCAGGCAGTTTTGCCTGGCGCTGGATCACAATTCTGGAAGCCATTCAGGTGAAAGCAAAAGTGTTCTGCTTATATACCGCCCCATACCACTACAAGTAGTCTCTGGACGGCTTACAATTATAATTACAGTGTGCAGGCTACACATTGCCCCCCCCCAGGAAGCTGGGTACTCATTTTACCTACCTCGGAAGGATGGAAGGCTGACTAAACCTTGAGCCTGCTACCTGGGATTGAACCCAGTTCGTGAGCACAGTTTTACCAGCAGTACAGGCATTTAACCACTGCACCATGAGGTGATGCTCATGCTGTTGATATGCAGGTTTTATTTTTGTGTTTTGGAATCAATCTGTATCTCTAAATCACAAAGCGTGGATTGCCAGGTTTCAGGGTGAACTCTCGGAGAATTGTTATGCTCCAGTGGGTCTGCAGGCAAAGACACAAAACTCAGGATGGCAAAAAAAAAGCATGCTCTTTTTGTGGGCCAGGAAGCTTTCAGATCTGGGCACCCATCTTCCATCATTTCCAGCTTCTGCCAGAATTCACTGGATCGGTGCAAAAGTGAGGCGGAGTGAGTGCATCACATTGGCAAAAGCAAGGGGAAGAAATTGGATGGGCTGAGGGTGGGTGGGTGTATGCATTTGGATTTTATCTAGCTTTTGTTCAAGGCCATTTCTTCCTGGTGGTTACGAACTCCCTCCTGGCTCTTGCCTGCTGCATCTCCATGACATCGCAAAAATGTACCACTGGTCTTAGTTTTAGCCTTGAAATCTCAGGGAATGAGATGTTGCTGATTTGACAACTCAGCTTTTACTTCTACTGCACCTTTTTTTAGAACTCACCTTTCATTGAAGTGGTAATGCAATACTATTCTTGGGGGGGGGGATGTGGTCTAGTCTTTGGTCGAACCCTGGGGGCAGATGGGAGGGCAATTAAAATTCATGGTGAGCATTTTGAATTCTCCAGGAATCCTTTCCATGCATGAAAACCTACTCTAGGCTTTACATCACAGCTGGGTTGCTACACTGGCTAGTTGATAAGCTTTGTGTTCCAGAAATCATAGATTGATCAGCTTTATTACAGTTACTTTATTAATTTTTAACTTTGAAAATATCTGCTTTTTATGTTACTTCCAAGAAGAGTTAATGCATTGGCTGAAATCCAGTAGTAAATTGTAATGAGAGTAGGCCCACTGAATCAGAGGCATTTGGTGAGCCAACTGTGCCATATGCTCCACTGATTCAGTAGGCTTACTCTAGTTGTGACTAGAGATGGGCACGACTCAGAAAAAAAAATTCGTTTTCATTTTCGGCTAGGGGCCGTTTCGTTTCGTTTCCATTTTCGTGAGCTAATTTTCAAAATTTTTCATTTTCGTTTCGTTATGTAACGAAAACAAAAACCGAAAACGAAAACGAAAAATTTTTCGTTTCTCCCCATTTAGCTCCATTGAGTGCTTTTCCAGTAACGAAAAACGAAAACTGGCTCAAAATTAGTTGTTTCGTTTCCGTTTTCGGTCCATTTTTGAACCGTTTTTCGTTTTCGTTTCGTTACGTAACGAAAACGAAAAAACAAAAATGAAAACGAAAATTGTGCTAAGTCGTGCCCATCTCTAGTTGTGACTTATTGCTGGATTTCACCCAATGACATATCCAAGCCTTTCTGAGCAGATATAAGGTGTTGCTCTGGAATACTGCTCAGTTGTTGGTGCCTTCAGCACATCTACAACTCAGTCAGTACATGCTATTATTCCCAAAGCAGTTTAATCTGTATTCCATGGCCATATTCAACAGGAAATATGCCTTCTCCCGCCCTCATGGACACTAGAGCTGGGCTAATGTTTAGGTTCTGTCCTTCATGCCTTGTCTCCAACCTTGCAGAAAACATCACTGTCTCCCTTGGAGTGGTCCGAGCAGCAGATCAGGAAGGCTGCTAATCTGGAAGAGCTCCTGCGGATCACCCACTCTGAAGACTGGAAGCTGTGGAAGTGCCAACTGAAGCTCAAGAGTGTGGGCGCCTTGGACTCCAGATCTCCTTCGCACCGTTCCACAAGATTTGCAGCTGCTTTCTATGATATCGAGATGCTCAAAAGTAGGCATAATGTTTATGACCAGGATCTTTCTGTAGCCTCTGAGGACAAGCAAGCTCCAGGCTCATGTGGTATACTATGATAAACCATAGAATCCAACAACTATAGTCTGGTGCACAAGACCAAGTCCGGGGATTTATTTTGAGTACCAAAACTTCAGAGATCCCCTGGCCCTCTACATATGAATCCATTGCTCTGTTCTCTAAATGTTCTTTATTCCGGAAATATTGAAATATGTGCTTGTCATTTTGTGCTTGTTGCTAATGCTATTGTAAAAGAGAGAGAGAGAGAGAGAGATGATGTAAATACATAAACTATGTGTTTGAACTACACTTGTAGGAATTTGCTTATCAGTTTGTTTGCAACATTATGTTGATATTCTTCTCTTGACGTGGCATGAAGATGGAGGTCAAAAATAACGTGGAAAGGGTGAGAGCCACTATTTCTCTTGCCACCTCGATGTCACAGCAACCGTAAAGTAGGTGCTTATGTGGTACACAGCCACTCTCCACAAGGCACCCAAAAGGCACAATGGCTCTGTTTGCTTGCTGGCAGAAAATGACATTTTATCAGTGAAAAAATGGTAGAGCTTGTTACTTGTTACGAGAGAAAAATTATGTCCTTGGATACTCTTGGGGAAAAATATGTAAGCAGTGTGCCTTTATTACATAGTTAAAGATGCACTGGGGAGGATCCCTGAGAATAAACAACTGTTCATTCAGAAAAATAATGGTGTACATTCAAGGTTTTCAAGATAATGGAGGTCTAGTTCAAACTATAGAGATGGTCTTACTACCACTGCAGAATGTAACATGGCACTTTTTTAAAAAATTGAGAGCAACCAGGGAATAACAGGGTTCAGAGGAGAAATACCTTCAGCCTGTCCTACAGAAGTCTTTAGACCATATTATTTTCTCTCTCTTTTTCAAATGTAACAAAAATGATAGCTGCTTTTAATACATTCTCTTCTACTCGACAAAGGAGAGAATTATATGAACTGCAAATATATAAGAGAAAGCACTGAAAGAATATGTCAACAGCCATGTTTGTAGACACCCACGCAGAGAGGTGTAGAAAGAGGTAGAATTTCCCAACAACCCAGGAAAAAAAGCAAAGCAAAGCAATAAACATTTAAATTCTTTTTTAAAAAAAATTAGGTGTGTCCTGATATAAAACACTTCATTAGTTTGGATGTTGCTGGGCAGGATCTGCCTCAAGGGCTGTTCACACAAAATGAGGAAAAACAAGAGGCAAGAGCAATTAAAATTACCTGTACTATCAGCTTCCGCCCTGTTAAACTTTTGTCTTTGCCCTGCAGCTGTTTATTTAACAAACGTTTGAACTGGAACAATTAGCAGCTCAGTGTTCTAAAATGTCATTTGCTGATTCTGCTTGTTAAGAATCTTTCTTGTTTCCTCTTTCCTTTTACTACCATCCTCCCTGTGACTCCCTCCCCTTTTATCATTTCTGGATCTCTCTCCTCCCTTGTAGAACTTTCTTGCATGGTATTGGTCCTTGTCCCTGGATCCTGCCCTTTCATGAAGGTTTTCCCCACCCTCTGGACTTTCTTCTCTCTTCATGTCAACCACCTCCAATGGAAATTCTGATGAGAGTTGGCGATTTTGTAGGGGCATCATGGCCACATTCAAGGAGCAGAATAGTCAGGAGGAAAATCACACCTGGGATTAGGGGGAAAAGCATAGAGGATGCTCCAACACCAGACGCATCTGGAAGCCCTTCACAAGAGTATGTGAGGTGTTTAAAGAGAGGTTTTACCATTGCCACACATGCCCCCCCCACACACACACACTTCTGAATTTCTAGAGCCAAGCAGAGTTGTGAAGAAGTTATATTGAGTCCTGGGAGCCACTATGGTGTGATGTTAGCCTTGGAAACTCACTAGGGAGCAGGGGTGGCACTGGTAAAAGGACTAAGTAAATACCTCATATACCTTGATGCTCTGCTAAGTTGGCCATAAATTGTATGAAACTTGAGGGCTCATCATACATTCTTGAGTCATAGTCCACTACTCCATCTGCTGCAGTACATTGGCTCTTAGTTAGTTAGTTAGTTAGTTAGTTAGTTAGTTAGTTAGTTAGTTAGTTAGTTAGTTAGTTAGTTAGTTAGTTAGTTAGTTAGTTAGTTAGTTAGTAAATTCAGTTTTTATCATGTCCATCTAGCGGGCAGACCACTACTCTGTTTGGCTTACAATTGGACTGTCAGCAAGATAAGTTAAAATTCAGCAATAACAACAAATAAGATATTAGGCAAGAAACAACCCAAATTAAATATGTAATCAAATCTATTCTAAAATACCAAATGGTGGCAAACAAAACCATATCAGTCCTTACCTAGTCCAACAGGTATAATCCACACAGAATATGGAGATATCAAGGACCTCAGAGGAACCTCAATGTGTATGGAAATACTAAAACTATCCAGGACAAATCCACACAGACTCCAGTAGTGACACATGTGTGCATACACAGGGAAATGTTCAGTGTGGATTAAATATGCCTAGTGGTCATGTTATGCTAGATAGCTATCAGGTGGGTGGAAAGAGGGACTGAATTAAAGGAAGGTTTACAATTGGCTGAGCTACTGAATCGGACAGTTCCATGCTACACATTTTTGTGACATTTCCTGTTTGTTTGCAATGATAACAAATGGCAAGGGGTGTTTGGTTCTCTTTCAAGCACCGTCTCATTTTTCACAGATGTGGGAGAACTCACATGGGTATCTGTATATGACCTGCTGAATATCAAGGGAAACCAAGTGTGACTGTTCTTGCATTTAGAATGGCTTTGTATTTTCCAGTTATCGACGAAGAGTGGCAAAGGACCCAATGTATACCAAGGGAGACCTGTGTTGAAGTTGCCAAAGAGCTGGGTGCAACCACCAATAAATTCTTCAAGCCTCCTTGTGTGAATGTGTACAGATGTGGAGGATGCTGCAATGAAGAGAGTCTGAGCTGTATGAATATAACCACATCTTACATTTCCAAAATGGTATTTAGACCATTTTCTACTCTTCTGCAAGCACAATATTTTGATTAAAAGTCTAAGAGAATCATCCTATGGCTTGATGACCCTTAGGGTCCTTTTCACCAATGCAGTTCTAAGATTTGTATTCAGATTATTTGTTCTTTGTGGAAAGGAGGGCGCATATTATCAAGTAATTGACATAGTGATATTCAAACCTGTGGTGGGCCCACACCAGGGAACTGTGACCTATTTGCCAGTGGATGTCTACCATAGACCGTTAAGGATAAGTTGTAAGATTGCCCTCCCAATTCATAACAACCTGAAAAAATTGTAATATTAAAAGCAGTTGGCAATTAACTCTCACAAAAGAGAAGGAACTTACTAAAAATGAATTTGCCTGTAGTGATGCTTCTAGTAATGATGAAAATTAATGCTAGATTTCAATTTTGCAGCTCTTTGAGATTTCAGTACCTTTAACGAATGTGCCAGACCCAATTCAAGTCAAAATTGCAAACCACACCAGTTGTAAGTGTTTGACCCTCCAGCGCCAACCCTATACTGTCATTCGGAGATCTGTGCAGTATCCAGAGGAGGATCGGTGAGATGGATTCTCTCTTATTGTCTCTGTTCACATCCCTCTCTTTAAGATAGAAAGGAAGGGAGGAAGGAAGGAAGGAAGGAAGGAAGGAAGGAAGGAAGGAAGGAAGGAAGGAAGGAAGATTGGCTGTGACAATATTACTGTACATTTTATTGAAAGGTTAATTACTTCCTAATATATAGGGGGTGGGAGATCACGTTTTTCAATATTGTAACGAAAGGTGAATGCCTTCTTGGAAAAACACTTTAAAATGTTATATAATATAAGGACAGTTCCCCTTCTAGCAGCAGTTTTTAATTAGGATGGCATCTTTAATATTTATGAAGTGTTTTTTTTTAAAAAAGTCAAAATTGACAAGAGACAGCTGTGGCAAATTAAAAAACAGCAGGCAGTTGGAATGTGGTTTGAGGCCCCATTTTGATGACTTAGCAAATGTAATTCCCTGAATTGTTCCTTTAATTAAAATTCTTGTCAAAAGACCTAGGAGTAGGGATACTTCTAAGTTCTGTTTCAGTACATTACAGAACTTTTCCAACAAACTCCCTGGACCGATACCCAGAACCTTGGGCAGTCTGAGCAATGAATGACACGTAACTTCCTGTCTCTGATTATTTTTTTAAAAAAGCAAGCCTCTGGCGATTATAGAAGAGAAATCATGAGGTAAAATGGGCAGAATACTGTTTGCCCCATTACTTTTGTGGGAAACTATCCCACACCCACCCTTCACTGTTTGGGCCAATGATGGAAATTATTTTGAGTATAATGATCATCATGATAATGATTAATCAAGCTGCTATCTGGAGAGGTGGTTTCCTAATTCATTTGTCCTCCGTGGTAAAGATTAAAGTTCCATAAAGGGCAACTGAGAAACTTGGTATTTTGGTATAAAAGTGATCAGGCAGACCCAGTTTAGTATAGCGGATAGTGTGTTGGAACAGGACTCGGGTTCAAATTCCTACTCAGACATGGGAACTCACCAACAGTTGGCCATTAAAAAGACTACTCCATAAATATCTCTCACACTGTACATCAGAATCAATTTGCTAGCAAAAACAAATGATCAGGTTAGAGTATATCTACTAAAAATCAAATGTCTGAGAAAAGGCAGGAATCTGTGATTTGTGGACTTTGAATTTTAATTTGTGAACATTTTCAAAAGAAAATTATTGGAAAATGCATGCAGCTAAAAGCTCATTATGATCTCCACATAGCAGAAGGCAGGACTGTGGCTAAATAAAGTCTATTGCAGAGTTCTAGAATTTCTGGCTGAATTCCTCAAGCTCCACAGGAGAACTACAGTGATACACAGAGCAGAATAGTGTATGTTCCCTAGAATAGTCCAGCACTTTTCCCACTGAATTTTCTCACTTTCAATCTCAATAACTCACCCTGAGACATAAGTAAGAGAAGGAATAAAAAGTCTCATTACTTACAATTGAACTAATCAAACAGCAAACTGACAAACGTGACTGCTAGAAGGGACTTTCAGCGTTTTAGTGCTCAACCTGAAGCTAGCGACAGTGCATGCACAGTGCCCTTGGGCTTCTTGTTTTCATACCCCTCTCTCCAAATCATGTTTTGTTGGAGGCTATGATGCTCTCTGTGTGAAACACTTGACCCCACTCCATTACTGCTGATAAGTTCCTCGGTTTTTCTGCCCCTCTGCATAGGCTTCTGTGAAACACAGAGGGTGATTTATGTAGCAAAGCATGCACACAATGAAAATGCACAGGATTGGCACATGCTAGGTGCATGTAAAGTAGGGGTGTAGTGGCTCAGCAGGCTAGAGCACTGAAAACTGTTGGGTACAAGGTTGGCAGCTCAGTGGTTCAAATCCCAGGTGCCACACAGCGGAGTGAGCTCCTGCTGTTAACCCCAGCTCCTGCCAATCTAGCAGTTTGAAAGCATGTAAATGCAAGTAGATAAATAGGTACTGCTGTAAAAAGCGGGAAGGTAAACAGTGCCAGCCACGTGGCCACAGACTTGCACAACCCTGGCTCTTTGGCTTGAAAACATAGATGAGCACCGCCCCTAGAGTCAGACACGACTAGCACGCATGTGAGGGGGAAAACTTTACCTTTACCCTTTAGGTGCATGTAGTGCAGTATAGTCCAAAACTGTCCTGTACACTTGTGCTTGCTTGGCAATCTGACTATTCATAACCAATGTGCAATGCAGCCATCGGTCTGCCTTTTGACTAGCAGAAGAAAATAAGCTGAATCTTTAGAGCCATGTTTAACTACACTTAATGTCCTTTCTCACCATTTATGCTTAGTCCCTTCACCTTTTCTCTTCTAGCTGCCCCCAGATAAATAAACTGTGCCATGATGGCTGGATATGGGATGACCGTACATGTGAATGTGTGACAGACAAAGATCACCCTGGCAGAAGGGAAGGTAAGTACCATATTGATAACCACTGAGCAGCCTGCAGGTCACAAGATGCCAAGAAAAGGATTGCCCCCTGTCTTATGACCCTTCCTGCTTCCCTTGCCTTTTTAAAAAAATCTATACTGGCATTCCCAATGGCTAGCTTCTGAGTATGTAAATACTGCATGCTGAAGTCCAGGACAGAGGTACCTTTGTGGTTGGCCCTCCATTGTAGACAGAAGAGATTAGTGGGAAGTAGTCTTTCAAAAAGTGATCTATGGGGGTTCCGGCTACACCGCAGCAACACAACTTGATAAGTTCTCCAGGCTTATCAAGTTGAATCCCCCCAGATGAAGGGATTCCTAAAGGGGCAGGTTTCCCTGGAGGGGAAATGTAGAAAAGGCAGCACCTGCAGGCACAAAGGGAACGGCAGTGAACTTTGGTAGAAGCAGGAAAATGCTTTGCCACCCAATGGGGGAAGACCGACACCATTCTGGCGAAGGCACAGCTGTTGGTGCTGGGCGCTGTAAATAAGCTGTATATATTTGGCATGTCATAAGTAGATCTGCCTACACACAGACCCCACTTATCTACACAAAGCTCCTCCTTGGCTTTAGAAAACTTTCTTCAAGTAAGCATCAACCCTCCTCTTCTGGAAGTGCATTGCCAGCAGGAAAAAGGATGCCAAGCTTAACATAGCAAAGGGTACCCTGAATGTTGACAACACCAGGGGTAGCACGATGGCCTACATGATACCTTCTAGCCCAGTGGTCCCCAACCCCCGGGCCGCGGACCGGTGCCGGTCCGTGGACTGGTCGGCACCGGGCCGCCTGGGGAGGCCGGGGAGGCTCCTCCCCTTTTCCTCCGCCGCCCTCCTCCTCCTCCTCTTCTCTCCCGCCGCCGGCCGGTGGAGGAAGGCTAGAGGAGCGCAGGAGGAGCCGCCGCCGCCGCCTTTGCCTTTGCCTTCCTCCTCTGCCCGCCGGCGGTGGCGGCGCATCCTCCTCCTCCTCCGCCCTCTTCCTCCTCGCCCTCCACTAGCAGCAGAAGCAGCAGCAGGAACCCCGTTTGTTTGGCCCGCTTGCCCTGGGGGCCGGGCGCGCGGGGGCCGGCGGGGAGGAGGGGGTGCGCGCGGTAGGCGCTGGCGAGCCCCCCCCGCGCGCGCACCGCCGCCGCAGCGTGGGGGGCCCCCTCAGTCGGAAGAGGTGGGTGCCCCCCTCCTCCTCCTCCTCCCCCGGGGCGCGTGCCCTTTGGGCCCTCCCTGCGGCCGCGCTCCAGGGCGGAGCCCCCCCCGCTGCCGCCGGACCGCGCCTGTGTTGGGGGCGGGCGGGGGGGCGTCGCGTGCCGGCCCGGGTGTTTTCGCCGCCGCGACCCCCCCCGCGGTCACCCCCGCCCTGCCCCCGCGACCTCCCGCCGCAATCGCCCCCGCTGCTGCTGCTGCTCCTCCGGCGGCGGCGGCGGCAGGAGGAGGAGGAGGAGGCGCTACCGCCAGTCCCCAGCGGCCGCCTCCCCGTGAGAGTTTCACACCTGGCCGGAGCTCGGGCTCCCTGCCCAGCAGCAGGTGAGAGAGGCGGCGGGAGGCGGTCGGACTCCCCTTCTCGGCCCGGAGACCTGGCGGGAGGGGGGGCAAGTCTTGGTGGCGGCTCTGTGTGTGTGTGTGTGTGTGTGTGTGTGTGTGTGTGTGTGTGCGTGCGTGTGCGTGTGTGTGTGTGTGTGTGTGCGTGCGCGCGCGCACACACACGCGCCGGGAATGTCGGGTGAAGAGAAGCAGTGGAGCT
>JAHTLZ010003307.1:378062-388734 GCA_023846285.1 Phrynocephalus versicolor
GGCAATCACGCTGCGAAGCGAGGAGCCTCGTGAAGTGACGGCCATAGAGCCAAGATGCTAGAAGTTGCTTGTAATACTCCATTCATTTTCCTTAAGTGGAGATAATGATTGGCATAACATGTTTAACTCAATAACATATTAATCATCTGGGCTTGAAGTTCAGTGGAAACTCCTTGGCACAAATGGATTGAATCTCTAATTGCACCCATCTTTTGTCCAACCCTGACCTTTTCCTGACTTGTAGGTCAATGCTGCTACTGTAGATGGGATCACGCCTCTGTTTAATGCTTGCCGCAGTGGCAGTGCGGCTTGCGTCAACATGCTGCTCGAACATGGTGCCAGGCCGCAAATAGAGAACCACTTGGCTTCACCCATTCATGAAGCTGTAAAAAGAGGTAATGGTAGAACTGTGAATTAGTTTCACTGGAAACAAGACTCTTGCACTGTCTACACAGCAGGGCCAGGCCCCAGTACAGTGGACCCTCGTATAACAAACGGTTTGTATAACATAAAATCTGTACAACATAAAAAATCCATAGGTAGGGGAAATTTGCTTAACAGAATTGTCTATGGGGCAAATCCATACAACATAAAATGGCCGCGATTAGGGATTACTCTGTTTTCAATGCATTCCTATGGGTAATTTGTATAAAGGAAAATGTGCTTAATATAATTTCATTTGGAACAAATTAATTCCTTTATACAAGGTACCACTGTATTTAGCAAATGAAAGATAGCTCCCTTCTGTGCTTCTTGCACAGGAGACAAACCAGTTGATCTGACTGCTGAAACTTCCGTCAACACTGACAATCATCCTCCGCCATCCCAGAGAATACCCAGAGTAGTTCAAGGGTGTGTGTGTGTGGGGGGGGGGGACAGGATTATGACACACACAGGTTTCTCTTCCAGGGGAAGAGAATGGAGGAGATGAAAGCCCCCCCATGTGCCTAATGAGACCTTTTGTCCTACACTGTCCAGTAATAAAGCTGGATCTACTAAGAGAAATTTTGAGGTCCAACACAGGTGATTGGAATTACCGATTGGTTACTAAAAATCAATGAGTCAATCACGAGTCAGGCCTTCCTGCAGTAATGTCACCTTCTAGATCACTATTTCTGGGCTAGATTTATGAAAAGATAGCAAATACTTCACTGGTAAAACTTTAATAGACTTGGGGGACAAGTATGACATTATTCATACACATTGCACTGACTGTATAGATCATTGCTTTAGAGATCTGTCTATGGAGTCAGGGATTGGGAGTTCCATTCCCCACTGTGTTTCCTGTGAGTCACGTCACCCTGCATGGTTTCTGAACGAGCCATACAGTCCCAGGGCGCTCCCAGAAGAAGGGAATGGTAACCTACTTCTGAGTGTTCTGTATCTAGAAAATCCTAAGAAGTGTCACCATGTCAGAATGGACTTTGCATATGATTATTCTTTATGTAAGCACACACTTTCTGCCTTTTCCTAAACTTTGTGCTGTATCCTTCTTGTTTGCACTTCCACCTCTATTTTATTTAGCCTAGTCCTTGTCCTGTAGGTACTCTTAACACAAGGCTGCCGCTGTCATGTTCCCTGCAAAAGTGGTACAAGGAGACGAGGGAGTCACTTCCTTCTTTTTGACATTGAATAAATATATGCAAATACACTGAGGAATGTCTCGTTGTGGGAGATGGCAGGATCTGCGTGTCCTCCTGTAGGACAGTAACAAGGTTCTGTTTTTGCTTGTATTTGCCTAGGCCACCGAGAATGTATGGAAATCCTTTTAGCCAACGGCGTGGATATGGATCTAGAACATCCAGAATATGGGACACCACTCTACGTGGCCTGCATACACCAAAGGAAGGAGTGTGTCAAGAAACTTTTGGAACTAGGTAGGCAGTCTGTGTGTTGGGGGTGAGGGACATTCATAGGTGTTTACCAAGAGGGTTGGAAGGGCTGTTTCGTTACCAAAAATCACAACAATCCAGATGCCCCCGGGAACATCTGCAGAAAAAGCCATGCAGACCCTCTGGCACCACCCATTGAGCTGAACTAGAAGCCTTTGAATGAACAGAGACATTATGAGTAAGTGACCACCAATAGATTCTGTTTTACCCAAGACATAGTACATTCAGTGGAGCCAGGTATGAGCTGTCAGTTGCCAAAGATCTCAGGGTGCTCATGCCTGTATGAACATAGCCGAGGAGATAAGAAGCAGAGAAAGGGGTGGATCCTATCTTCTAGTATGGCTAGCATGCTATTAGAAGCCTAATATCTTTAACTAGCATCTTCATTGTAGCACAAGCTTTTTTCTCTCCCATAGCTTACAAATGAGTTTGCTTTTGTTTTAGCATTGATCATTGAGTGGTACGCTGTGATTGTCACCATCACCACCCAAGGTGGACAGACAGCTGGGGAGTTCCTTCTCTATCGTGGTCTCTATAAATTCCAAACTCCGGAAACTTGACTTTATTAATGTTGGTGAATGGGGTTACATCTGTGTACCATCTGCACCCCAATCCACCAGGAGGGGCTATGTTAGCTCCACTAGTCCCCCACCCAGTCCATTTTCTGCCCAACCCCAAGTTCTTGCCATTGAAGTCGGGCTACTCACAGTCTACTGGTGGTGTTGATTCATGCACACTGCAAAGACAGTTTGTAACACTCAGTTAAGACCAAATTTCCCAAGACCTTTCCTGCCACTGCCTATGCTGCTCCTTCTGGTGCTTGCACCTATGCTGCCTCCATTGGATTGGAGTGGGGTCACCATTATCGCCACAGGGCAGATGCCTGAGATAGCGATACTGGCAGGCTAAAGATTGGAGCTCCTCTGTTGCATCTTTGATTACCCAAGGGTCCAGGACACATAAAAATGAGCTTAAGCTACAGGAAGCCAGGAAAAAACTTCCTAACTGTTAGAGTAGTACAACAATGGAATCAGGTATCTTGGGAGGTGGTGAGTGCTCCAACATTGGAGGCATTCAAAAGAAATTTGGACAATCACCTGGCAGATATCCTATGGAGCAGGGAGTTGAACTCTATGGTCTTATAGGCCCCTTCCAGGTCTATTATTCTGTGATTTTATGTTCCTCCCCCATTAGCCATGGTAATGTCCACTCAGGTCCCTGTTCTGCAACAGGGAGTAGTTCCATTCTCCAGAGGCACAAAAGAGGGGGAGGGGTCTAGCTCCTCTTTTAGTTCCTCTCACTTCTGTGTTCCACCTACAACTCCTGTCACCACCAGCTAGCACAGCAAATAAGTAGAGGAAAATGTTGGAGGTCACTTGCTTGAACTATGCTCCAGTGGCACACAGAAGCAAACCAGCCAGCAGCTTTGCAATTAGATGATAAAACACTCCCACTCCAAAGATGCACTTTTAAAAACTTCCATGTCTGCACAACCAAAATCTTAGGCTTACCTTTCAGTGAGGTGTCACTGAAAAAAATCAAGCTGACTTGCAGCTTGAAACCTCATCAAATGAAAAGCAACTATCTTTTAGTTTTGAAGAGAATGCTGCTCCTAACTGCAAAGCTGGTATCACATCTGTTTCTTAAGCAGGGAAAGTTCTTGTGCCGGCATAGGATTACTGGGGACAGAAGGAAGAGGCATCATAATTGTAATTATTCAGTATTCATGATGCTACACATTCAATATCTTGTGCTTCTTACAAACTAAGGAAAAGATGACTATTATTCTCACACTGCAGATGGAAGGATAGGAAAAGGGCTTTTTTCAGGGTTGATCTGCATCTCGCTAGAAGCAAAAATTAGGTTAATCTTCCAGATATGTGCTTCTCCCATATGTTCATGTCAAAGCTGTCACACATGCACACAAAAGCAGTATTTGCCCCCCAGTGAGCAATCACAAAACAAAGCAAACCAGTTTGCAGGCTCCTTGTTGTCTAAATAATCCCTGCTTTGACAATCTTCAACTACCTTTCAGCACATAAAGAATTCCCTCCTCCCACTGTGTCACCTGGAATGCATAATTTGACAGTCTTTACATGGCAGAGACAAGACTTGAACTCAGGACTTTTGCTTTGTTGCTACTTCAGCTCCGACTGGTTTTGTTTTTGTTTCTCTCATTTATAAATATATTGAGCTTCCCCCCCCCCCCCCTTTCCCCCTTTCCCCTTTTTATTTCAGATGTATGCATTGCAAGGTGCAGGTGGTTATCTGTTTTTTGAATATCTCCCCCAAAGGGTTAGAAAAATAAACGAGCTCTCTGCGACACAGGAGATAGCGCTGCTATATAGACAGTTACTCAGCAGTTTTCTTTTTAAGGGGGCTGTCCTTTGAATGACAGGCCACCCACTCCATAACTAGTGCAAAACCAAACAAGTAAAAGAGAGACTTCCAGAGTGGAAATGCTTATATAATTGCACCTACACACTCACTTAAGTAAACGGGATTCTGACTTAGTGTTTACATACTTGAAATAGATCTATTTAATCTTTTTTAAAAAAAATAATTAAGATCATTACTGATGCATTTGGAATGGTGCAAAGTTTGTGATGGCCTAGATGCCCTAAGCACATCCAATCTTGCCTGATTTTGGAAGCTAAGCAGGGTCGGCCCTGGTTAGTACTTGGATGGGGGACCACCAGGGAATACCAGGGGCTGTAGGCGCCTGGAGTAGGAACTGCGAAACCACTCCAGTATTCCTGCCAAGAAAACTCCATGAGTATGGGGTCACTAAGAGTCGGTCACGATTGTAACAACACAACACACACATACACATTAGACTCCGCTGGCTCTTTTTGCGTCACTTCCGTCTGACCTCTGTTCCTCAGTTGCCCTCGATGATCTTCTGTGTAAACAACTGCATAACAAGCAATATTTAATGAAGCAATCAGTCAAAATCAAGATTTGGTTTCCATTTTGTCTCACTCCTCTGCTTCCCGGTGATGCTAAACAGCTGGGTTTCTTGTCCCTGCTTTCTTTTTAAGGAGCTAGCGTCGACCTAGGTAGGCGCCTTGACACCCCACTTCATGCAGCGGCTACAAAATCCAGCGTAGAAATCATCAACTTGTTGACCGACTATGGGGCCAACTTGAAGTGCAGAAATTCTGACCGCAAATGCGCTCTTGATCTTGCTGCTCCAAATAGCTCCATTGAACGAGCACTTTTGCTTCTGGAAGGTAATGAATAGTTCAGGAGCTTCCTCTTCCCATGTCTTCTGGTTAATGATGAGGCCTTATTTGTTGCTCATGCAGACCCTAATGCTTTGTTTGGGCGTATGGATGCCTAGGATTAGCTGTTACCCTTTTACATTTTAACTGTGTGTGTTTTTGTGTGTGTGTTCATTTGGGGGAAGCTGCAGCTCCAAGATGTTGTCTATCCTTTAGTTCAGTGGTTCTCAAAGTGATCTATATAGTCCCCCAGGGGTCTATTTCGACTTGCAGGGGGTCTATGTCTTCACTGTCCCTCAGATACTGTGGGGCCAGACTATAGTTGGAAGAAAAACTATACAAAATTCCCCTACAAGTATGTGAATAGCCCAGCAAATGCTAAAGAACAAAAAAAAGCAACTCCAGGAGGCCCAGTCAACTCACTCAGGACTTCAACTGGTGAACATGAAGTAAAACAGCTGTAATTCCACTAAACAAGAAGCAAAATGAGGGGTCTCAACATGACCCTGACAAAACAGCTTCACGCCCCTAAAACCTTGAAGGCTTAATCCAAACGAAATCCCTGCACCAAACCTAATAGGGCAGGAACCAATGCAGGGAAGCTACTGCAGCCGCTTGGCAACCAGGCCCCCCCCTTACTCTCCTCTCAGAATTTACGATACAATTGATGCTCCAATAGACCCACCTTCAATGTTGTTTGTGGGGGGGAAGCAAGCAGCCCTAAATCTCTTTGCGACCGCGGGTGCCCAAGCTCAAGGAGGCCATGTGTGGAAACTGGGAACCCTTGGGAAAGACTCTTTCCCAGGAGCCCAGGGAGGCAGGTGGAAGCTGGAAACAAACTTCCAAACCCCTGGGGGACCTGCGTCCCACCCCTACTTGCCCCTGGGGGACCTGCGCCCCACCCTTATGTGGGAGCACAGCTGCCTCTGCTGCCAGGGCCCTTTCATCCTAAACCACCACCACCCTGCTCCCTCTGCTCTCCCTCCATACAGCCCCCCTCTCTCTTCTCTTTCTCTGTCTCTGCACTTTACAGGGCTAGCATCCTAAAAGCGCCCAACCTTCACAGTCAAAGGGGAAGGGGTGCAAAGGGGGGGAGGAAGTGAGTTTTCAGGTCAAATGGGAGTTCTGCAATGGCTGTAGTTTGAGGACCCCTGCCTTAAATCATGGCCAGATTTGGCCCATGGGCTGTAGTTTGAAGACCTCTGCCTTAAATCATGGTGGGCAACTATGGCGTTTTTGAGAGTCCAGCTTTCATAGTGATTCACCATTGACAATGATGCTTTGGGTTGATGGGATATGTTGGACAAAACCATCGGAAAACCATAATTGTCTGCCACTGACTTAAATGTTAAGTCCCCAATGACAATGTATTTCAAATAACGAATTTTAGCTGATGCTATTTTATATCTCTCTATTTTGCAGTCGTTCACATATGAACACACTAGGTTTTTGCAAATTAATATATACTTTGCTCACTGTGCTCACGACCTGGGGTTCAATCCCAGGTAGCCGGCTCATGGTTGAGTCAGCTTTCCATCCTTCCGAGGTCGGTAAAATGAGTACTCAACTCGCTGGGGGGGGTGGGCAATGTGTAGCCTGCATAATTAAACTGTAAACTGCCCAGGGAGTGCTTGAAGTGCTATAAGCAGAACACTTTGCTTTTGCTTTTACTTTGATGAATAAATGAACATGTATGCACCAGTTCACATGACCATTCTGCTTCTCTTTCCTCCAGGCCCTCCTAGACTTGCCCAGCTTTGCCGACTGTGTATTCGAAAGTGCTTGGGCCGATCCTGTCTTTATGTTGTCCACAAGCTACACCTTCCTGAGCGACTTGAAGATTTTCTTTTGTTTCGATAACTTCATAGGTGTCAGCAGGCTGACAAAAAATGTTTATTCATAATATATTAAATAAAAGTGAAAATCAACAAAGACCTTATTCTTTGTTCGGCAGTATAGCCATTCTGTTAGCATAGCACAAGTGAAGGTGACTTCTTTGGTGCATTAGAGAATCTTTTTTTATAGTCTCTTGGTCTACTTCTCATTTAACATTGGATCCCTAAATGAAACAGCTTTCTCCTGTAATTACAGCAAGATGGATATCTCCTCCCCCATGATGCATGGCAATTAGAGATGGGCACGACTCAGAAAAAAATTTTCGTTTTCGTTTTCGTTTTCGGCTAGGGTCCGTTTCGTTTCGTTTCCGTTTTTGTGAGCTAATTTCAAAATTTTTCGTTTTCGTTTCGTTATGTAACAAAAATGAAAATGAAAACGAAAATTTTTTCGTTTCTCCCCATTTAGCTCCATTATGTGTTTTTCCAGTAACGAAAAACGAAAATTGGCTCAAAATTAGTCGTTTCGTTTCCGTTTTCGGTCCATTTTTGAACCATTTTTCGTTTTTGTTTCGTTACGTAATAAAACGAAAAAACGAAAACGAAAACGAAAATACCGCTAAGTCGTGCCCATCTCTAATGGCAATACACATGGCCAGAGGTTAGCTATTATGACTGCACACACTAAACTCACATCAAGTGTATTCATATCTCAGGCAGAAGTTCGTTTCAAAATGAAGGCCAGTAACTTGAAGATGCTATTGTGATCAGTGTTAATAGTTGAGGCCATCCCTGTGATTCAACATCAGTTCTCCATTGTGTTAGTACCATATACTGTATGATTACTCAGTATTAGAGATAGGCACGAACCGAAAAAATGGCGATTCATTTCGTTTAATTTCGTTTAAGGCTTCATTTCATTTCGTTTTGTTTTTAACGAGTTTTCATTTTTAACAAAACGAATAATGAATAACGAAACAAAAAATTCATTTTGTGCCCGTCTCTAATCAGTATGGATTTTATCTGAATGGAATATAGGTACATTTCTGGTATCTTGAACCACAGGCAAAATCAATGTCTTATGTAAAATTCAGGTTCTTTGGAAAGCTGACTATCTTGTGTTTTTTGAGTGAGTGAGTGAGAGAAAGAATGTGTGTATGTGTATGAGAGAGAGAGAGAGAGAGAGAGAGAGAGAGAGGGACAGAGGTTGACTAAAGACATTGTGTCCTATAATTTTGTAAGACCACCATACTTCATCTTAATCTACCAGTCCTGTGAGCATTGTCCTATGAGCCTTTCCTCATCTATGAAGAAGTTCATATAGTGTCCCTTTAAAATACCAATATGGGAATATAATGTAGGCAAATAGGTAATACGTTTTTCAGCTACATCCTGTATTTGCACTACAGTCGTACCTCGGTTAACGAACGCCTCGGTTAACAAAAAGAAATTTCTGGGAATAGGGATGTTTCAGTTTAAGAAAATTTGCCCCGGGATGCCCCAGTTTATGTTTTTTCCACTATGCATTTTGTTTCTCATGCATTCCTATTGGAAATATCTGGGAATAGGGATGTTTCACTTCAATAAATGTTTCACAATACAAAACTGCTAACAGAACAAATTAATTTTGTTAATTAAGAAAGGGAAGCGAGTTACCACTGTATTCATTTTGTATTGCAGAGACCTTGTACCATGTAATATAGTTGACTCATTAGCATGTTCAGAACCTAGGTCTTTATATGTAAATGTGCTACAATATTTTATCCAGAATCATCTTCCAAAAATCTAAAGGCCAAAATACATGTTGGGGGAAATGCAGCTTTCTTGCTTTTAACAAGGTTTTATCCTTAGCAATGTGATCCACCTTCTTATGCATGACATGTACAGGAATTAAGTATTTCCAGTCCAGAGATAATTGTGATGACCCGTGCATTTCTCCTTTTCTGAGTTTTGAGATTTGGTCATTTTTCACCACTTGAGGGAGCACTCCTTCAATAAACTGATTACTCCAAACATGTATGTGCTTTGGCCCTGCAGTGGACTAGGATTCCTTTCATGCTTTCAATTCACAGTACCTCAGCCCATACACCCAAGCTACATCAGAAACATGCTGAACATAGCAAAGGGTGCTCATTCAAAGATAAGGATGTACACATATTAGACAGAGAGGATAGGTGGTTTGAGAGACAGGTCAGGGAAGCCATTAATATATTAAGAACTCCTCTCTCGACAGGGGGGGGCGCTCAGGCACAATCTGTCTGCTACTTAACAAGCAGCCATTTCAACAATTCTCAGACAAATCAAGAATACTTTAAACCTCCAACAACAAAGTCATGGCTAATGACTCATACTTTATGGGTGTTGGGAAGGTGGTAAAGGTGCACCATTGTCCACCTAATGAGCCTGTCGAGGCCATTGACCACCTAACGAGCCTATTTAGGCCATTCTTCATCTTATGAGCCTGTTTCAGACAAAGGTGACATAAGGGCAAAGTGAACTATAAAACGGAGGACTCACAACTAATTTTCCTCAGACTGAGGAAGCTGTTTGGATAAGAATAGAATAGAATAGAATTTATGATCATTATATAAATATGAGATTTAAAAATTGCCACCCAATCAGCTCGTCACACACCCCAACAGCGAAATGTATAAATCTCTCAAGAAAAAGAAATCCAGTTGCCACGACTCAACTTCCAGATAAACTCACCTGGATGACTGAGAATCTTCACAGACATATTCTGATGAAGATGTTTGTTTAACCATTTCATTTTTTGTTTGTTTTTGATTTCAGATAGTTGAACACAGCTTGAGGTATATTATTCTGTGGTTAAATACCTGCAAGTGACTTTAGTTTTTATAACTCACACCCAAAAAACCCTTACTAATGTGGCATCACTGAGGCAAAGCACCAGTTGGCCTAGCCTTGTTACAGCCCTGCTGTGCTTGCATAGCAAAGCAAAAAATAATAAAAAAATAAAATAAAAGTGTTCTGCTTATATACCGCCCCATAGCACTACAAGCACTCTCTGGGCGGCTTACAATTTAATTATGCAGGCTACACATTGCCCAACCCCAGCAAGCTGGGTACTAATTTTACCAAACTTGGAAGGATGGAAGGCTGAGTCAACCATGAGCCAGCTACCTGGGATTGATCCCAGGTCGTGAGCACAGTTTTAACTGCAGTACAGGCATTTTACCACTGCACCACAATTGATAACTTTCAGCTCTTAACTGAGCATATGAAGATGGAGAGCACACTCTACTACTGTAGTATATATGCCACGGAGGATGGGTGAGGATGACAAGGTTAATATTTTAGGGGGTACGTGTGGGAACTGCAACAAAATAGTGCAACATGGACCAGAAATATTTGTATGTACTGTTGTAGTCAGCTGACTCTGCCTGTCTTGCATACTCCATATACCATTCACCCCTTAACAGTCAGGATTCAATTGCCACTGAGCCTCCTTGGCTTTTTTCTACCTTTCAGATTTATTAAATGTTTTATTTTTTGCAATTTTGCTCAAAGTGGAGCTCTGCCAAGTCTCCTCACGTCTCCCAATTTTGTAGTCATTCTTGTTTTGATTTTGGCTACAGAGGCATTTATACACTGTATTTGCCCAAACATCAGAGAGAATGGCCATTAGAGAGAAAGAGGGAACCACAACGTTTGGGAAAGTGGGAAATTTCCAGAGTCTCTTACTGTACCAGTCAAGTACTGT
>JAHTLZ010003307.1:398561-414180 GCA_023846285.1 Phrynocephalus versicolor
AGAGAGAGAGAGAGAGAGAGAGAGAGAGAGGTGCATAATTTTAGCAGAAGGGTAAGAAGTAAGGTAAATGAAGACCACAGAAAAGTGCTGGTGAGATGATTTAAAGGGGTTCACTTAGAATTGTTTTCAAGAACTCAAAATGAAAGGGCCTACCTTCATTATATAGCAGATTATTATGCCATATATCCCACAACCAGACAATTGCCACAGTCAATATAAAAGATACTCAACCTTAGCCATCTAATGGTTGTCATACCTTGAACATAAAGAAAACCTACAGATCCAGCATTCCTTGAATGAGGGAGAGGTTTGTTTTTAATGATTTAATTATTTTATGAGTTGTAGAAATTGATATGCTAATGCCCATTTCATGTTTAAAAGTCTGCGCATAGGATGGTAGGGAATGTAAGAACCCTGAAGTACAGCTCCATAGTCTGCCATGTGCACAATGTGCACAGCCAGGCCATTGGTAGAAACCACTGAAATACTTTTATAGTTCCCTTGCTCAAACAATTGAGATTTCAGTTGCCTTCATGAATTGTTGGGTCAGAGAAAATGGACCAGAGTGACTGTCCTAGTTGTTGGAAACCAAATGGCACGCAAGTGGAAATAAATAATGGCATGCTTAACTTGGCAGCTTTTACTTGTCCATCTACTTGTTATACTTTGGCTTTTTCTTGAAAATAACATGCCATGAGATAGTGTTGACAGGTGAGGTAAGAGCATACCATTGCTTATGTTTTTTTTGTGGGTATGTGGGAATTAATCTGATTTAGACATAAAATATTTATAACCTTTAGGAATCCCATTAGAAAGGCAGAAATTTATTAAGCAGTTTCCCAAATCCACATGTAGATAACAGGATTTAATTGTGTCATCTTCTCAAACCTTGCTCATCCCTCTCTGTGCAGATTTTGTTTCTGACTGGTCTCCTATACATGATGCTTCCCTTCACGGCCGACTACTTGCTCTGAAGAAACTCATCCATCAGGTAATTGTACTGCTAGGAAGATAAACATGCTGTTTGCCTTCCTTATTAAGCCTTCTGTTGAAGGCAGACTCTATTTTTTATGCAGTAAAGTAGCAGAGGTTGACATAGGCTGTGGCCTCAGAGAGAAATATAAGACCATATCTCCAGACACAGATAGCCTTCCTAAAATAATAACATATTTCTTTTACAAGGGTTGACACAAAACTTGTGACTTGGAACAGGAAATGGGATTTCTGCTCTCTGTAAGTAGAATATATGCTCCCTTCTGCTGGAGCTGGCCTGGACTATTAGGCAGAGTGATATGGTCACATGTGCTTGTTGATGTGGTAAGAAAAGTAGCAATAACCTCTGGCTGTTTTCTGCCCATTTCAAAACCACTGCAACTGATATATCTTTGTTTGGATTGCACTGCCTGTTGTAATAAAACATCGGGCGTTGTTTTCTCATTTATCCTTCTCACAGAAGTAGATGGTTAGCAAAAAGTGCAAGCATAAAACGGGGGGGGGGGGGGCCGAGAGACCCATTTTATAGCCTCAAAGTATTCTAGGGCAAATTAGGAAACACAATAGAAAAAATAAAGAGAAAAATATTGTGTCACCTTGAAGACAAACTGCTGTATCTTAATGTCAGCTTTAATGGAGAAAAGTCTATTTCCTCAAAATGGAACACAATAGTGAAATACACTTTCCTACAATTCCAAAGACCTAGCATTATTGGCGAACCCATCCTGCAGACATAAGATTGTTGATTAAGATATACTTATCAGCCATTTCAGTTCTGGAATAACTTTTGGGTGAATCAAAAGTAATTGCATGTCAGATCTGCCGTTTA
The DNA here is from genome assembly GCA_023846285.1 of Phrynocephalus versicolor. Taxonomy (NCBI): domain Eukaryota; kingdom Metazoa; phylum Chordata; class Lepidosauria; order Squamata; family Agamidae; genus Phrynocephalus; species Phrynocephalus versicolor. The sequence goes on from JAHTLZ010003307.1 coordinate 400,384, forward strand.
CATTGGTGAGTCTTAAATTAGCAGAACTCTGATACTTGAGAGTCAAGTTAATCAAGACACTCATGTCCTTGTTTAGAATCAGAGCTGTTTTCAGTGAACAGAAGATTGTCTGTCTGATCACAAACTTTTCTCTCTTCCATATTTTGAAAAAACTTTGTTTTGTGATTTGTCTTCACAACATAATCAAGGGCTTAATTAGCAAGTCAGATTACTCAAACACACAGGTTGGACTGTGTGTACGTTCACTGGAGTTGAAGCATGCTGACAGAAGGAAACACAATTCTCTGTGTTGCCTAATACCAATCTTGAGAGTTGAGCACTGATGTTACCATAATTGCATTGGCAATTTAAATATTTCAAATTTGCAAAATTTGGGAGTTGAGTCATGGCAACTGGACTTACTTTCTTGTGGGATTGAAACACATTGCTGCTCATCCAAGTAGCTTCTTCAGTCTGAGGAAAGTTGGTGGGAGGCTTCGAATGTATAGTTCACCTTGACTTCACCCCACCCTGGTCTGAATATACTCGTTAAAAGGACAATGGTCTGGTGTGTGTGGAAGTCATACCTATGCAGTCCTTCCCAACACCCATTAAGTACAGTTTGTTAGAGTTCTTCGTGGACATGTGAAGTGGTTCTAATTTATCTGGGGAATCAATGAAAAGGCAGCGTGATAAATGGGAGACAGAATGTGCCTAAATCCCCCAACACTGTTGAAAGAAGGATTTTCAATGTACACATGAATGGCTTCCCTGGTTCCTCTCTTGAACCACCTACTCTGTCTAATATATGTACATTCCCATTGTTGAATGAGTGCCTTTTGTCCTGCAGATGAAGGTATAGTGCTGATTCTGGTCCTGAGCTGCTGCCCCTCCTGTGCTGGACCATCCTCTTGTTTAGTGGCTGTTTAGTTTCTCCAATATAGACATTTGTATTCTCAAATGTGGGGGTAGGGGTGAAACCAAGGTGAACTATAAACTGGAATCCTTCCACCAACCTTCCTCAGACTGAAAAAGCTACTTGGATGAGTAGCAAAATGTTTCAGTGCCACAAGAAAAGAAGTCCAGTTGCCATGACTCAACCCCTGGATGACTGAGAAAATCCGCGGGCAGATTTGCAAAATGTTGCTAGGTCTTGCCGCAAATGACCATTTCTATTATTATTACCAGGGAGCCAGCGTTAATCTCATGACAGCAGACTATGCATCTCCTCTTCATGAAGCTTGCTTAGGTGGCCATTCTGCTTGTGTCAGTGTTTTATTGAAGCATGGGGCCTATGTAAGTATCAAAAGCTGACTTGTGTTTTAGTATATGCAGGAGAAAGAAACAGCTTGCTAAAGAGTGCCTGGTAACTTAGAAACCTGATCCACAAAAAGGATTACCTCAAGCCACTGTTTTGGTATTGCTGGCTAGCCTGACATGATGGGAGGAGGAAGTTTTGATTTTTTGCCCCAATATGCATTACTTTACATTTTCCTTCAATGAAACATTTGCCATTTCACAGCCCATTCTCCCAGTTTGGAGAGACCCTTCTGGAGCATTTCACAATCTTCTCTAGTCAATCAGTCAATTAATTATTTTTACTGCCTTTAATTAATTAAGGCAGTCTGCACATCCTGTGTTTAAAAAGTTCCATGGTTTAAAAATGTGACCCAAACAACAAACTACATCCCTCCTTCTAGGTAAATGCTGCAACTATTGACTGGAATACGCCGTTGTTTAATGCTTGTGTCAGTGGCAGTGCCGACTGCGTGAACCTGTTGCTGCAGCATGGAGCCAGCCCACATCCAGCATGTGACCTAGCTTCTCCTATCCACGAAGCTGCTCAGAGAGGTGAATGTTGTTGTGTTAACAGGAGGTTCCTGAAAAAAAACAAAGGGGCAACAGTCGATTTATCATTGTATTCCACTGTTAACTTGAAATGCCTGAAATTTCTGGATGGTCAAAATCAAGAATGGTTTAATTGTAAGAGAAACTCCCCCCCCCTTTGCCAAATTACAAGATGTGATAGTCATGTATCATTTTTATTGCTCTTCACAGTGCTTTTTTATATTGTCATCTGACAGATGCTTAGAAGGGCCTCATTCTTCAAGCTTCTGCCCCTATGGAATTTGACTTTAGCTGTTTTCCACTGAAGGCTAGTTGGCTTTCCTCTGTCCAAATCTCCAGGAGGAGAAGGGGCGACATTAGCTCATGGATGGGATATTTTCACCTTTTAAGTTGGCTTTTAGATTGGACCGCTAACATAAGTTTAAGCTTCAATTTAAAATTAACATAATGTAACAATATTTTCCCATGTTGACATAAATGCCATTTATTTAGTATTTTTAGCTTATTCGTTATTAATTTAACATCTGACGATTTCCTGTTAACCTTCTGATCTCTGAATTGGACAAAGAATTCCAAATGCTTAAGGGAAAGAGGGAGGATGAAAATGGAGAAACTGGAAAAGATAATGAATTTTTGCCACCTTGCAACTTCTGTATTTCTAGGATATAGTGTTGAATTCTTAGGAAGGTTCAGTATTTTGGTTCAGAGATGGGCATTAATCGCTTCATGCCTGGTCATCCTAGGATATCAGCATGGCACCTAAGGCAGGGGTGTCCAAACTTTTTGTAAGGAGGGCCAGATTTGGTGGCTGATAATGTGTCAGGGGCCGGTTGCTCCCCGACCCTGCCACCCCACTGCAAGCCCCACCCACTTTCTTTAAAAAAACATGGGGTGAAGGAGGGGGAGGGAGGGGCGGGCCAGCCAGCCGCAGGCCACTCAGAATGGCTTGACGGGCCGGATTTGGCCCCCGGGCCGGACATTGGGCAGGCCTGGCCTAAGGTTTCTGTGCGGTCTGTTCCCCTACCCCCACACCCAGTCAGCTACCCCATTCACAAACGGGCACATACTGCTTGTTTCCTCCTCTTTGTGTGATCTTCCTGTTCCTGACGGAACCTGGGTTTCCCTTCTGTGGGTGAAGTAGTGGAAGAGAACATGCAGTTCCTAGAGTGCTGTGCTAATTACTAAGGATGACTTGGCACAAATCAATTTGTGCCCATTCAGATTATCTATCTACCATATGGCGAGCTGGCCAGGAGTTTCAGAAGGAGCAGTGATCTGACAGAACCAGCCTGTTCATTTTAATTTGATTTTTAATTGTATTTAATTCTTTAAAGGTCATACCGTATGCGTTGAATCCCTTGTATCCCATGGAGTCAACATTGACCACAACATAAAGCATCTGGGTACTCCACTTTACGTAGCTTGTGAGAATCAACAGCTGGATTGTGCCAGAAAATTACTTGAGTCAGGTAATTTTTGGAACATTGTATCCTCTTTAGCGGTAGCAAATTCATCCCATGAAATGTGCATTACTATATTGCTGATGAAGGACATCAGCAAGCTCAGGCAAAAGTTCAAAAAAAGTCTGGAGGGGAAAAAAACCAAAAGAATTCAGGGGAACCCTAAAACAGACCAATGAGAAGTGGACAGCAAATATTGATTTTGGATGTTTTGGCAAAGCAGGAAACCTCGTGGGGTAGATAAATTACTGGAATGAGTTACTTGAAAGAAGGCACATCTAAGTGGTTAGAACACAAAACCAGGAGCACTTCGCATCCCTTGTTTTCTTGTTAAGTCCACCTTGTTCTTTACATTTTTTGACTCCTGACTGCCAGTGCAGACTGAATTGTGGCACACATATATGAATCTGAAATAGTTCGCTTTTCGTACAGCATAAGAAATCTTGCTAGTCAATGAACTGGGGATTTCAGCTGTAAGCCAAAGATGGTACAATTTTATCCACCACCCTAGCAACACTACTAAATTTCCTTGTGAGAAATCACTCCGGGGAGTACATCCCCTGGCTTTTTCTAGCTTATGTTGAAAGTACTGTAAATAGTTTGATACTGCAAGCAAGGGAATTCCTAATACTGCAAAGAGCCCAAGTGTGATGTAAAATTCCTTCATTTATAATGAGGAATTTTAATGTATTAGGGGACCCTTAAAATATCTACTGTCAATGTAACCACTGAAATTGATATGATTGTTCTTAAAATGTTAGATTTTTAATAATTTTGCATCCCTGGGCAAATACAGTACTACTAACATTCTACAGCCTATTTCAGGATTAAACTGAACATGAAAAGGAATGGCTGTTTCCTACAACCATCCCTTTGCCCCACTCCAACAATGGGATTTCTTTATAGGTCCCTCCCCTAGTGATTGGACCTGCAAATGGAGCCTGTAACTCATGCTAAACTCAAGATAGACATGAATATAAACCATTTTGGGGGAAACAAAGAGCCTCGTGGCGCAGTGGTCAAATGGCTGTACTGCAGCTAAAACTGTGCTCACAACCTGGGGTTCATTTCCAGATAGAAGGCTCATGGTTGACTCAGCCTTCCATCCTTCCGAGGTCAGTAAATTGAGTACCCAGCTTGTTGGGGGGGGGGATGTGTAGCCTGCATAATTAAACTGTAAACCGCCCAGAGACTACTTGAAGTGGTATGGGGTGGTATATAAGCAGAACACTTTGCTTTGTTTTTGCTTTGTCTTCTTTTTCTGCTGCCTTCTACCTTTCCCACCATGACTGTATTTTCCAAAGACTCCTGCCTTTTCATGATGTGTGTAAAGTAGGACAGCTTCAAGTTCAACGTTTTCACCCCAGAAATAGTCCAGAGATTGGTTTGACCAGGAACTCACTTGTTTGTCTTTCGGGCTGTCCAGGGTATCCACAAAGCTTTCCTCCAGCACCACATTTCAAAGCATATTTTTTTTCATGCCAGTCTTCTTAACTGTCCAGCTTTCACATCCGTACATAGTGATTGGTAATACAGGAATATGGATGACCTTGAACTTTGTCTCCAGTGATACATCCTCACACTTGATAATCTTTTCTAATTCCTTCTTTGCTGCCCTTCTGAGTCTCAGTCTTCTGATTTCTTGGCTGCAGTCTCCGTTTGGACTGATGGCTGAACCAAGGTAGACGAAATCTCTATTTCTACTTCTTCCTTATCAATATTAAAGTTGCATGGTATTGCCTTCTTATTTTGGCCAAGTGCCGTCCTGCTTTGTCACTTCCTTCTTTCACTTTCCCTAACAGTCATTTTAGGTCATTGCTGCTTTCTGCCAGTAAGATAGTGGCATCTGCCGATCTAAAAATTGCTGTTTGTCTTGAATTGAATCAGGGCAATCAACTGCTAAGGCGCACCCATTTCTTTCAGAACAAGCCAAGGCAACAAAATAGGGGAGTTGGAAATCAAAGTCAAGGGGATTTGAAGTCAAAGAGTTGAAAGCCAGCAGAGTTAACTATGCATGCCAAAAATGTAGGGAGCAAAAATCACCAATAATAAGCATGTTGCCTTCAGCAGTTATACAGTTTTGGCCCCTGCCAAATACTTCGTCCAAGGCCTAGCTGCATCAACTGAGAGGTTTCCTGGTAGTCACCTACTTCTGAAACCTCTCTTCTGTACCTGAGCAAGTGCTTTCTACACAGTACCATTCTTCACTGTCCCCTTTATGTGGCACCATTTTTGTGGCCATGGAATTGGGTCAGACCCAGATTTTTCTGCAGAACTTCCTTTATCTGTAGGAGATGCACATTTAGCTTCAGAAAACCTACGCCGAGTAACTTATTTTTATCGGTTGATTTCTAGATTCTCCTCACCATCTCTTAAAAAAATAGTATTTACTAATATTTTCAAGAGATGTCCCTGTTCTACAGAGTTAAACCAATTGGAAAGCTAGGCTGAAACGGATTTGACCAGCATGACCTCCACCAGATAACTTTGGCGAGATTACTCTGAGAAGTTACAGAGCATTCTTTGTGAGTGTCTGTCAGTCCTTTCACAGAACTTAATACCCACAAGAACTTGGCTACAAAACTGTTAAATAAGTTGGCTCAACGCCATTTTAAACTAAAACAATTCATCTACATATTCAGGAGGAAATAGTTGGGTTCTTAACTGACTCCGACTGTTTCAGTAAGCAAGAACTAACAGAGCACCTGGCAAAGTCCAGCTATTATTTGTTCTAACTGGTGTGATTTCTTGGTTTCAGGAGCAAGTGCTAATAGTGGGAAGGGTCTGGATTCACCTCTCCATGTGGCTGCTAAAACGTCCAATGAGGACATGGTGCATTTACTTCTTGACTTTGGAGCAAGCACCAGGGCTAAGAATGCTGAGGGCAAAACCCCGTCAGAACTGGTTCCACCCAACAGCCAACTTGCGCAGATATTTCTGCAGAGAGAAGGTGCCCATTAACGTTTGTTTCAAATTCACAGTACGTAATGAAGCTGACAGAAGCTTTGAAAGGATGGGTTTCTATCCCCACTCGGCTGCGCGCGCACACACACACAGAGAGACACACAGACACACACACATCATGTTGTTAACTTGGCCACAACAACATCTGGCATTGTGAATGTGAATAAAACCCTTTTCTATTATATCTAGTTCATTATGACCACCGATGCCTCATTATAGGCATTATAGTAGGCATGTGGAGACTGAGAAGTGTGCAATTCCCTCCACTTATGCCTTGGTTTGGGTCCTGCTTTCCCTGAACATCTGGGTAATGCCAGCATGGTCCTCCGTGAGTGGCCCCCAAAGCCTGGGACTGGGGTGGACAGGTCCTGGATCACAAGTTGATGGACTGCTGACAGGGCATCTCTGGCCCTTTCCCCTCACAAAGTGCCTCTGTGTGGGAACGAGGTCTCAGAAGGAAATTGAATGATAAATTCCTTTGAATTGTTGATGGTTAATATAGCTACAGGTTGTGCCACTGCCCATATTTATAGTTTTGGTAATATGATAGATGTTTAGAAGTTTTGGTAATATGATAGAAGTTTAGTGGGAAGGGTGTTGAGCAGAAGAAAAACTTCTATATCATTAATGCGTGTATTCGAACTATCTTTTGAAAATCACACTAATTTTTTTGGATGAACACTTAATCTAAAACTGAGATTGGCAGTGCATTTTCAACTGGTACACTTTTATTTCTGAATACCAAACCAAACTTGTACAATTTCCACACACTGACTCAAATCCTGTTGTTTAGTAAGTTGCACATGAGTAGGCCCTGTGAACTAGTGGGTATTTTATGAGATAGCATCTCTGTAAGTTTGATTGCTTCAAAAGGGCCTTTTTGACTTCTGGCTTACTTTATTATAATGAGTTACATTGAGAACAGGCCCATTTGAATCAGCAGAACTGGCAGAGCAGCTGACTCACTAAATCTGCATTGATAATGGGCCTAGCCTGCCACAACATGCTATGCTAAACTATAGGGTCTGAGCAACGCATGTGTACACAATATATGAGCTAGAGATTATGTTCTTTCCTCCCTTCCTAATAGTGTCTATGTCATCCATGAAATGACTCTTAAGGTTTACTGCATGAGCTTGTTATACTATGATAACTATTCTAGCCAAAATTGTTGTTATGGCATTGTTTCATCCCAAAGACATAAATAAAACAATACCTGTAGCCTGCCTCTTGCTCTCGATGTATGGTTGTTGTTATACTCTCGTGGACTTCTTTGAAGGCCATAAACATGAAACTCATTGACAAAGATCTTAAAGCCTCCACTAATCAATTTTTCTTACCAAGCGTCATGAGATATGTACATTCATTTCACAGTTGCTAAAGAACAACATAGCTGCAAATCAGGGCTAAAGGATTGTGAGTGGATATCTAGAATTCACAAGAGTCATTTAAAAAACACAGAGTGTTGCAGGTCCGTTCTCATTGTTCTGCTTCAATACACCCCATGCATACATACATACACCTTTATTGGCATTAAAGTGAAGTATCCCCTTACAAGTAAATGGCTCATATTGAGCGTCCTTCCCCTGGAGACTCCACTGCATGACTAGGATGATCCAAGTTGCAAAAAATGAAATATTGGAGGTTGAGCACTTTGAACAACTTGACAGACAGACTCAATAGAAATAAGTATGATGATGCTTTTTAAAAAGCAGGAATTCTTACTGCACAGTGGCACAGTGATTAAATCCCTGTACTGCAGCTAAAACTGTGCTCACACGTTGGGGTTCAATCCCAGGCAGTGGGCTCAAGGTTAACTCAGCCTCCCTTCCTTCTGAGGTCGGTAAAATGAGTACCCAGCCTGCTGGGGGGTGGCAGCAGTGTGTAGCCTGCACACTGTAATTAAACTGTAAACCGCCCAGAGAAGTGGTGTGGAGCGGTATACAAGCAGAACACTTTGCTTTTTAATCACCATCATGCCCTGCCAAGTCAATTCTGACTGACATCAAGGAAGAGAGTGCTCAGAAGTGGTTTACCATTCCCTTCTTCTGGGACCGAGCACGCAGGATGCCCAAGGCCACATAGGCTGGCTCTACTCACAGGAGGAACAATGGGGAGCCAAACTCCCCAAACCTCTATCTATAAACCCCCAAACAAGCCAGCTAGTATGGAATCCTTAGGAAGAATCAGAATGTAAACCGTGTCTATATTCAGGCTTTAGATAGGAGGTAAGGGTGGAACAGCTCTTAGATAACACCCCCACCTCAAAGGAGGGTTTGGCTTCCCCATGAAAGCTTTGCTTATTAGACTAAAATGTCCATTCTGTGACCGTGATTCCACCTTGCTCTCTGCTTGAAGCTGATTGCTATATGAGTGTCCATGTTGCTCTGTATGGGGTTTTTGATGTTAGGCAGGTCAGAATGGGATTAAATGGCCTTACTCCTAATAGGCAAGCAAGGGAACAAAATCCTGCTACCAATACTAATTTGTGTGGAATCTTTGATAGCAAAGCTATCAAAGACAGTTGTGTCTTTTGTTGTTGTTTTGAAGTACCGCAGATTGCCATGTAGTCGCAGTCATTTCCAGCAGTGTGTGAATTCCTGAGGGTTTTCTTAAACCTTGCTTTTTCTCACATGTAACCATTTGGTTTGTGACCTTAAACGGTATCTCTAGTTTGGAAAGCCTTCAAGTTCTGAGGCTTTCAAATGCCTTGAGAAAGCAGAGCACTCTGTACCTTTTTGCTTATTAATGCAGCTTCTCAGGGCTGCTGAAAAGTAAATGCTGACCTTGTTATGCAGCAGTTTGAGTCTTGTGGAAAAATGAATATTAAGTCAGTAACAGTCCTGTTTGTTTCTTTGGCCTTTCCCCCCTTCAGGGCCCTTTTCCTTGATGCAGTTATGCCGCCTTTGCATACGGAGATACCTGGGATCCAAGCAACCACAGAGAATAAGTGAACTTCTGTTACCAGATGAGCTGAAACGGTTTCTCCTGTATCTTTGAATGTTTCCCCCCCCCCCGTATTTGATGTATTTTCTCTTGTATCTTTGAATGTTTTTTTTTTCTGCCAGCTTATTAAAGTGTTATTTCTTATCTTTGTGTATTTATACAGTCTTTGCCACAGAAGTCAAAGGTTGACTTTCACAGTGTCCCATTTCCCTGACCTAAATTCAGCTGTTAGTCACAACTACACCTGTTGAATTATTGACTAAAGGGCCAGTCCAGGGCTTATGTCAGTTTACTTAGCAGGTCCAATCAGATCAAGACTGGTGGTTGCATTCAAACCCTGGAATTGAGCACCTATGATGCTCAATTCCTCCAGATGTTTTGAATTCCAGTGGTTAATTAGGCACACCCAATGGGGTCAGTGGAAAGAGATTGCACTTGTCCATACTTTAAAACAACTTTTTATGTTGACATTGGGTGGGGTAGTTTTCTCTGCAGTAATAAACCGTGCCCTTTCTGAAAATTTCCATTCCTTCACAATCCATTTCTAGAAACAATCTCAGCAGGATTGTTATTTTATAATTTATTGAACATGTTAAGTGGTGAGAAAAATTTCTGTCATAGACAGGAATGTTTTCTTGGTAGTATTGTTAATGTGGGTAGAAATATTTCATAATTAGATGCGTGCAGGCCAAAGGGGAACATTCCCATTCAGATTGCAGATAGAAAATGTAAAGACGCGTTTTAAATTTATTTGTGGAAAGAATTTATATACTGTAAAAGCGGAGCCTTTCATTGGAGTTTAAATCCTGCAGATTAAAGATAGCCATATTTAGCTATCTCTTGCCAATCAGTGATCAAAATGCAAAGCAAAAAGCAAAGTGTTCTGCTTATATACCGCCCCATACCACTACAAGTAGTCTCTGGGCGGTTTACAGTTTTAATTACAGTGTGCAGGCTACACATTGCCCCCCCCCAGCAAGCTGGGTACTCATTTTACCGACCTCAGAAGGATGGAAGGCTGAGTGAACCTTGAGCCTGCTGCCTGGGATTGAACCGCAGGTCGTGAGCGCAGTTTTACCTGCAGTACAGGCATTTAACCACTGCGCCACGAGGCTCTCCAGTCCATTTATGTAATATATGTGTGATTTGCCAACATGCCCATTTATTTGAAGAGTTGGGTAGGTGCTGGGTGTCTTGCTTCAGTTAATATCCTTGTTAATGGAAGGATTGGCACCAAGTGGGTAATGGTCATACATTCCAGGGCTTCTAATTTCCCTTCTCTGTCATCCACCTAAGGATTGAGGAAGCTTGGTAAACAGACACAGCTTTATGTAACAAGAGTACCCTTAACCATCCAGTTATTCTGCAAGTCTTAATCGGGGGCGGGGGGGTGGAGAAATAGAGAATTACTGTTTTTGTTTCCTTGTGGAGCAGATTGTGGGAGCAGATTTTTCTTAGTGATGTAGAATCCTAGATCTACCAAGTGGGAAATGAGTCCAGCCTCCTGACAGAGCAGAAGATCCTCAGCAGAATCACCCCTGAGAGGGGGCTGTCTAATTATGGTTAAAAACTTCCATTGATGAACAGCCACCACCACCCCAAGGCAGTCAGATAACTGTTATTTTCAGGGACTTCTTTTTAAACAGTCTTTCTAATGGAATTTTATTCTAGAATATGTTGACAATGCTTGTTTGGCATCCACATTTTTGGGCCGCTGCACCAAACTTCATTTGAGGCTACATACCTCAAATTGGCAGGGCAATGAGTTAAATAACATGAAATGATGTCGTAATTGATGTTGCCCAGTGTAGTGTTGAATGTCACTGAGCAATCTGTACCAAGGAAACTGATAAAAGGTGTTTAATTCTATAAACAATAATTGTGCATAGTATCTGCTTGACTGGATCCTCTTCTGAGTAACATTATAAAGCCCTCGGGGAAGCCTTTAATGCCAGAAATACTGTGATGTTAAGAACTGGGTCACACAAATGTAAACACAAATGAGTTTTCTGAACGTTTCAGGGCTTACTCTTTGCCAGTGAATCGTCAGGCTTAATTTGCATTAACCATATTTTGGACTTCTCGGCCACTGGTAATGGCTGGTTTTGTTACCGCAGATGGGAAAATGAAAGGGTCATTCAAGGGCCCAGCTCCACAAATAATATGTCACTGGAAGTTGTCAGGTTAAGACAACTGCTTCATCGACAGTGGGGGGATGAGAGAAACTGATTGATTTAAGAGAGAAGCCTCTGAAATATGCAGATGCTGACACCTTATATATGAAGAGAAAATGAGTACAGTGGATCCTCATACAACAAACGGTTTGTATAGCATAAAATCTGTACAACAAAAAATTCTGGAGACGGGAAATTTGCTTAACAGAATCGCTTATGGGGTGAATCCGTACAACATAAAATGGTCACGTGTAGGGATTACTCTGTTTTCAATGCATTCCTATGGGAAATTTGTATAAAGGAAAATTTGTTTAACATAATTTCATTTAGAACGAATTAATTCCTTTATACAAGTTACCACTGTATATGATTATTGGCAATTAGTTCAGTCTCTTGTTCTAAAGTGTAGTGACTGACAGTGCTCCTTTTATTTTCATGACAGAAAGCAAATTAGATTGTTGCTCAGAAACCATGCATGTGACCCAACTTACACCATAGATTGCACTAGCGGCAATCCACTGCAGATACTTCAGGCTCCCTCATCAGAAAACACAACTGGCCTGTGTGAGTCTGCCTTTCTGGTGCTGCTGCTACTGCCCACCTCTCTACTTGGTAGACTAAGGCAGTGGTCCCTAAACTTGGGTGCCTAGATGCTCTTCAAGAACTACTCCTAGGAATTTTACCCAGCCTGGCTACAGTGGTGAAGGCGGCTGGGAGTTTTAGTCCAAGAACATCTGGGGACCCATGGTTGGGAACCACTGGACTAAAGGGAAGGTCACCCAAATAGCTTAGTGGAGGATACAGGAGTATATTTCAGTGTTGCACTAGCATCCTGGACTTGATGTCGGGCACACTTGCAATGAGCATGAACACTGCAGTTGTAAATGTCAAGTAAAGTGTTCTAGAATTACAAGGAGTGTGTATATGTGTGTAGGCTGTATCTAGTGGTAGTCTAAACTTGAGTTTAGTTTAGAAAGTAATGGAATTTATTCATCACAACTAGCAAGGATTCCGTTTATTCCAAAGAGAAGCCACAGCCCTGAGTTTGCATGAGCTAACCAGGGATGTTAGTAACAGGTAGTTTTGGAGGCCATAAATTAATAGGGTCATCATAAAAAGTTGAAAAGCAACTTGAGCACACATAACACTAAATGTAACAGATTGGCATGAAAAAAAATTGGGTGTTCTTAACGACACCTAATTTTGTGGGTAGTCAGGACAGCAGGCTGGAAATTGCAATCTGTGGGAAGAGATGGGCCACCAGGTAGATCAGTGTGGAGGGTGATTTGATGGTGATTTGGGAAAGATCCCATGCAAAAATCATATGAAATCAAGAGGATACGGTGAGATCTGGCTTATTTTACCCGCAAACCTCTTTTATTTAAATTTAAAGAGAGAAAGGATAGGCTGGTGGCTACGTGCCATGATCTGCCTGGCGGTGCATCACTGCCCACAGACGGACCACAATATTTCACTGGTACATCATCCCTTCCTAGGTCCCATCTCTCTGCACAAGGGTTGCAATTTCCAGTTTGTCCTGACTCTCTAGGATGGTATTGGTATATTCTGACAAGGTAGGACAAAATGTTTCATTTCTGAAATTAAAAAATGGCATTTCATTTTGTTACTTGACAGAACAGAACACTTGCTTGTGTTTTGTTTTTATAACATTTTGTTATGTAACAAAGTGAGAAGACAATGTCTTGTGTTTTGTTTTGTGCCAATCTCTAGTAAATGTTAGTGTGGATACCTTTGGATTTAGGCTATGTGCCAAATTTAAATATCAGAGAATAAATGTACCATTGAGCAGAGAACACATGATTCATTAAAATGAAAGTAGGTCTCAGAATTCTACCACAAAAATTTAGACTACACAGAGTATTTTATTCAGTCATATTTATGAAGCCAGAACGAGGCATTACATGAAGTAGCGGTGAACAATTCCCAGAGATCCAGGAACAGAAAAATATTTCTTTCAGAGCTTAGAATTCCACACCACATCATTTTCTTCCCCTGTATAATTTTTATATTTTCTTTTGAAACTGAAAAAGCGACCCAGGCTCCACACTCTCTAGCAACCATTTTAAAACATTTTCTTAAAAATTTGTTATGAGGTGTGGTCTCGAAGTGGAAATATTTAGGTATGTATAGTAGCCCCAACATTTGGGTTCAGTTTCAAAATTATCACTTTTTGGATTCAAAATTCTCGATGTTACAAATTTGGAATTTCCAGATATCTGGACCTCTATTACAGTCAATATGAATGCTGTATGATTTATGTTCCCCTAAAAAAAACACAAACAGGCAAAACATTTTTAAAAATTGTCCCTATATCCAGTGACATCTTCCCAGTGCTTGTGCCAAACAAAAGAGACACACGCCAACAGCCAGCAGTGCCTTAGATACTAGGAAATGACTGTAATGGG
>JAHTLZ010003307.1:414190-442880 GCA_023846285.1 Phrynocephalus versicolor
CTATCTATCTATCTATCTATCTATCTATCTATCTATCTATCTATCTAGGATTTTAATCAGGATTGATTTCCCCCATCTCTATACATTGATGAGATACACCCAATATGAATGATACCATATGAAAAGGCTTGCCTGCCTGTTCTAAAAGGCTATTAGGCTATTAGATCTATTCTTTCTCTGCTGCATCAATACTATGCCGCTGCAGCCACCCCAAGCAATGGCCTTTCTATACCCTGTATTGACTACTTATCTTCACCCAATAGATATTAATTATTAATTGACTCAAGTTGTGTACAGTTAATGATATAAGGAAGCTAAGGAGTGCCTTGGCTATCTCGTCTAGAAATGCAACTGCATCCAATCAATTAGGCCTACTTTAGCAGCAGAACTATCTCCATACCAAAGTCAATAGGATCATTCTGTGTCAAATCAACCAATGCATGGAACCTTGATGTCATGGATTTGGTTCATTTTTGGTACATTTGTACCTTACCATGAGATGTTTAAAATGTTTTTTTTTTCCAAATTTTTGGTCCACCCATTTCTGAGATATTGCATTTTCAAAATTGCAACAAAAGCCAAAATTCACTACCCACCATAACTTCAAATGTCATTTAGTAGATACCTGTTCCATGGTAAGGTACAAATGTACCAAAAATGAACCAAATCCATGACATCAAGTTCCAAAATGGACTTTTCATTGGTTGATTTGACATGGAATGACCCAATAACAACTTCTTTGCTTGCCAGCAAAAAGAGAACAAGGGACCTAATTTCCCTTGGCAAGGAGTTTCATAGTCTAGGACTAGTAACTTAGGAAGCCCTGTCTTGTGTCTGTTCCAGATGCATCACAGATGGGGGGCCAAGGTTGAGAAAGGGACTTCCAAAAATATTTTTAAATCCAGGCAAGATTGATAGGGGAGAGTAAAGGTGAAAATATTCTTTATAGAGCAGTCTAATCATATGACCTATTTGCAATTCTCAGTACCCTGTTCTTACATATTTCTCTGACAGTCACTTTGCAATGTGGTAATGTAATTATTTTTGTATTTTTTTGTTCTTTCTAAAAATATCCATATGGCCACTGTCAGTCTTAATGAGTTGAGTTATTACAAGCCCCGGACTGACGTGCACACAGTGCACATACTTCATTCAGATGTTCGTCTCACCATTGAGAAACTGAAACTACAGGAAAACTTCAAAGGGTAGAATGGGGGCTAGTCAAAATTCACATTGGTACCTCTTGAATACTGTATGCTCTTGAGCATAATAAAGTGCACTTTCTATGCTGTCGTTCAGTCTTTTGTGAGTCAGTTCTGAAATCCTTATAAGAAATGTTTTTGTAATTCAAAGTATGTGCAAGAAAGGTCTAGCAATGCTGTGAAGTCATCCTTCAGGAGTTGTAGGGATCCATATTTGGAGGAAGCTACCTTTGAGGGATACAAGCAATGGGTATCTTATAACTTGTCTGCTTTATAAGGTTGGAGGAACTCTAATGATATTATGATTGGTCTCGCAATGGCTATAGCTCTGTTCTGCACTGGTGCTGGGACTCTTTTGCCCCTCCGCCGGCAAAAGAGTGCAAGATGCATTATCTCCACGTATCATGATGTGCATGAGGGGCGGGGTGAGGTTCCTATTTAACAGGGCCTCGCCACCCATGCGGCCTGTTTGCCCTTCCCGGCCAGCAGCAACCCACCTACCCGCTGCCTTCAGTAAGCTAGTGTGGCATAGCATGGTTGCTGTAAGGGGCTGGGTAGGAATTTTTTGTCTTGGCTCCCCATATTGGCCAAGGGTGGGCAAGGATTTTTTTTGCCTATCCCACACTGGTACAGGTGGCGCAGCACTGGCCACGGTGGCGGGTAGCTCAGGGAACGGAAGCATCTGGTGAGTTCCAAAATGGTTAACAAGTTATGCCCCTCCAACCCCACAGCTTTGCAGATCCTGTGATCACAGCGCTGGGGGTGAGGAGGCCGGGACCGGTCACATGATGGCGCCCCACCAGCAGATGGTGAATGGGATAATCTGGCCAGCCGAGGGTGTGCCCCTCTGGGACGGTGCCACCACAGGACTGAGGAACTTACCCACCAGGATGATGCCATTGGGTACCATTGGAGACCTCAAAGGCAATGGTTCCTCACTCTACGGTAGCCCCTTCTTCGCAGTAACTATGATATGCATTGTATTCAATAAAGTGTGGGCTGAGTTTCAACCAAATAAGTCATCTCGCCTATTTATTTCACACTGGGGGTGGGTGGGTAAAGACTATCCCAACCAGAGATGCATTTATGTCGACTTGGGGGGGGGGCTTTTCCCCATTAATAGACATTTCAAATTTATCTGCATCACTGCAGCTGTTTTTATATTACTCTCCTTAGACTGGCTACCTTTAGTATATCCTTCTTATTTTTTTCTAAATGGTTCTGTGGTCCTAGTAACATATTTATATGTTTTAAATCATATTTGGTTGAATTTCTGATTTTTTTTTGTAAGCTGCCTTTGGAATTTGTTTGAAAGGCGGCTGCGGTGAAAGAGGAAGAGGAGGAGGAGAAACTATGACTACAGCGATAGTGATAATGATGACAATAATAATTATGATGACACTGCCAGTAATGGTGAAGATAATAACTGTTTGGACACAGCGTCTCATCTGGGGGGGGGGAATTAAGTAACCATGACACTCTGTCACATTGCACAGCTTTCCAAATTGCCAATTTCTAGGAAATAGTGGGGTGGGGTGTGGTGCGGCAGAGGCGGAAGGTGAGTGCAGACTTAGTGCCCAGGAATATGGGAGTCTCTAGCCTTCTAATTGCATAGTAACTTCCCAATCAATCAGTTCAGAAGAGCAAAGCAAAAGTAAAGCTACTGCACTAGCATGTTGATTATGTCCAGATACTGACGTATGAAGTTGACACAGTAATCAAATGATTCGCTCCCAAAATATTTTGAGACTCTTTTTGGCTTCAAGGAAGATGGCAATAATTATACTTGAAGCAGTTTGGAAAAACCAGGAAGCCATTAGTATTTATCAGCAATTGATTACTCAAGGTTTACCAACTAGCAATTGTGCATACTGTAAGCTTATAAATGTACTCTGACTCTCACTGAAGTCCCCTAGATCAGGGATGGCGAATCTATGGCACACGTGCCAAAGATGGCACGGAAAGTGCTTTTGCCTGGCACGCGACATGCTCCTTGCCCCCCCCACTTCCCCCTCTGCTGGACCAGCCATGAGGAATTTGCGGAGGGGGAAGTGGGGGGGGCGGGGAGCAAGTCAGGTGCCAGGCAAACCCTACCATTGCCATTGCCATCGCCGCCCTTGCTGGTGCCCCCTGTCACCCCTGACCCCACCTCCACCAACCCTGCTGCCCCTGACCCCACCTCCGCAAACCCAGCCGCCAAGACCAACCCCATCCCTGCCCCTCCGCTGCCCCCACCACTAACCCTGACCTTGCCCCACCCCTGACCCCCCACTGCCACCGATCCCAACCTCCCCATTGCCCCCATCCCAATTGCCATTGCCCTTGCCACCCCTGCTGCCGCCGACCTGACCCCACCTCCACCGCCATTACTGCTGCCATCCCTGCCCCTCCCACTGCCAACGTTGATGACCCTGACCCTGACCCCTCTGTCACCCTTGCGGCCTTCGCCCCCTCCCCCCCACTGCCGCCGATCTCGACCACTGCTGCCGCCGCCGCTGCCACCGAGTTTGGGCACTCGGTGGCAAAAAGGTTCGCCATCCCTGCCCTAGATGTTCTATTGCAGTGGTTCCCAACCCTTTAATGCAGTTCCTCATGTTGTGATGACCCCTTGCCCTGCTTGGAAGAGGCCACAAGCCTCCTTTGGCAGGCCACTGCCACAGGGGAAAGTCCGGCTTTTCTTCTTTCTTGGTCACAAGACTGAAGATGTGGGATCTCCGTTCCCACATACAAAGATTTTTTTTAAAAAGCACCGTTCAGTCCCACAGCCAGTAGATGGCACTGGGGGGGGGAATGAAAAATAATAATTAAAAAAACCCAGCACTGAAGAGCCCCAGGGCCAGCTGATCAGCGCTGGGGGGGATTTAAAAAATAAAAATAAAAAGCTCGTGGGGCTAGGAAAAAATGAAAACAAACAAACAAACAAAACAGCACTGACAGTCTGAAGGCCAGCTGATCAGCACTGGGGGGGGGGGAGAGAATTTTAAAAATAAATAAATAAAAAAGCACCGACCAGCCCCAGGACAAGCTGGTCAGGGCTGGGTGGGGGGAAGCAGAAAACCGGATCATATGCAAGCTCCCACAGACTTCTGGCTCGCATTTTTTCCTGGAGCAAAACATTCCCAACTTCTCTGGTAGGTCATGGAAAACTCACTAAGGGGGGCATAACCAGGATATTTTTTTTAAAGTCCGATGACCGTAGGGACAATATTTTTGGAAATGCTTTATCTTGAAATTAAATCAGCATTTTAAAGGACATGTGATAGAGCCCTAAGTTTGTGGGGAGGAAATCTTTCCCACTCCATTCTGTCTGGTGTGGGAATAAAGTTCATACAATGTTGTTATCACACAGTAACCAAACTGGTTTCTGTAACCAAGCTCAGGGGTGACTACATTGGTCATCTATCCTACAACTGGTATCACATTCAACACAAAGGGATTCAAATTAAAACCAGGTAATTACACAGCATAAATCCAAGCCACACCCATCGCCTTCCTGTGAAACCCTAGTTTCCTTGCCTGTGTGTGTGTGTGGCAGGTATATGCTGGTTGTTTTGGTAGCTTTTTGAAGAACTAAGTGGAAAATTCCAGTCCAAGGTTACCAGAGGTGACAATTGAAACCTCCACCCCCACTCCCAAAGGTGTTTTGGAGCCTGTGTTTGAATTCATCTTAAGAAGTATACCTGGCAGACTTCTGCCACAAATATTTGGGACTCTCATTCTTCAGGTGCATGGCCTGAAGAAGCAGATTTGACCCATGGAAACGTACTGATCGTTTGATTGGTGTGTTTTTAAAGTGGTCAAATAAATATATCCCCTCTCCTGCATTTATATTGTGTCAGGATCACACAGCTTTCTTCACTTGCTTGTTTCTCCTCAACCAAAATGCTACTCTGTGGAGAATAAAATATTCTCTCTTCCTAGGTGAGAGTTAAGTTCATCATGACTGATTTAAGTCCCAACAATTTAAATGGATTCTGTCCTATGCACGAGTAAGTCTTAATCCAAGCTAGTGCTTTTCCCCAATGTTCTTAGTGACTTGATACTGTAATGTTCATCCTTGACAGCTGAGGAGCCACAATTGTTCATTAAACTCTAATCACTGACCTGCTTTACATGGACTTTGAGAGTATATCTAATGAAAGCGTATAATTAATTCAAAAGCCGTTGGCAATGTTCAGCTTTCAGACAATGACTCTCTGGTCTGTGGAGTAGCAAGATCTGCAGTTCTCGATTTTTTTTCTTGGTTAACCGGGACATCAAAGGCTATCAAAGACAATGAATGGTACTTTGGTTGCTTTTTTGGGGGTTGGCAGATCAAATCAGACTCTGGATGAAAATAATTTTACCAACATTGGTTCCTGCCTGCAACTTTCTTGTAGAAGTCTCTCAGCATGACTTGGTATGCTCTATTTACTCACTGTCCTTCTTGACTCACAAAGTGTAATCTGTTCAAGGTCGCTGCATGCCAGAGGATGTGAAATGTTTGCACTGAAAGCCAGATAACTACCTGACAGACCTGAGCACAACTGTCAGCCTGAATTTTGGAATGCTCTGTACGATAAAGGTCTCACCATTTCAGTCCCTTCTAAATGAAACAAAGGTATACTGGCATAACACCTTAGCCAGCATCCCGTGGACCACACATGGAGTAAAAGAGCAATCATAAAGCTACACCGGGTAAATTTAAAGGCTGCCTACACAGTCGCTTAAACCACTGGGCTAGCCTTAGATATATTTTAAAAACAATGGAATGCCTTCTCAAGTAAACCTTGTTGCAAAATAAGAGCACTTTTTTATGGGGAAATGCAGTTTAAAAAACATCCTAGTCCAGTAGCATGGGAGTGCCAGGTTGGCTCAGATAATGCCCAAACCTCCCTTAAGTCCTGCAAAATTTCATAGACTTCCAGGGGGAACAAATCAGAAGTTTGCGTTCATCACAGCAGGCATTTATCCCAATTTTCTTCTTCTTCCCAGTTTTTTTCCCACAGGTGTGGGGTCTACTCTTTGCATCCTTAAACACCACTTTGCCTGATTGACCATGACTTCAAGGTGCATGTCCTTGACAGAGTCCTGCCATCTCTATTTGGGTCATCCATGTGGCCAAAGGTCATCAGTTTTCATGTGGTAAAACACTTGAGACGAAAGTGGAAGGTGCTGCTCTGAGGACATGTCCATACCACCACAGCTGGCTTTCCCCAGGAAATTCAACTCCCTTGATTGGTAAACCAAACAGGCCAGGTAGTGCCATACATAGCCCCTCCCACATGCAACATGCAGTTGAAATTGGCATGATAGATTGGTTTACCCAACATCTAGGACCCAGGGGAGCAGATCAGTATAGTATAATGAATTGTTTTGTATTGTTTTGTTTTGTTATATATATTTTTTTTTAAAAAAATCATTAATAATGAAACAAAATGGCAAAGGAATCAGAACGAAATGAAGTGAAACAAAACGTTCTTTTTCCATTTCGTGCCCATCTCTAGTCCTTTTAGCAAAGGTTTAATAGCTGTGGATCAATTGCTTTTCAATATCCCAGAGGAAACTCTTAATCCTAACTAAGCCAAATGTCCCCAAATGTACAATGCTCCAGTCAATGGCACTTCTTTAACTCCCCTCTTTGCTTGAGACTGACAGTTGGAAACTGTTTTAAGCAGCAGAAATGGGCTACGCAAGGCAAACACCTTTGGCCCAGCACCTCTATGAGATGTTATTTATCTGCAGATTGCTGATCATCTGTGCTAGATCACAATTTCACCACTGTGGCCCACTTTTACAAGTCATGGAACTCTATTTGATCTTCATTTTATTTTAAGTGAACAGGCCTCATGGTGGTTTTCAGATAAAAGCAAATTGGAGAGTATCTGGGTAATACATAACCCCCCACTCTATGTATCTGGTGAAAAATCCAGGCACCTATTTTCCAAGGAACAGAAATGCAATGCAAATATATATATATACAGTATATACCAGAAATTAGAAGCAAATACATTTGGACCCCCTTATCCACTGATTCATTATCCACTGATTCAGTGGTTGGCAGAGGAAAAAATAAATAATTCAAGAGCCACAAAGCAAGCTACTGTCCCAAAGAGCAACTGAAAAGCAAGCTACTGTCATAAAACAGCAGCCATAAAGCAAGCTACCGTCACAAACAGCAGCTGTAAAGCAAGCTACTATCACAAAACAGCAGTTTTGGGGACATTTTGGCATTCTCTCTTATCCACGGTTTTCATTATCCATGGGAAGGCTTGGAACCAATCCCCAGTGGATACTGGGGTCCTACTGTACACACATGCTCCCCAACCTGAGCCCCTCCTAATCCACTAATTTCAGGTGATAACTATCTGTTTATGACAGAGAAACCACTATACATATACAGTTATTTACCTGCCCTTAGAAAGGACATGCATATATTATGGTAACTTATTTAGCAGTTGTTCTATTGTTACCCAGCTCAAAATCTTTACCATGCTGCCAAGAAATATCCACCTGCCAGAATGAAATATAGGACACTAGCATTAGAAAGATCATGGTACATCAAGTTATCTTTATGTACTTCTTTCTGGGCCTCCTGCAGCAATGGGAAATTCACACATAGGTAGCAGGTAGTCATTTCAGATCATATTTGTTTCTAGAGAATTTCAGCTGGAGGCACACACTTCTCCATGTCACCCACATTACTTTGTATTGGCAAGCTAACTTTATCCTGAACTGTAGTAAGTACCAAATTATAACTGTTGTCCCTGAAGCCTTCTAAAATCAGCTTGATTTATTATATCACTGAACAGACTTGATTGTTCCGCCTCTTGAATGAATTTTGCTAGTTTTGGGGCACCTCAGATCTCATTTCTACCTTTCATTACACACAAAACTATCTGTATCATATTTCTCTAAGCAGTGGATTTTAATAAGAATAGATGAGGCCGGATGTGAATGAAAACGGGGAAATTAAAGGATGAAAAGAACTGGAACCAATGCTTTATAGAAGCATATCATAATTGCAAGGCGGGTATCTCTTTCAAGAGATGTCACATCTATGCCTGAAAAGGAAGCACTATGTCCAGAAATTTTCTGACAGATCTGCTTTTCTCCATGTCATATTTAATGTCTTAATCTGAAGGAAGTAATACTACCAGTTCCCAATTTATACTAGAATACCTGGGCTGCATTGTAGTTTTCTGTTCCAGTAGTGGAACTAACAATGGAGATGGAAATATAACAAAATATAAAGAGTTTTAAGGCACTGTAATCTTAAAAATAATTACAAGAACAAAAGAACAGAGAGTTCCAACAGTCAGCCATTTTACAAAAAAATCCCATAAAGGCTAAAAATCTTTCCAGCATATCATAGATTTGGAATTCAGCTGACTTTAAAGGGGAAAAAAGGCTTTACCAATTATATACTGTACTCTTACAGTATATCAAATAAAATAAATAAATAAATAATAAACTCAGGAGCTTGGTGTACTATTGTCTTATATTTCTATTATCTTTTATTTGTGGGTTGAGTGGGATTTGGGAGTTTTTCTTTATGTTTCTTTAATTGCTGGAAACCACCCAGAATAGTGGTACAGTAACTTCTGCTAGATGGTGCGTTATAACCATATAAGAAAGGAGTACATATTTCTCCAAAGGCAGATTATTATAGCTCCCACTGTGAAAGCAATTAGTTGTGTTAAGCAGTATTGCAATATTCTTAGAACTGTAGAGCTGGAAAAGAACCAATGGGACATGTACTCCAGCTGTTGTCAAGGAGACCCAGTGGGAATTTAAACTCCCTACCTCAGGCTCCACTGGAAGACACCTAACTCACTGAGCTATCCAGCACCTCTTCAGTAGATTAGAAAAATATAGGGAACTAATCTGTGGCATCCTATGGACCCAATATGTAGGGGAATGCACATATGTATTCTAAGCATGCCGAGCTATGTATTTAATCTGTCTTTGATGAGAACCTTGTTATTCAGGGTTTGATGGAGGGAAAAGCAATTTCTCTCCAGCATTCTCTCTCTAAATCTATTTGCGCGAGTTGGTGGTGAGCAATCTTGAAGTGAGTCAGTAGACAATGTAAGCAAGCTGGTACAATGCTGACACTGAATATGTGTTGCCATGGCATGGTGTCAGCAACGATCCTGGGGAAGTGGTATTTCTTTCCCGGCTCCAGTCCAAATGTTGTGTCCCCAGTTGTGCCAAGCTCTTGGCTAAACTTTGGTCAACAATCTTTGAAAGATTGCTTTATTCTTCACTCTACCTGAAAAACAATTGGTGCACCTTGCTGAACTTTTGTTTTTCATGATAGAAATGGGATATAAATTTTCATTACTGCTGAATACCCATTCTATTGATCTGTATAAATAGGGTAGAAACCCATGTCTTATTGGAGTCCTTTGGACCACTTTGATCTGACCCACTCATTCAAAATGGGACAGAATTCCTGGAATTGTGTAAATTAGATCCTTGCCCACCCTGGCCGGTTAACAACAATCTAGCAGGTTTTTATGGGCTTTGGGTGAAAATTATTAGAGCCTTAGCAAAGCCAGTTAAAATCCTGCATGTTATATGTTTCAGATTTTCTTTTGCTTTTATAGTTCTTCTAGGGATGGGCATGAAATGGAAAAATTCAGATTTGTTTCATTTCATTTCATTCCCCTTGTGATTCATTTAGTTTCATTAGAAATGATTTTTTAAAAAAAATCATATTTTTTTAAAAAAAATCATATGAAAAGAATCAGTAATAAACTGATTCGTTACTGGTTCATTTCATATGAATTTTTAAAACTGATTTGTAACTCTATAAAACAGGTCCGCTGGTTCCTAGAGGTACCAAATTCGATGGATTCCTTCCTTGGACTCTCCCTTTAAGCCCTCCAAATTTGGAGAGATTGGGGTTTCAGGGAGCCATGGACCCCCGCCACACACACACATGCATATAAAAAGAACAGGCATTTAAACAAGAAAGGCTCATCTTCCTATCTTTCCTGTAGACCAGAAAGTGAGCAAAAACTCTACCACATCGCTGCAAGAATACACAGAGCACACATGAGGAGCCATGAAAAGCCACCCCCAACCCATAGGACACAGTAAAAAAAAAACAGTAACTCTCCCCCAAGGCATTTAAAACCCATGATAAAAGGCATGCAAAGAAATCAGATGCTTACCTATCCTCCTCAAATTGCTGGGAAATCATGGGAAAAAGCTGGAAAATTGCTGGAATGTCTTCAAAGTCCTTCCCCACCTCTGCACTCAAAGCCTCATTCTAACCAGAAGCCACTGGTTCACAATGAGTACTGAATCCTGGGTGCATTTTTAAGAGGACTCAATATAGCTGTACACATTGCTACAGGGTTGCTACAGGGTCACAAAGCATCCTGGGAGCTTTTTTTGAAATTCCCTTTGTTTTTGTTTTCTAACTTCGTGACCATTATTAGTCTTATGAGGCATTGCATAGGGGAAAATTTGTCTTACGAGTTTTTCCTATTTCTGGAAATTTCATTCGTCTTATGAGTTTTTCGTCTTAAGGGGCATTCGACTCCTGAGGTACCACTGGATATATTGCTATGAACAGTTATGTAACATAATCTCGTAAAACACCCGTAACGCAGGTGGCACTGATTGAGCTCTGTGTGAATGTCTACCTGACTAACAGAGCACAGCCTTAAGAAATAAAGTTTTTATGTTATAAAACTTTGAGTTGATTGGATAAGGGAAATATAAATTAAAGGAGTAGTTACTATGTTCCTTGCAGTTCATTGTCTGGTTATCCTGATGAAGTTCTGCCTGGTTGTCTACCAAAATATACAGTTCCTGAGGACTCTATACCTAATTTTTGGTATCTCTGTATATAGCCTGTTCATTTCATTCCCCTTGTGATTAGCCTGTAAATACATCCTCTACTCACTATCCTTGTATGGTGGAGATTCCTGCCTCAAAACATCCCTAAAAGGGAAACTTCTCCCAACTTTACTGGTTACAGTACATTACAGGTGACTCCATCATTGCTGCTGCACATCCTGTATACAATGGAGATGCGGGAGAAGTGCTCTTGCACCATGAAAGGAAAAGTGCATTGGTTCCGATCTTAGGTGGCCCACAAACCTGTGCTGCCCCTGCTGTTTGTGCAAGCCCAGGAATGATCCTTGGCACCCGTGGAATAATGGCTGAATCATGTGATGCTCCATGGGGTATAGCAGAGAGAGTGAGAGGCTAGGATTCTTAAAACCTGCCCAATCATAAAATCTCACTGATGGTGGCATTGATAAAACCACTGCTTAAATATGAGCTGGATGCAACTTAGCAACATATAATGTACACATTGGTAATCGAGCTATCTTTTGTTAAAGTTTTGTAGGCGGTTTTTGGCCTTTCGTGTGCTACATCAGTTGATAGACTTCTTCAAGAATTGTGCTATGTGGAAGCTGGCTTTTGATTCTTGTGCTGGCACTGAAATCTCTCTATGTATCTCCATTAAAGCCCCATTTCCTTTCAGGATTTAGCATAGAAGAAACAAGTTGCCAAATGGGCCAGATCATTCCTGGTGAGTTTGTGCCAAGGAGTATCAGGCTGTCACATACAGCTGGTGTTTTTTCTTTCCATATGGAAAGGTCAGATATTTATACTGTGACAAATCTGACAGCACATTTTCACTTTAACTCAGTGCAACTGCAGCAGGAGTTGCTGTGATGGGAATGATGATCTAGTAGCCTGCAAACAATCCAGTCTGCTGAATGCTATCAGTGATGGATGAATTTCTAGAAGTTCTGAGGTTTTGTTTTTGGATAAGCTTCAAGACGATGAGTGATTCCATAATCGCTGATCCCAGTGTCCCAGAAGAGATCCAACATGGTTTTGCCCCACACACTGTGATTACTTGTTGATTCCATCTTTGCTTTCCAAGAGGAAGTGGAAAACACATTTTAAAGGCAGCACACTGCACAACACACAAAGCGAGATGTCATCAGGGTCAGGGTCAACACATGGACATCCAGATTCAGAAGTGGATACAACTTATTAGGCTGAGTGCAAACCAATCTAAAATGACTTGAAGCCCAGTGACCTTATTTGCCTTTCTCATTACCAGAGCCTCTGGATAAATTTATTAAGACAATCCATGCCAATTGATGTAAACTAACAGATAAGGGGCAGTCTACTGAGAGAGACTCTAGCTGAGTCTACTTTGTAGGTTCCTGACTGAACATAAGAACATAAGAACATAAGAAGAGCCATGCTGGATCAGGCCAGCTTCCTGTATCTCACAGTGGCCCCACCAGATGTGTTTGGGAGCACACAAGACTAGATATCTGTCTCCTGATACCACTCCCCTGCATCTGGCCCTTGAAGTACCCCGGTTTTAAGCCTGGCAATTACACATCTCCATCATGGTTTGTAACCTGGGAAGGACTTTCCCCCCACTGCATAATTTTAAAAGTTTACTGACAAAAGTAGTGACTCTCCCCTTTTCTCTCTCTCTATTCCTTTTTAGGTTAAGACTGCAATCACATGATCCAGAGCAGAAGAGATCAACACAGATTACTGCACAGAGCAACAGAAGCGAGAAAGTTACAAGCTACCACATACTGATGAAAACTAACCAGTTCAACTCCATCACCTGATATCAGCTGATGAACTTTTTACCATCTGGTTACTTTCATGCCAAGTGTTCAAGTTCAAAAAGTGGAGTTTGCGAGGGTGGGGGTTTAGAGGTGTTGCCCTAAAAATGAAAACTGCTTTTTCAATGATGCCTGAGAGAGATGCATTAAAGGTGAAAGTACAATTTAAAAGTGCTCTTTGAGAACAGTTTATATGACAAAATCAAAACAGCTACTGATTAAATTACAAGGCAGAAGTAGCCCATTCAGTTTGTGCCAGTTTTTACACAAACTGAGCCCCTATGTTATGTAAAACAGAGACAACAGCAGAAGAAAAAAATGGAAATGCATTTTAAACTGTTGCTTGTGTTGTGTTTTACTTACAAGGTTAATTAACAAAGAAATACTACAAAATAGATGTGGAAATCTGTGTTAAACAAACAAGAATTGCAATATATAAAGGAGAGAAGGATGAATGTTATAGTAAACTGATTGTTTCATGATAAGCAAGTTTAGAAAAAGCAGCAAAGTTGTCATTTGTTTTATAAGGCTTTAGCCTCCCAATTAATAATTCTGTAATTCAGTGTGGTAATTATAAAAATGGTACATATTATGTAATATTGATGAAAATAACATGCAGCCTATTGTACTGTCAATAAATAACAACAGTGAAACAAGCACTAGCTCAAGGAAGGGGGAATTTAACTCCAGCCTTGATGCAACAAGGCCAGGAGATGGACAGGCCAAGGCTTGGAGATGCAAGAATTTGGACTCTCCTGGGTCTGAGATGAGCAGATTCTATGGCCTTC
Source organism: Phrynocephalus versicolor (assembly GCA_023846285.1). Classification (NCBI taxonomy): domain Eukaryota; kingdom Metazoa; phylum Chordata; class Lepidosauria; order Squamata; family Agamidae; genus Phrynocephalus; species Phrynocephalus versicolor. The sequence continues at coordinate 427,790 of JAHTLZ010003307.1, forward strand.
AGCAACTGAGCTTCTCCGTGGCTGAGGAGGCAGCACTTTGACAAAGTGTGTTTTGATTAAAGGCATGAAACTACACTATCAACAGAGAGCATTCATGCACTGATATAAAATGAAGAGGCATTTTATCCAAAGGGAACGGAAAGGACATAGGCTTTGTTTTTATAAAGTGAGACAGATAATGAGACTCATGTCTAGCATACAGGCTGAGCAGTGCAAAGAGATTATGCTGCCTCAGATTATGGACATGACATAGCCAAGATTCTAAGTGGCTAAAACCTTGGTCAGAAAATATTTTTCTGTCTGCTAACATCATGCTTAGAGCTGAATAATACTTTTCATTTTGTATTTTCTTATTATAAGAATGCTAATGTTCTTTCATGTATATCTGAGAAAGCATTTAAAGCTTCCAGAGAAATAATATGTTTTACTTTAAAAAGAAATATAAACATTTGGCTCTCTATTCAGCACTGGTTAGGCCTAATCTCAATTACTGCCTCCACTTCTGGACACTGCACTTTAAAGAAGGATGCTGACGGTGGTGTTTGCCCTTTTCATGGCTAAGTGGCTATATGGGGGAGTGTAAAGGGTTAATGCTTATGACCAAATAAGGAGCATGGAGATGGAGCCCACGTGCTTAAAAAAACAGCTCAGCCTGAGGTTTGTGAAGGGGTTAGGGAAAAGTTAAGAGAAAGGTTAAGATGTGAGACAAATGAGAGTGGTTTGAGGAAAGTAAAGGAGAGAACGTGAGTGTAACTGCTCAGGTAGAGGTAAAGGTTCCCCCCGCACATGCGTGCTAGTTATGTCTGACTCTAGGGGCGGTGCTCATCTCCATATTCAAGCCGAAGAGCCAGTGTTGTGCAAGTCCATGGCCAGGTGGGTGGCATGGCTGCAAGGAAACACTGTTTTTTACCTTCCCGCTTTTTACGGCGGTACCTATTTATGTACTTGCATTTACAGGCTTTTGAACTGCTCGGTTGGCAGGAGCTGGGGTGAACAGCGGGAGCTCGCTCCACGGCATGACACCCGGGATTCGAACCGCCAAGCTGCCGACTTTGCAGCAGACAGTTTTTGGAAGCCTTAGTCCACTGAGCCACTACGCCCCATATGTAACTGCTTAGAGTGACTTTCAATTAAGTGTGCAAACGGAAAGCTTGTAAGTGACACAATTTATTGTATTCAGTGAATGTTATTTTTTTTATTCATGTTACAACTCAACTGGGTCTCGGTTATATAAACTGGGATACTCTGAATGGTGGCAGCAAAAATAAAAGAAGGTGTGTGCAAGCCAATGGTCTTGTGAAACGACTGAGGGTTCTGTATGGTAAATCGCCACACGGACAAATCAGAAGAAGTACAGAAGAGGATGTTTAGTGGGCTGGAAACCAAGTCCAATAAGGGTAGAGATGATAGCACTTTTCAAATACTACAAAGGCTCTCATTCAGAGGAGGGGCAGGATCTGTTCTCTATCAACCCAGACTGCATGACATATAATGATGGGCTAAAGTTACAGAAGGCCAGATTCTGGTTGAATATCAGGAAAACTTTCCTAACTGTTAGAGCAGTACATCAGTGGAACAAAGTCCCTAGAATGGTGGTGAGTGAAACATTTAGAGCAGGCCTGCCCAACAGGTAGAACGGGGGCTACCAGTAGAGGTTTTAGTGTAGTAACCCTCAGGCACTTTCGTCCGGAAAAAGTAGACCTCGGCCTGTTCAAAGATGGACAGCCCTGATTTAGAGAACCACTTGGCAGGTATCCTATAATTTGTATTCCTGCCTTAAGCAGGGGGTTGGATTCAATGGTCTTTTAGGACCCTTCCAACTTCTTGATTCTTTGAAATATTATCAAGATGCCTTCTTAGTCTATGAGCTCCTGTGGCACATCTATTTTCTCTTTCGCCCGCACAATTTGACATGATTTCTCCATCAAGTAGGGGCAGAGTCATGTATCCATTGCCTGCCGTATTGGCGATGTGGGTGGTTAAAGGGAATTACATCTGTGAAAATGAGTGTCAGAGGTGGGAGGAAGATCCACCTCTCTCCCATCTGCTGTGAGGACTGCAGCTAACCTTCACAGGAACAGGAGAAGGTTGAGTGCAAAGGAGGCAATTGGTGCCATCCCTATTGTTCTTTCTGTTGTAACGTGGGTTTAGTGATTTCAGCAAGTGATTTCAGCTCTTTGACATAGCAGACTGGAGACAGCTTCTGGTGTAACAGCTCTTTATTCACGGAGAGAACAAGACTGGGGACTGGGGAGAGGGAGCTACATTTATAGGCACCAGGACTGGCTAGGAAAAGATACATTTTGGAGGGAACAATTACAAGCAATAACAAGGCTGCCTTTTGGCGGGAACCAATAGGATTGAAGATCCAAATGCAGCAACTTGAATCAACCAATAGGCCTGTTCCCTTTGGAACAGGAAGGCAGTTACTTCAACAAGCAATTACAGATAATAGGAATACAGATCAATACACAACACTTTCCACCCTGCAATTCCTGGCTCCGCTGCACCCTGTTTTGGAAATAGGACTTTTGTGAAAATCCACATCCTTTGGTAGTAACTGACTGTTGTTTTGCTTTGTATTTGCCATTCCAATGTCAATGTTTTAGTCAGCACCTTGGAAAATTTACTTGGTGTCTAGAACTACCTTTCTTGTGTGTGTGTCTAGAACCAAAGGTGGTTCTAGACACACACAAAAACCACCAAAGCCTTTAATTCTTTTTAAAAAATAAACCGATTGGAATGAGACACATCACTGTACAAAAGAGCTTATGTTTTGGATATGTATGGGTGGGTTGAGGATGATATTCAGAAGCCTAGTCAGGTTGCCCAGAAGACTTACCAAGGCTGTAGGGGGCACTGTTGAACTGCATGAGATTACAAGGGGCTTGTCACTCCTGTACAGGCCGATTGAGTTCTAGGTTAGTCCCATACCTTCAACCATCAGCAGCTCCATACAAGGTCTACCATGGAGTAAATCCCACTGAGATCAAGAAAGCCTAATATTTTTGTATGCGCGCAGCCAACAACCCAGTAGGCAGCAGCATCACCATAGATACAGAGTTATTCTTTTTCAGTTTCATTGCTGTGTGGGCTTACAGGAGGCACCTGTTGTCCTCAACGTTTGACAAACGGGCATCTTGACTTAGCAGGACAATTTGTGTTAAGTAGCGCTAATCCACATCTGGAAAGGGCCAGCTCAGTCCTGGCAGTTCTGTTGCTGCTGGCAGTAATGATGTTGCGGTTTTGCCAGAAAGAAAGAGCAGAGACGTGAATGGAACTGACATTGCAGAGAGCCTTAGTAAAATCTTGGGAGGAAAGAATAGCCTTAGAGGGGTTTCTTTCTCTCATTCATTCCAAGGCCTTTGGGGTAGGTCAGAAAATACATCCGTTTCCTCTGCAAGCACCAAGCTTATATGTACTTAATACTGGCACAAAGGCTTTAGGAATTCTCCACAGGCATTTCATACTCCAGGAATGTACCATTAATGAAAGCAACTCAATTCCATTATGTTTTAGTGTTTTGGAGGCAAAACTCTACAAAACAAAATAAAAAAATCTTCTATAGGCAGGTTTCGGCAGAGAGCACAGGCTTTGGATGATTCTTCTCTCTGCTTCAAATTTTCCTTCCGCAGCGAGAGGTAAGAGAAGACGTAATTTAATTGCAATTAAACACCAAGGACAAAAAGAAAAATGTACATGGAGAGAGGGCACTGATAACCCGCCCAGACAGAATAAGGCTAGTCCATGCTGTGTTTGCGTTTCTTTGATCTTAGTTCTATTTCAAACCAGGAATTGTATCAATAAAACCTCTGGAGCCAGCTCGATTTATTACCCGCTGGGAAGGCAACAACAGGGAAGTGAAGTAAAGAATTAAAAGACATAGAAAGAACACGCAGCCATCAAAAGACATTTCCCTAGGTTCTTTAGACTTAACTTTGAGTCACTCTGTTTCATTTTGGCTCATTTAAAGAAATGAAAGTGCAGAGATAGTAGAATCTAGCTGGTTTTATTCCCTTGTTATTTTTACCTACTGGGAGAAAGCCAAATGTTTTTCATTTATATAAAGAAGGAGTCTCTCCTCTACCCCATCCATTAAGGATCTAGCTGTGTGGCTGCATTCAACAGAAGGAAGAGACAATCATCGTGATAGCTAAATCCACTTTCTAAATCAGCAGTGATGCTTTCTTGATTCTGTTAACACTTTTAGGAGTGCATGAAAACCCATGAAGAAAGTTTAAATCCATTCTGCAGTGGAAGACAGAATTTAGGGGGTTAAAGGCCTTAAAGTTGCTATCTTATCTACATCTGCCTCTGAGAATAACCTCCACAAAACAAAGCAGGTCTTTCTTCTAAAGTAAGCATAGGACTGTTCTGCTTTCACCTGACTCAGATTTAGGGAGGCATTGTAGGATAGTCATATGGTCCAGACACTACAATCTGATTTCAGTATCCAGCATCTCATAACAAGACTGGGGAAGACCCCTTTCTGAAACCCACAGGGGACTTGGATTCAGTTGGGGTAGATACTGCTGATCTAGATGGAGCTGTGATCTAACCTGGTGTGGACTTCATGCATCCATAGATATTACAAAATTCACAGTAAGACCATGGCTTTATTAGGGTCAGTTGAATGCCACCAAGTCTTGAGTAAGTGCTGGAGTTCTCCGGGACTTAATAGTCATCATTTATGTACATCTCTATGCAACTCAATGCGAAACAAATAGTGTCTATGCTGACTTGGTAACCCAACAGTTCATCACCATCTGCTGTTTTTGTTATGCCACCAATAGGATTTTAGTCATTGATTTTTATGGGCATACTGTAGCTGAGTTTAACACTGTGTTCTTAAATCAAGATACACAAAGTATACTTATTAAATATCACATATTTTTCTTTAAAATACCCAATGATGCTGCTGTTTAGGGGCCAATAATGTGTGAAGGACATTGAGAATAAAACAATTTCATCAAACTGAAAGGCTTGTAGTGCATGTAGGTAAATCATTTTGCCTATGTGATCATAAATCTATATATGTAGGAGGGAAAAGTCAGAGTTCAACTCAGAATTAGTATGTGGAGGGATGCACATGCTGCTCCAGGTTGATTGAAAGGTCTGCAGTTCAAATCTATGGGATAGGATGAGCTCCTCTTAGTTGTCCCAGCTCCTGCCTAAGGAAAACTGACCCAGCTTTTGCAGGGACAGCATTGGTGGGTCTTTGCCCTAAGTCAGTGTTTCCCAACCGGGGGTCGGACCCTTTTGGGGGTTGAACGACCATTTCACAGGGGTCACCATGATCCAGTGAAGAAAAAGGCACAAACAGCTTAGGTTTGGAGAAAGGGGGAAAAGAGTGAGTTACAGCTTGATAGGTTGGAGAGGATGTCAGTCAATGGCACCGTAGGCTGTGATTGGCTAAGGGTGCCTGCATAGAGGAAAGTTCTCTATGGCCGTTACTTCACATCCCTTTCATCACGGTTTGCCATCCCGCTTGGGACCGGTACAAAGAAATGTTGCTCCACGTCCATTGCGTGACGACGAGAGTTTGTTCTGACCACACCCACTGAACTGGGATTTAAGCAGGATGAGCAATTCCCCTCATTGGCCTCGGGAATCTGCTCATCTCAGTTCTCGTTCTGAGATGAGTGCCCGTGAGGTAAGGCTCATCACACAATGTGCCATTCTCCATCTACTGGCAGGAGTGTGAAGTGCCATTTGCCAGTACATTCCCTATGAAGTCCGCAATGCAGTGCAGAGATTAAAAGACAAATGCCTTGAATTTAGCTCCATAACACATTGAAGGCAAAGTTGAGGAGATTCGAAAGATCAAAATCAGAGGGTTGGACCAAAAAAACCACCAGGAATGAAGGCTGAGAAGTTCAGATGTTGTCACAAAACAAGAATGTGCAGTAACAGTCATCACGGTACCATCAATCACGCCCGTGGGTACACGGGAACAGGGACAGTACCGGGACAAGACCACGTTACTGTGAGCGACGTGATCACGAAACGAACGTCAACTCGGAACGAGGAAGGATGTGAAGTAACCCTCTATGGAACCTGTGGCAGTGGCCTGCCAAAGGGAGCTTGTGGCCTCATGTCACCACAACACGAGAAACTGTATTGAAGGGTCGCAGCATTAGGAAGGTTGGGAACCATTGCCCTAAGTGAAGCTGAATTCACCATTTTAGAAAAAGACAAACTGGCTTCCCTTAGGACCTGTAGGAAACTGGGTGACCATCTTTTTCAGGTCAGCAGCTGTGGTGGTGATGGTGACCCAGAAACTGAGGGCTTCTGCAGCAAAGGTAGGGAGGTGATGGGGAAGATGCTTTCTTGCTCTCTCTGTGTGAGTCTCAAAAAGAGAGAGATGACTCAGGATGAATAAAATGGGGAAATATGCATCCCTTCATATTTGTCAGGGTCTTTGGATCTGATGAATATGAAGGAATGAATAAAAATGAGTCAAAATTTTCATCGAATATTGCATTTTTTTTTAAAGGTGCCCATTTCCATTAATGAATTCTGGAAACAGCATGTTAAACTGAGTTGTTCTTGTAGCATAAATTATATTTGGTCCAGACTAGAGCTTGGTAGAATAAGGTTTGCAAAACTTCATGGTTAATCCACTAACTGACAAGATGCCACCTCATCTTTCACTCACAAGCACAGGTTTGTGCTACCAAGACGCAGTCTGGCACCTTGTCAAATAGCCACAATTAGCTTTAAAAATTCACAGAAACCTCAAGTGAACAATAACAGATTATGGCAATTACATTTTAAAACCAATTAGTTATTGTTATAGCATCAACCCTCTCACCCAATATTAACCATCGGTTATATTTTTTAAAAGTGACTTGTTATTTCCCCATTTTTCAAAAGTGATTAATAATTGTTACTTTATAGTTTACTGTTCATTCAAACATCAGGCACAATCTCGTGAGCAGTTTGATCCAGTTTTTACTTACAAGTAATCTGGCTCAAAAATATGTGTCCCAACGACCATCAAGTTAAAAACAACAACAGTTCAGCGGGTTGAACTGAGCTTTCCATGACCTAAGGGTGATGTTGGGTATTTTTTAACCCGGTTATAAATTTGCATTATCCAACCTATATATTGCATTATCCAACCTTGCATATGTATTTGGGAATGCTGATTATCCGGGTTCCCCCCCCCCACTCTTTTACCCTATTGGCTGATGCTAACTTCTATTTTTTTTAAAAAAAATACTAATTTGGCTTTCCTTTCTTTTTTTAAAACTTTTTTTTTGCCAGCCCCAAGCCCGCACTACAGCTGTTGGGCGCTTGGGGCTCAGCCAAAAAAAAAAAAAGTTTAAAAGTTGCTCAATTCCCCCACCTATGGGCTGGGGGGAAAGGAGGGATGTTTAATTTTTATTTATTTATTTATTTATTTATTTTGCTCAGCCCCAAGCACTGTAGCGGGATCAGGGGAATTGTCCTTGGCTGGTGCCAGTCCTTCCTGGAGGACATGTTCAGAGAGTTCAGCTTGGGGGGTGAAATGAAAGCACACTGGTGTTTCAGTTGCGGGTAGCCCCAGGGATCCACAGTATCCCCAATAACATTCCGCCAATGTAACTATGAGACAGTTATTGAAATGTTTATGCTGAATATCCATATTCTGAATATCTGTATTCTGCAGAATATCCGTATTCTGCCCATATTATGAAACAGTAGTAGGAAGCTAATTTGTAAATATACTGTACCTTCTTTATTTATTTATTTATTATTTATTTATTTTTATATTTATATACTACCAGATTTTCCCAAAAGGGAACTCAAGGCAGTTAACATTCCACAATACAGAGTTCAAAGGAATAATAATCAGTTCCAAAAAAATGAACATAAAAATAATGAACAACCAACAGTGAAACCCAAAATTAAAAAAAGAAAAACTAACAGAAAAACTGACAAACAGTCAGAATGATAATACTAAAGCAAAATGGCGAAAGAAAAACGGGCAGACATGAAAACTCAAATCCCTGCTCCTTTATACAAGAAGTTCATTTTTAATCTGAAGAATGAAGTAAATGATTTAATCTACAGTGCCAAATTCTTCAATATTGGTAGAGGAATAATATACCTTCCTCTCTGACAGCTTCCTATTTTCAGCTCTGCTTTACATAGCCTCTCATGAGAAAAATTAGACACTGAAGTCACTTTGGAATAAAGATGTCTTTTTTGACATAATTTCCCCCACCGTGCCTTGCATATGACAGGTATTTGGCATTTGAATTTCAAATCTGTTGCAAAAATATTACAGTTCATATGCTCTCATCGGCCAATTTCCAATCACCTACAAGGTGGGAGAAAAAGAGAACACCCACTAGGTCTACGACTGAGAAGCATACCAATCTTATAAGTTTTGAATTTCATTACTAGTTACCATCATTCATCAAGACAGAATGAAAATGTACTTCATAAAGTGCCCACTTGCTTAGAATGAGAAGCTTCAGTTGGCGTAGCTTGCTGAAGTATTTAGCAGCTGGCTTGCCATTCCCTGCAGCAGCTGTGTTTGCTAGCTGGCTCTGCCCTCATTTAAACTAACTCTCATGGCAGTCAACTGCAGAGAATGGGAGAGGGGTGAAAATAATCCAGTAGATCCAATAACAAATAAATGAACCACAAAAACAGCAGCAAACATACCAATACCCACGTCCCAAATATTGTTTTATTTTTTAAAAAAATATCTACGAATAGCCAAGTGTCCCCAAGCTGAAATCTGACGAACTGGTGCAATTACAGATGTGTTTAAAAAAACTCAACTCAACTCATGAAAATAGAAAAGCAAAAACATGTCATCATCAAGTATGTAGCAGGAAGTTATAGTTTCATATTTTGAATTTTGACTGTAAAGCATGCTTTCTCTGGAGACATTTCTACAGGTGCACAGTACAGTCTTGAGAGACATAGTGGGTAAGAATATGGAAAAGGGATGGAAACAGCCCAGATAGGTGGGTAGGATCAGTGGGAAAATGATTCAGAGAGTTGGGGTCAGATGAGTGAAAGTAATATGGGGGTAGGAGTGAGAAAGGTGAAGAGAGCAAGCCTGTGTGGGTAAAACTAGCAGGGTGAGTTTGGAAAGCTAGGGTGGTAGGGCTTTGTAGCACTGTGCAATGTGTGCTTCTGTTTATATGCAAAGAAAGGAGAGCCTGGTAACCCAGAATAGCACAGTAGGGGTTAATTTTTTTCTTCTTAGGTAGGCTAGTGAAGTGCTGGGGAACATGGAAGGAGCCCTTCTGAAGATTGTGAGAACTCTGAGCACATTCAAGTGCCCCAGAGCAATGTCACCACGCTTTGGGGTGATCCTCCCGCTCTGGATTGTTTTTTGACAGGAACCAAGAATAAGTGAAGTGGATGGTTTTAAAAGCAGCAAGCCAAGCCTCGGTTGAATTGTAAAGGCAGAGATGATCATTTTGGAATAATTAACATGGAATACTATTGGGATCTTGGATAGCTTGTGTAAGGAGCAGTTAGAAAGTGCAAGAGAGACCCAATGCAGAAGTCAAAATGGTTGCCATTTGCTTAGTGAACAATGGAATCTCAGTCCCTGATGTCTTATTAGGAGCAGAAAGAGTAGTAAATTGAGGAAAGAAAGCTAGGTAGGTGGGAGGTCACGTTTCCCTGAAAAAAAGTCAAAGCTGATCCCATAGGTCTAGGCAGCAAAATCTATCAAGCTCTTGCACAGGCTGAGGTGCTGGGAACACTTCAAATTGAGAGCCAGAATGAGGGGTTCGTGCTGACTTTTGGGCCTTGATATTGTAGAGGGAAATAAAACCAGACTATTATGGCATGAATGTGAATACTAGTACTTAGTTAGTAGCATGGAGAAAATGAAACCCCAGAAGAATAGACTGAGGAGGTTTTGGAGCACCTCTACTGAGATGTGGCTGTTTGACCACATCTGCTCTACCATTGATCTTCAACATGGCCTTCAACCTCCCTCCGCATTGATTCAGCTCTCCAGCCCTTTCTCAGCATTAACTAGTCTAGAATTGAACTTCTGCACAGCGGATGGTTAATCCATGTCTCCTTTCATTTTTCAACCAAGCGTGCCTTTTGGCCATCTGCTTGCATTGGAGGATTTGCTGACAAGACCTTAATCTAAACAGAGAGATTGATTTCAGGCTCTTTCTTTTTTTATAGCCAGCCTTTGTTCACTACCACATTTCTATCAAGCAAATGAACAGCCCAACGAGGCCATATGTTTTGCTGACATTTTCATGAGGGGATTTGGTATTGCCAGCCATACAATAGTTTGAAGACCTCAAAGGTTAATGTACCCTCAGGATTGTGCCTGTCTGAGTCCTCCCCCTGAAACCTAAATGCATAATCATCTCCTTAATCAATCCCCTTAACCTTTCTGAATTTCATTTGAGAGGTAATGCTGTAATGAATCCAAGATCCAAAGGGCGAAAGGAGTGGGAAATGGTGGTAAAAGTGTCTCCTCTGAAACAAAGGAAAAAGGAATGGCTTAAATTAAGCAAAGGAAGCTAATGGTCCGCCGTCATCTTGGCACATTGCCCCCCACATCATGGGTTGCAATGAGATAATGCATATTGAATTGCAGTGGTGAGCTGCCTAACCTGTTGACATTGATGCTAGAGGGCAGGCCTGTCAAATGAAATGCAGTGTAGCAGGCATATATTGTCTGATTCACCAAGTGGACATTGCCAGGAACTAGGGAGATTTTTCATTGTGTAGTCTTTACTGGGCCACCTCCCTCCCCCCCACAAAAAAGAGTCGGGGGATTAGCATTTACAGAACCCCCGGTAGATGACCTGCCAGAGCCACACATCACTGCCGCTGGTAGGATCATTTAGCTTATGCAGCTCAGTCCTAGAGCAATGTGGTGTATACCTGTTGATCTGATATTGACAATATATATGGCTATGGGCCAATTATATAACAAAGATGGAGAATAAAAGAAACGTCCCCCACATGTGATGAGGAACTCTGGAAGGGTTCTGTATGATAGTGCCTGTCCGCTGGTCCTGTGAAAAGCATGAAAAGCTTTTACACCAGTACTTCAGAGGTGACAGTATTACTGCCATTGTCAATGAGATTTTTCAACATTATAGACTCCTATGTGGGGTCTAGACCAGTGGTGGCAAACTTTCAGCACTCCAGATGTTTTGGACCACAACTCCCAGAACTCCAAGCCTAGATTGCCAATGACAAAGGACAGTGGGATTTGTGGTCCAAAATATCTGGAGTGCCAAAGGTTTGCCTCCGCTGGTCTAGACTATACAAAATTTGTTGCTGTTGCTGTTGCTGTTGCTGTTGTTCAGTCATTCAGTCGTGTTCAACTCTTCGTGATCCCATGGACCAGAGCTCGCCAGGCCTTCCTATCTTCCACTGCCTCTTGGAGTTTGGTCAAATCCATGTTGGTTGCATTGATGGCACCATCCAACCATCTCATTCTCTGCTGTCCTCTTTTCCTTTTGCCTTCAATCTTTCCCAACTTCAGGGACTTTTCCAAGGACTCCGGTTAAAATTATACAAGTTTGTATTGTGCTGACTTTGCTCACTGGGGGTTCTCAAGCAATACTGTTCCCTCAGAGTTGCATGCCTGGGCAATCAGATATACAAACCGACCTCTGTTAAACCCCATGACTGATCACTCACAACACAAAGGAACACACATTTGCAAAATGTGGATGTGAGAAAAGTTGGTTCTGCTAACAAGGAAAGCCTTTGGAATTTACAGAAGTTCCACTTCTAAATGTGAAGCTTGGTATCTTCTTCAGTTTGATCCTAGCTTTGATACCTTGTGATACTTGCATTTCTTTCTATTATAAAGATGGAGAGTTGTAACTGTTGGAATAATAGCAATCTTGTGTGCAGTCTTTTTATTTTATTTATTTAAAATATTCAGAAATTGCCTTTCTTCTAGAGGATCCAAGATGTTTTACAGCGTAAAAACATAGGACTTTTATGAATCTCATAAAATACCATTATTCTCTATGTGTGTATGCCACAGAAACCATGTTTTTATAGTTTAATATTTTTAAATTTAAAAAGGAGTCAAGAGATCACCCTCTTCCTCCTCTCTCCCCCTCCCCCATCCACCCCCCAACTCTATATACCACAGCCAATGAATATCTAGTGTGAAATGTATATCCCATCACATATTATATCACACACCTCATTCTGCTGCAATATGTCTGAAGACGTGGACATGTAGTCCACAAAATGTTACATTAAAATTAAAATATGAAAGTTAGTCTTTAAGGTGTCAGATGTTTTTTGTCTTTTGTTTTGTTTTGTTTTGTTTTTCATTGATTTTTGCCTGAAATTCTTGAAAAGACTAACATGGGTACCCTCTCTGAACCTTTTCTTTTGGCAGAACACTGATTTCATTGTGCAGTTAATGACAGCTGCCTCCTGGATCAAAGCACAGTACAACAAATGCCTCCGGACACTTTGAATATGACCACACACACCTCATGTAATCCTATGGTGTACATTCTTAATGCATAGCCACTTGGCATTTTACTTACTCTCTTCCCCCCCCACCCCCCAACTTTTTGCTGCCAATGATCTGAGTTTAAGCTATAAAGAATGGCGGGAAAGAGTTTATTTCCCACCCTGCTGAATTAATCAGGTGCCCTGTGTGAGTTGCTTGCACCCCGAACCCCCCCAACCCCGATATCTCAGATAAGGAAAAGGAGCTGCTTCATGGGAGGGGGGGTGATGTTTTGAATGCTTTGAACCTGAATCATTTTATTATCCCTGGGGGTAAATTTGCCTGCTGGAATTCATTTTCAGTATTACCCATTATCCCTTTCAAGGGATTTAAATAAATGCATTTCATCAATTTTTATATCTTGAAAATACATAAATTATGATGGGATTCAGGAAGCTCGTATGAACATCGTCCTCCTGAGGATCACACGTTATTACAGAGCCGGGCTGCTTGTCAGTTCCAGCCGCATTGATTGTTCCACTTTTTGGCTGCTTCTTTTTTTAAAACTGCCTGCATTGCATTGGCCATTTAGGTGCACATCAAATATCCTGGGTTTGATCAAGAAAATATGGCCGTATTATTGTCCACCATATACCCCTCTTTAAAAAAAAAAAGACTGCTTCCTTCTCTCCTACTTTCCATATTTATTTCTCGCAGTCCTTAAGAATCACCCCCGCGCCCCTACACGTGCACTGACTGCCAAGTTTAGTAGGAAACACTGCAGTTATTGGTAACTTTCAAACCTTACCCAAACTGGGGTGGGGGGAACCCAAATCTTTTTTTTTTTTTTTTAGGACTTCATACTTCATTATTGCTTTATATATGAATCTTAGGGTGGATTTTTTCTTCTGTGTGAATAGCACATACTGTACCACACTCTATGTTCAATATTCTTTTTACTGGCTGCCATTTTAATTTTTAAAGCAGTTTTGTCATAATATGTAGAATTGACAAAATGTATGTATTGTATATTTAACAGAGTGAAAAGAGAATTGTAAAATGGAGTCAGTCAAAAATGCAGTGTCATGATGTTAGCCACAAGTGCATGGAATTAGAAATCACCAGCAGGTTAAGTGATTTAGCACAGGTGGAATAGCTAATGGTATCATGGTGTGTCAGAATGTGTTTGGTTAAAATCATGTCTGATGAGGTCTAGATGTGTATATAAGAACTGGCTTGTATAATGTTAAATTGGGACTGTTTATGGTGAGAAAACAGTACCCCACGCTCTGTTAATTTGTATATGTGATATTGCTTGGTGTTATGCTGTTGTTGTTTGCTATATATATTCAATATAAGAGTTTTATTCTAAGTCATGTTTCTTTCTCTCTCCATTTCTGGGTTCTGATAATACTTATAACAATTAACTACACTTCATTTACATGCTATTGCTGCTAAGCTCATATTTGTTTACTCTGCTATACACATGTGTGTGTTAACATTTTTCATAATCCCTTAATTATTTGTTGATAGTTTTTACAATAATCTTAATTTTCAAAAGTCATGCTGAGAACTTCTTAAAGGGTGTATTCTATAAAACCCCAAATACAAGTGAAGTGACATCTGCCTGGCGCCAACATTGATGACATTTAAAACCTTCCTGTTTCTGAAGTTTTGTAACTGACATAACATAGATTGTGGGTCCTGGTGGCAATTTTAGTGTTTTGTGTTCATATGTTTTTATTGTTTTTATTGTCCATTGCCTTTTACATGTTTTAACTGTTTTAACTGTTCATTTTAATTGTAAGCCGCCCAGAGACCTTTGGGTAGTGGACAGCATATAAGTTGTATAAATAAATAAATAAATAAATAAATAAATAAATAAATTCTTTTAGATGATAATAAATATACTCCATAGAATGTTTCCCTGCTCAAAACATCTAAACCCACTTTGCCATGTACTTGCTCTGCAAATTAGTTGGATCCATGGCTATGACTTGATTCCTTAGTTGGGAATTCCATTTCCTCCTGTGTCTCTCAGAGTGTCCCCAGACGAAAGAAATGGTAAACAACTTACAAATAGTAGGAAACCCTAGAAAAGGTCACCATAAATGAAAAATGACTAGATGGCACACAATTATGCTAGGACACTTGCCTACTGACAGTATTCCCACTGATGTGGAGATATCATTTTTAATTAATTGGGCAATTAAAATTGACAAGATGCACAGCTTTATATTATAGTTCTCTCAGTCATATAAGGAAAAAAAAAATCACATTCCTGCTTTAGGGAGATTATTATCCACAGGTACATCATGCACATCTTTTGGATACAGCTCATGGCAGCACTAATGGCAGGAGGCCACTATTACTCATAGATGAATATTTTGAACAAATGACACATTAATGATCTCTTAAAAGTGGCCGAGACAAGCAGAACTCCCTCCCTTCCCTTGAAGCAAGGCTCAACCATTCCCACTCTATTATTTAAAAATAAAATATACTAATCAACAGGCTTATTTTTCTCATAAAGTACAGTTCCCTCAGTCACAAGGCAACTGGCTAGTCTAGAACAATACTGTGGGCAAGTTTCCCCATTGTGAGGGAGGAAAAAGAGAGGGCATGGCACAAGGTCGATCCCAGACATGCTACACTCACAATAGGTACTAT